>CM036554.1:3076401-3616401 GCA_020745685.1 Tautogolabrus adspersus | reverse complement strand
CGCTATTTGACAGATATTTCAAGTCTTTTACAAAAGCGCAGAAAAGAGTTAGGCATGTAGACATGTCACGTGTAAGGTAGTATAGTTTGCTGTGTAAACTGTGCAAATATGACAGGGTACTTCAAATGAAAAAAGGTCACAGTAATGCCTGTTTCCAAAAATGACAAAGGGCCTAAACTGATTAGGTTTTCAGAAAAAATGTCAGCGGATACCAAAACATGACAGTCTATGTTGGTGTGTCTGGTGCTCTGTGTGTGCAGCACAGTTCAGACAACAACCCAGGACTGAAGATGATAATTCAGTGCATCAGGACTAAAAAGCCACAGCAGTGACTAACCTGAGTTATACTTTGCACCAAACAGAGACTGCACGTTCACCTTTATTTCTAGCTAAAAAAAAAGGGGAAGTTAAAGCCTTTAAAATCTAAAATCCTAATCAATAGGCTTTCCATGCATTGGGCCTGCAAGATATGAGACAAATAATGCTTTGTTAGATGGTCTGTACTGTGATAACGATTTGAAGTGCGATACATAATGAAAAATGAAAGCTCACAGTCTTGATTTCTATTTGCTTAGCTTCATCAGAATAATGTGAAAGCACGGCCTTTATATTTAGGATCTGCATCAAATAGATTTAATGTACCCATGCTGATTGAGGCAGCATTGCTTATTTATGTTAAATATTTGTTCTTATTCTTTGCAATAAATCCTGTCTTTAATTTTGAATGATTTCAAATTCGTATACCGTGATATCAATAAAATTGCGATTCATTGCTCAGCCATTCCAGGCATACAACTTAAAACATATCGATAAATGTGTGTAAACGATGGAGAAGAATCACAAACATTCATTCTCCCCCTGTGAACCTAAAACAGGCGGCAGCGTCTTAACCGTTAAGTGAGTGGTTCCTCCCTCTGGAAAAGAGTCACAACAATGAGAAAGTGTTTCGCTTTGTTAATTAGCGCCACTGTGCTGTTGTGTGATGACACACTGGGTCTCAGCAGGAGAAAGTAGTGATGGCTAAAGCCGGGCCTTGTGTGTTCACGGGAGGTTGACATGTGTCAAAGAATGTTTTCATCAAGAGAGGCTGACTGTTATTAAGAGCGGCGTTTTGTGTGTTTCTTTGTAGTTGTTAGATTTTGTGTTAAAGGGAGTCAACAGTGTTAAGGCACCTCGGGCTGACGGAGTGTGCACCCACAGGACGGTGCCAGACGAACAAGCTTACAACAACAACATGGCAACTTTGAATATGTGGGGGCAGAGTGCCAAAAATAAGTAATAGATCATCAGTCTGCAATTAAACAAAGCAAATACTTAATGAAGAAATAGAATCTCACATGCATTGAAAGGTACAGTCTGTTTGGACATGGACGCCATGATGAATACGATCTACACATGGTTGGAGAACCCGGTGAAGTTTGAGAAATCTCATGGCGTTGATAACACCCTGGATACTGAGATCGTCCCAAAGTCTGACAATAAGGAGAAGGAGACTCGCATCCTTATTGTGGAGGGCTTTCTTCTTTACACCTACAAACCTTTGATCGACGCGCTGAACCTACATTACTTTCCATCCTGTCCTTAGAATGCAAAAAGAGGAGGTGCTCTAAGAACTACACGGTGCCACAATGCTACACAGACCCCCCCGGCCTGTTCGATGGCCACGTCTGGCCCGTGTATTTGAAACACAAGAACATCGAGGACATAAAGGCTCATTACTGAACAATCGTGTTTTCCCCCCAAAGAAAGACAGCTAATGCTTACATTTTGCAGCACTCTCTTTAATGATCATCAAGCTTTCCATTAATCCTTACGAGAAAATGAGAGATGCATGTTGTACATTTAAAACCCCTTTCTGTATTTCTATCACACTACACGATGGAGGGCAAGTGGCTGCTAGCAAGAAACAAACCTTAAGAAAAGGATGCTTGTAGAAAAATGTGTTCTAGTAGTTGCTTAAAACATGATGTCTTCAAGATCAGTATTTATCATGATGTAAATTGACAGCGATGCAGGGTTGAGGAGTGTCCTTGTAATCAATAAGGCAGAAGAAACCAGGAGAGTCATTGTTGACGTTTTAGAAAATAGTTCAACATACTCGCTATCTCACATCACTCTTGGCTGAATTGCATGAGTGAGGAGGTGAGCTGCATGTAGCATTAGCTCGGTTTGATTTTGCCACCTCAGGTTGTTTTATGATGAGGATGCTTTCAGTATTTGTCTCTCCAAAGTTGTTGTTTTTGTAGGATTTATTTTGGTTATTTTTATGCTGTTATTTGACAGGACAGGAGATAGAGAAGGGAATCAGGATGAGAGAGAATGACATGCGGGAAAGCCGCCACAGGTTGGACATAAACCTGGGCCGCCATTTTTGAGGACTATAGTCACTGTAGATAGGGTGCAAACTAAACGCTAGGCCAACCTTAGCTAAGAAAATGATTTTAACAGGAAACAGGCCGTCATAAAATGCCATGTTTTACTCAGAATTTCCTCTTTCAGTGAGCCCCCCCCCCCAGTATTAAACACTTTCTGTTGAATTTACTAAATAAAGCCATAGTTAAAGTGAAAATGAAAATAATCACAGGCCAGCTAATCCTGCAGGCCACTTTCAGGACCTGAAGAAACAGTGCAGCTGGAATAGTCATAGTTTCCTCCTCAGCAGTAAATTAGAAGTGGAGAGAATGTAATGCAGAAAACAGACATTTGTATGTGCGTGGAAGGAGTTGCGACGTCCTTGTTGTGCTGTGTGCACATGTAGGCTTAACCTCTAAAGCTTTCATAAACACGCCAGTCTGAATGAAAGACCTGTCAGCATTTAACTGTGCTTGCTCCTTCAAGTTTGTGCCTGTTTGTGTGTCTGCATCTGCAAAAGTTTGCATGTGCTAAAGGCCGTCTCCGCTGCCCCCTGGGTTCCTGTGATTGTGCAAAGGCAGAACACTGTGTCCAGTAAGCAGCGGCTCTGAGGAAATCTCTCCTTCTTCTCCTACAAACAGGAAACTGCCTCCCAGAGACACGCCGGTGCTTTCTAGAGAGACGGAGAGAGAAAGCTCGGGAGATTGATGTATCTGAGAGAGAGACAGGGTGAAAAACAACTCATGAGTCATGCCAGGGGAGACAGCTGTTTAGGGAAGATATGTTATAGTTGTTTTAACTTTGAACTCTTTGGCCCCGTGTATGAATGCTGCTGCAGGTTAATGTGTTCAGTAACACCTTTAAAGAAGATAACCGATAAACACTGTGCCATTACCGCTATCTACATGGAGATAAACTAACAGCTACGCTTTATAGACATTGAAGGAGGTTAATATTTTGCACTCTACAGATAGTGTAATAGAGCTGGTGTTTTCTTTGTTTTGCTTTTGATAATGACATCACTTCTGACGGTCTGGAAATCAGTTTAAGATAAGTGTTTCAGTGGCTGATGAAGAACTTTGATAAGTATCGGTTCACATAGTTCAGTCTAATCATGGACTATTGAGGGGAGATTAGGTCAAAGGAGCCTTAAATCTGTTAAATCAGACCTCAGTTTACTCACTGATTCAGCTTCTAGGTGTTAGCACAATCCACTCCAATGATTGGTGCTCTATAGTGGTTCTTGACTAAAATCAAAAGCACTTCTTAAAGGTGACTGATATGTCTTATTCCCATCTTCTTAGCAATTTCAACAAGCCCCAAATGCATTTCAAAAACAGCAAAAACAACCCCACAGTATTTCCATGCAAATGTATGCAGTAACACTTGGGCTGTGTCCTAAACCGCATACTTCCATACTACTAAATATGACGTCACATTGAGTATGTAGTATGATCCAAAATCATAGTATGCCATTTTGAGAAATACCCGGATGTATACTTAATTGGCCAGAAGTTTAAAGTATGAAACAGGAGCATACTGCACTCCAGCTCTCAGACTGTGCAATCTCAGAGCTTGCCAGCCAGCCAACTAGCGGCTTAAAATAAAAGTTCTGTGCTGAAATACATTTTACATGTTGCCAAATACCATTAGAGAATTAGTAATTAATGCTTGCATAGTGTTGACGGTCGCGCCAGCTTGATGCTAGCTCATCGAACGGAGCTCAGTTTCGGACACAACAAACATTTGACCTTACAGATGAATCCCTGGAGCATGCATTCACAAATCTTGGCCAATCAGATGAAGTCACAGCTAGCTGTGAGCTACCATGAGATTACTGGTCGTTGGTAGAATAGATGGCTGAGGAGAGAGAGATGGGGAAATGTGGTCGATAAAGAACAGCACCTCTTATTTGGAATGACTTTGGATTCAGGAGAGTGTTGAAGCACGGGCATTGTAAAACATGATTTTCAGCAGGAAGACAAATGAGTTGTTATTGATAGTTTGTGCTTAAATATTAGTTCATTTATTGGATGTCTTGGTTCAATTATGAACGATGTTATTGTTGAATTTTGTGCTGATGCTCAGGTTGTCCTCATGTTGCTAAAGCCATTTAAAGATAAAGTACGTTTAAGTTAAGTAAGTTAGATTGACAGATTGATTCCACTCTCATGTTTGTCAGCAAAACTTGAAGCGCCTGTTTGTTAGCTTAGCTTAGCACAAAGACTGGAAACAGAGGGAAACACCTAGCTAACTCCATCCAATGCTTTTTACAAGTGGAGAAAAGCAGAGACAAGCAGAGCACGTACTCCCTAAGTGTCCAATTTCCAGGGGAAAACCCAATTATTCTACACATCCATTGAGTATGTGACTGCTTCATAGCTTCATAGCTTTGATTTTTTTCTCAGTTGTTTTGTCGCACTAGAGTAACACCAATCAATGAATCAATACAAACACGAGCTAACAGCCAGTTGCTGACCAGCATGTTTTCAAAAAGTCGGCCCCCTTTCCCTGCTGCTCTGCAACTGAGAGAAATGACTGAATGCATGCAGAGATCTTCTCCCCCTCGAGGTTAATCATTCTCTGTAAATATAAGAATTACATAATCCTTATTGATGCCATATCTGATAACAATCTTCATATTTACTAGCAGTTTGTTATTAAACCTAATGTATACCCATTATATCTGGAGGGCCGTGTTTTAGTCAAGAAGAAGGTAGCAGTGTTGAAAAGAAACGTTCCCAGAAGGATCGGGTAAATGTCACTGTGGATTTAAAAGGATAGGTGACTCTGGGCGTCTCCCTGTGTCTCATCAGGCCAGAGCCTTGAGGACAAAGAGGCGTGTGAGTGACGATCCTTTTGTGACACTGCTGCTGATAAACAGTACATCTGTGGCTGATTTTGTACATTTGTTAGCTGTTAAAGTCATTTTTAAATCCTTTCAAATGAGGACAGTAGGACGGAGAAATGTGGCATGCTTACGGCAAAAACGAGGAAGTCAATCATGTCAGTCCCACGAAACATAATAACAGACTTTTGAGAGGATTGTTCATAGTACTGGAGTTTAGAGAAAATGAATTGGCCACATTTTCATTATTGATTCGTCGTTATGGTCATGGAGTTAAAGCTAAAAGGATTTGCCAAAATTCATAATATTTTCTCACAATAAACTTCAGCAAATACAAAAGAAAAACAAAAAACAAGCTTATTAAGACACCCTGGGGTGGTTTGGAAAAGATGATTGACTTTTTTTGTTATTGGACTTTACCGGTGGCGCTGCTCTGTTGCGACCCAGGCCGCCTCATGCTGCTGCCTTTGTGTATTTAGTGTTTATTATGGCTGCAGCGTGGGCGAAGAGTCTTGTCTTGATCATTAAAAAGGTTCATCTTTTTAACACCAGCAGAATAGAAAGTGTGTACCAGTCTGTCAGTTTTGAACGTCTCTCTTGTGCCCTCTCTTGCTTGCTCAGGTCTAATGGTAACGTAACGGCACATAATCAGCTACATTAGCGAGGTTGTACGGGCTGAGTCACTCAATTATTCCCCTCCTTTCATCTGAGGCCAGTATCCATTACCTTCTGCCTTAAGCTGCCAACTGTTGCAGACCCTCCCCTCTCCTCAGCCCGGCTGATTGTGTTGAGTGGCCGCTAACAGCAGCTCTATTGTGCTTACGCCTGCAGTATTCACTTACTCCCCTTCCACTTTGATTGTAAATCGCCATGGTTACGACTCTGACCCAGCAGCCAGGATCTCTCGTTGTTAAGGAGTCACATGCGGGCGCACACTGACACACTTTCTCCAAAGGCTGCAGCTTCACTGAGGCACGATGGGGGTCAGCTCTTTTTTTTATTTGCACTGGGTCAGCTGATGCCTGCAAAACAATTGTTGTTTTGTTTTGTTGTTGTTTGTCCTCTGACCAGATGGCACACAGCCTATTTTTACTCGCCATGACACAGGGCTTTTTCAGACTCGTTCCCACTGCAGTTTTTCTGTAACGAGAGCTTCTGAGCTCAACTGTAGGCCGATGAGTTTTGATCATACAACAAAGTTAGAGCAATATTTGGGAATGTCATGCAACCAGTGTCACCAGGTTTCTTGCTCATGTTTACATCAGTATTTAAAAAGAGTACGCTAAATCTTCAAGCAAAGTCCTCTTGCGATTATCCTATAATGTTTTACAAGAAGCATCTAAATCCAAATGTTAAGATTGTTCAAACTAAAGTTATAAGGAGGTTATTTTTGTGCATAAACTTAAATATGTTTTCATGATTTGATCAGTCTGCTTGATACACAGTGGTTTAATTTCTTTTTTTTCTGCTTAGGCCATTGACAGGACCACATTTTCACGTCAGCGTGTAAACTACACCAGAACATGTATTCATATTGTGGCTTTTTAATCAAACTCTGTATGTGTGCTGGCAGCTAAGCTGGGAGTCTTGTCTGTGTGGGTTTCTGTGGGTCGTCACTCTGCACGTGTGACCTCACCAGCTTGGCTTTGACTCTCCTCCGCAGAAAGTCTTTCCATTCATCTCCGGTCTCTAGATTATTCTGGTTTGGCACCTTAAGGAGTCTTTAACCCCGCCCCCCAAAAATCTGTCTATTTGTATTTCTTTCCTTCAAACCCCCAAACAGGCGTCCCCTCTCTGTCCGTCTCCCTCGCTCTGTCTCTGTGTTGTAATTGAAAGCAGCTGTGACGAGGCTACTATAGTTCATACAGAGCACTTTTTGGAGGAAGGCCCGGGCTTCATTTAAAGCTCAAGTTTCCCAAAATGAAGGCAAGCGACTGTCTACAGGTTACTGCAGTTGGAGGGCTCCACATGGAAAAGTTTGCACACTACTACGACAAAACAAAACCTGCACAGTCTTTGTTACGAGTGATAGAACAGAAGCAAAAACTTTGAGAGTGAGAGTGAGGGATGAAGAGCACGAGGAGATAAAGGCTCACTACTGGACATCCGCCCATGAGCTCTCGTTTCTCTCTAGTAAAAGAAAATGCACATTAAGTAGGTCAAGTATCACGCTTCCTACTTTTCTGAGAATCACGTTAACCGAAAGTTGAAGTGTAAAGTAACATCTATAGAGAAAGCTGCAGTGTGGAGTTAGAACTAGAGCGCTGGAGAGCACAAAGAAACAGACTCTTTATGTGAACTGTAGAAGTCAAACATCAGACACTTAAAACAAGCTGATTAAAAGCTGGTTCAAATTTAACAAAGTTTTCTGATGTTAATGAACTCCCATCGTAGTTTAAAACAGGTTTCAAAGTCAATTTTGATGAATTTGCCTGAGCATTAACCCTGAAGCTGCAACATAGAAGAGAGCTGACTTGCATTTATTTGTCCATATATTTTGCAGACGTAGCTCTATAAGTGTACTTACTACTTATGTCAGGCTTTGTGTGTTTTTTTGGGGTACAAAAACCTAACAAAGTAAAACAGACTTGAATCAAACCTCTATAGCTGTATGCACATGTATACGTGGATGTATAAAAACCAAAATAAGTATCACAACCTCTAAAAGTCCAAAAGATTATAAAACAGACATTGCTATGAAAAGACAGCATTGACATTTTACCTGAAATTATATTCATCATTTCCCAGATGAACAGGCCAATACATAAATATTTTTGCACACTTACGATGTTTATGATTTGCTTGGATGTATTTGTCTCCTAATTTAACATCTGTGCCTAAAACAGTGACCAATAGTTCGTGTGTAAGCGTCCATCTTTAATTCATTTTGATATAGCTAACTTTTAATGATCTTTTAGTTGCAAGTAAACCCTTATAATTGATTTCTTCCGCCCTTTACTCCCGCTCCCACCACTTGCTGCAGAAGCTGTCAGCCTGTGTGAAGGTGTCGATTAGCAGCATGAGCTGAGTCTGTCTTTCCCAGCCTTCTCCCTTTAAGTGAATCTAATCTGTCTGACCTCTCTGAGTCCAACTATTAGTTTACTATTAATAGGCTCAGGCAGAGCAGAGCTGCGTGGCTGCACGACATCATGAGCCCGGCTAGCTGCGGCTTAAGAAAATCTAAACTTCTTGAGGAGCAGAAACAGGCCTTCTGTGGGAAACACACTTTAGCATTCAGCTCAACTGAGTGTGCATATCTAGCAGATTTATTTAAAGCTGGTTGCAATAAAGGGAGAGCTTCATGCAGCTGCAGAGAAATATTTTTTGCCTCAAGCTTAGATTCCAGCCCTGTTCTTGCCTTGCTGTAGAATATGAACAAACTAAATAGACCCACCCTTGTTTAAAACATTCCATCTGATGCACCAGGTTCAATACCTGCCACTAGTTTTTTTTGTTGTTGTTCTGAAGCTGAGCGTGGAAACCATGTCATTTGTCAAGAAGATGTTTTTACAGTGGATGCACATCATTCACCATGTGAAATTGATCTGCTGTTCCCGTCTGTCATTTCTAATCTGTCTGCTCTCTGTTGTCTTTTTGTCACCCACAGAGCGGAGAAGACAGAAGTCCTCAGCGATGACCTCTTACAGGTAAATCATTAATCCCACAGTAGAGCTCTGACCAGCTCTTAACGCTGGAATCGCTGCATCTGTTTGGCAGAGGCTGCAAGCACACGGACCATTTCGCTTCCCTTCTACACCTAAGTATTTTACAACATAGTGTGAGTAATTGAGGGTCAACTGCTCCATAGTTAACACTGAGGAGGCTTTATATAGTAAAGCGCTGAATATTTGCAAGATTATGCAACTCCTTTAAACGGCATCACTAAACAGGTCTTATAGACATTGACAATATCGTTAAGCAAAACTTTAGTTCCGTTAGAATTGAAGAACTCGCACCTGCACACACACCAAAATGTTTGCATAGGATACCCATGACACATAAAACTGCTTGACAATTCCAAGGTCACACTAGGTCAATTAACTCTTTACTCTGTCCCTTAGCTCATCATGGGTGTGTTAATGATTGATAAAGCCTGGTTTAGTTTTTCATTTGGAATGAAAACTTTGTGCACTGTCAGCATCCACTGCACATGACTGCATTGACTTATACCCTTTTCACACTAGCAGAAATCTCCTGAAAAACTCCAGATATTTCCAGGAGGAGCTGTATGTGTGAACGCAAACAGCCACATTTTTCGCTCGGACTTCACCCGGAGTTTCTCCTGCCAGACCCCTAGTATTTTTTCTGCAGCAAGTCCGAGTGGGCTGATGTGAGAACGCAGCAGGATATTCTCCGGAGAATTCACCTCGAGCCAGTAGAAGGGGGGAGTGACGTTTCTATACAGTGACTGCTGCACGGTGCATAGAGTGTCTGCACGCGACCACTACGGTCTCCGTGCACGTAATTAAACGTTTTCTTTACGTTTTCTGTTCGTCAGTATGTTCTCCGCTCTTTTGTTGATTTTGTCATTCCGTTGGACTACATGTAGCATTGATAGAAAGGCAAAAATTGTCATTATAGCGTCGTGTAGCTAACTCTGTTGCTCCGTCCGCTACTTCTGCGTTGTTTTTTTACGTCGCGTCTTACCTCAGGAGACCCCCCCGCCCCCCTCCCGTCTGACAGGGCTAGTCTCCAGCTGTGAGGAGCATATATGAACGGCTAGGTCAGGGAGAATCTCCAGAGCAGTCCTCCCGTAATTATCTAGATATTAATTAATTGCATATGTGAAAACGGCTTTAGTAATAATCTGCAGCTCATGTCATACAAATAAACATACACATTTCTGCTATTAATTATTTTGTATCATTGACTAGAACCTGCAGATGTTTTCACATGAAACAGACCAGCATAAACTGCAGATCAGACATCAAAGAGACGAAGGAATGAAGGCTTTTTTTTTTATTTCTTCAGTGTCTTAAACAGGAAGGACTAGTTGAACTTTAAAGAGCAGCTGGACAGAAGTATGCACGTCCTCCTGCCAACCCAACTACAGCTGATATCACTTATTAGATCCTCCTCTCTGATTGAATGTTTCTGTCAGTGGGTTCAGCTGGTGAAGAGCTTTAAGACATGCAGACTCCAGGGACTTTTGCTGACACATTGTTTATTAGCTTTTACATCCAGGGCTGTACAAGCTGAATGGAGATCAGGGTAGCTGTAAATGTGTCAAAGTAAGTACTGTTTGTCTACTTAGCTTTATGTGAGCGTGTGAAAGCTGCAGCAGTAAGGATTTCCCTCGAGAAACCATCTTCATCCACTGAGGCCGACAGCAGGTGGGGCGGCTAGCTTCTGGCTGCTCAGCAAAGACATTCCAGCGATGAGGATTGTCTTTGTGCTGGAATGGGAGGTGTCATAGATGTGAAAACAAACTCAGCTGGCTTTGAGCTCTCTTTGAGAACAGCCAAGGCTACAAAGTCTGACACCCTTTCATTCCCATTATTCTCCTGGCCCCACCCTCCATTGTAGCAGGTGCATAAACAAACAGTGCCTTCCTCTCTCTCAGGAATTATGAAAATGTTATTGGCTTCACATTTGCAGAAAGGGTGACAGAACATCAGGGTTAGATTACGAGCTGGCATGAGCAAACAGTGGTGACTAATCATCTGCTTCAGGCACTTTGCATTGAGTACAGGATGTTATATTAAGTCTGATTTTTGACATTCACTGTTAACATCAAGCTGTTTTCATATGCACACCTGAAAATGTTCAGGCAGGCCTCCCCTGAAAACTTCCCGGTTGTTCACATATGTCCCTCACGGCGAGAGACTGTCCCTGTCGGATGCAAAAAGAACGACTCTGTGCCAGACTCAGTCTGCCACTTCTGTGATGACAGTCTTTTGCTTTGATATCAACACTACAGCAGAGAAGAAAATAACAAAACAGGTTCATAACGTGCACAGTGATCGCATCCATCGCACCCTCAATGTCTGTGGTCAACATGTCAACAACACTTAAAGAAGATAGAAGACCTGCTGCTAAAATACTTTCCATGCTACCATTAATCACATAATAATTTTCACCATAAAATAATTTTTCAACCTAATTACAGAGGCCTCTACTGTACTGTCACATAACTATTTTAATGCCTACGTTGTTGTAATAGCCCATAAAGCAGATGCAGACTTAAAATACAAAGCTCTCAAAATAATCAACAGGAAAATTAAGAAACTTCATCAACTTAGAATTGAGTAAAGAAATTCAACTTTAAACTTTAGATTCAAGGCTTCTTCTCTCTTCTGTTCATCTGGTTGTAAAGACACCAGCATCACTAATGATTCAGCATTTAAAGACTTCAGTGTTGCCAGAACTCTCAAGAGGGTGACTTTGAGACAGTTAGGTCTCTTACTTTTGTCTGAAAATGTCATTTTAGCGTCAAATTGTTCAGAAGATTTGGCCTAGTGAAAAATGGGTCCTATGTTTACTATGGTGACTAGAGGGCAAAAGAATCAATAGCCCTATTCAGACTGCCCGTCCAAAGTGATCCCTACTCTGTGCCGCCATCGGAGATAGTAACAGCGGTGATATAGGGGCGGGGCGGGAATGACAGAGCTAGCGGGGTAGAACAGGGCTCAGTGTGTGTGTGTATGTCTGAGTGTGTTTGTGGAGCTCCGCTGTTTCTCTACATGATGGCTTCGGCAACACTGTAATGCAATGTGAATTCAAAGATTGGGACACCAATATTACGTGCTGAACCAATATGAAAGTACATAAATGTAAGGACGGCAGAGCTTAGTTACAGCACTCTGAAAATGGCTAGTCACGTGGCATGTACAGGCAGCCAATTGAAGGCGGATTACTTAAGCTCCTGTTACGCCTTGCATGCAATGTGTAACGCACGAAGGTGGAATGGTGGGGCGAAGTCGCTGGGAGAATCAAGCTGGCAATGTGTAATGTCTGAGCCAGCGAAGCACAACAGCGCTGTTTGTGTGTGTGCATGCCAGAATGTGTGTGTATGTGAAGCTCCCGCTGTGTTTTAAAATGCCGTTCCACTCTCAGCGTTCTGCAGCGCTTTAATGCAACTTGAATTCACACACTTTGACACCAATATTACGCCGTTACGGATGCCATGTGTAAGTTCAAAGGCGTAATGTCGACAGAATTTTGTAAAGGTGCTCTTGCAGAACCAGCATCTTTAAGCAGCTATAGTTTCACAGAAACGACTGAGGATCTCTGTTGGCTTCCCAAAGAGGAGGCAAAAAAAACATGTGACACTTGTGCAGGAAATTACCCACAGTGCAACATCTCTTTTCTGAACAATTGCTGAAACAACTACCTTTGTGTGATCAGCCAGAGGCTTCCTTCTTTTGATACCATTTACATGTTGTGTGAGCGAGTATTCTTAGCCCCTTCATATGGCTCTAGCTCTTTCAGTGATTTCTCGGAGCCACCCAGCATTCTTGTGCCAGCTGTCCATTCCTTGCTGCACCTCTTCATAGCACCCCAGAAATACTCCTCAAGTTACCAGGGTGCCTGCTTGAACACACCCTTGTAGTTGTGTTTAAAGCTGAGGAAAATGTACAAGTTAGCAACCAGCTGTCTTAAACACTTCTGTCATATTTCCCTTATGCAAACAAAGTCTAGTTTGTTTGCCATTAATGGCCCTTTGCCTAATTCCACCCTCAATGCGTCATATTAGGTTATTTTTATTCCTTTCAGACATGTCCAGACATGTTAACATCCTTTCTCTAAGGAACCGATAAATAAACACTGGCACCTAGACAGACAGCCTCTTTGTCTGTATATCCTGCTCCGCATTGGGATTCCCTGCTCAGTGACGCGTCATCATGGGATTGACCATGTGTTGACCTCATCACAAAGCAACCCAGCTCCCTGCTGTATTGTCTCCTCAGTTCATTTTTGGTCAAGGTTCTCCTACTCCTTCACATATTTTCTTGCTTTTCTTGCTTTTAAACCTGTTTTTTTTTGTTTTACAATGAAAGGAAAAGGAATACTCCCAGTGCCATGTAACCCAAACATTTCCAATACACCCACACAGGAACAGGGAGGGGAATCCCTTACTTGTTTTGTGCCAGGCACAAACTGAGTCTGAGAAGTGTTCCCAAGCCTGTGGAAGCAGAGCGTTTACATGTCGGAGTGTGCGTTTGATAAGTTTGTATTTGACCCAGCTGTTTGGGGAATGCCGGAGGCCACCACGGGTCGGGGATGACGTAAGAGCAAGGGAACAGAGGGAGGGAGCACAGAGGCGGATATCTGCTGTGGAATTCCTGAGTTCCGACTCAGTTCTGTTTTTGGAACACAATTGTCTGGTATTTAGAGGATCCTCCCTCTCCATTCGTCTCCCTCCATTTCGGCTTGTTTTACCCCCTAGACCATTATGTTCCCATTTATATTCGGCACATTGTTTTTCCCAGCTCTTGAGAAGATGTTTATCCCTATCAGATGCTTATAGACAAAGACTTCCACTTTATCTCATAACCTTTAAAAAAGACACACCTTTTTCTATTTACAATTTGTGCACACACTCTGCTGTTGACTTTCTCATAAGCGCTGCCAACTTGAACCAGTTTTTTTGCATCATTAAAGTATGTTAAAAACTTGCAATCATCAGCTCTATTCAAGGGATGATGACAGGCAGCCTAATGTTGACACTGTCAGTCCCAGTCAGGCACCTGGCATGACCAGGACAGTGAATAGTCATCCTGCAGAGAGTCAGTCGGCCTCTGTCTTTACGCCTGTGACCACCATCAATGACAGTATTATATGTTGTCAGGCTAAAAGCACACAGTGGATCTGTGTAGTTGGTCCAGCAGACAGGGAAAAGCCTGTGTAATCAAAAAGACCTTTTTTAAAGCCGAACAACCCCTCGCTCTAGGTCACAGCCCAGTGCCTGTGGCTACGGCGACACTTCCGATGAGTCATGTGTTTGAAAGATAACATTCCAGCGTTGTTCCGCAAGGACAGCGCTTATCAATCATGCATGAGCTTTGACCCCTGACTCCCTCAAGGCAACTACAAATCAAATCACTGCGTGCAACTGGGACACATCAGCCGTCAACGCTGCAGACACTGATGTGTTACTTTAAGTGGTATATATGGTGCTGATGAGATTACGTTTACACTGTGTTTGTTGTAACTAATGTGGGAGTAAGCAACATGAACAGTCCTCCTCTGTCTCTACTTCATATTATTACGCTAAGCCCCTCCCACCCAATGGCGTACTAAACTTTGCAAGCATTTTGCCAGTATCGATACATCTGAAGAAAATTAAAAGTAGTAACTGGAGATGGCTGCACAAGTGGCGACCTCAGGTGCTGAGAAATGAGCCCATTTTGGCAGTATAAAAAAAAAAGCAGTTCCTTGACTGTGCAGTCGAAGCTGGCTCCGAAAGCCACGCAATCCCCTTTGACACCCGTTACCATCGATTTAAACAGCCTCTCAGCACCATCGAGGTGAAAAGAAAGAGAGATCGAGGGATGCTATCTATTTCAATAAGTACACTTCATTATTGACAAAATATGTTCAAAGTCTACTACAGTTGTCATTAGAGTTATGGTTCTTGGTATTGATGACCCTTTTACAGTACCTCTCGGCGTTTTAGCCTAGTTAGAGCTACCATTACCTGTGAAGAAGGAATAGGGCAACCTCTGCATTGCTCTTCAGCCCCAACACTCCTGCAGCAGTCTCAAAAATATCTCTCCAATGGCGACCCTTGACTGATCACTGCTTTAATTCAGGGATTCTTTCGCAGTATATGCCATTGTAGGCAAAGGAGGAGATGAAATGTACCTCAAGCTATCCTAGCTTTTCAATGACACAAACTCTGCGTCCTTGTTGAGGACACTAGTCACAAAGCCGGATGATGGTTGTGTGTACAGAGTGTGTATGATTGGCTTGTTATGTGCAAGCTGTCCATGATTGTTTGATTCAGCCTGGAAACTAAATACCGAAGGGACATACACTCAGGGGCACTGAGCAGACACACAATCACATATCCATTTAATATTGAGTGACATGCGATGATCAATGCAATTTCAACCAAATTCCAATGAAATAATGTTGCCTTCTGTAGCTTTAAGACTTCTAGCCATGTGCACGTGTTTGTGTACTTTTACTGAAAAACTACAGGAAGTCAAAGTTCATGGCTTTACAAAATAAAACTGGTCTCATACTTTCAAAATAATGCCTTAGTAAAATCAAATCGTCGTCCATCCAAAAGCTTATTTACATTTGCACTTTGATCTTGGATGACTGATGCTGACAGATACAGACGATGTTTGCTTAAAACTTGTTCTTGCATGTCTTGTCTCTTTCACAGATTGAGCGGCGCATGGAGTTGGTGCGGGTGGTTTCCCACAACACTCACAAACGGATGGTGTCATGTCTACAGGGACACATCGGTGCAGACGCAGAGAAGAGACATGTAGGATATCAAGCTTATTACATAAAACAGTAAAAAACCAACTTTCCAGTCATTTGACTTTTCCAGGAAGTGTAATAACTTGTTTTTTTTTTGTATTCACTCCCTACACAAAGCTCTTCATGATTTATTTGAAGTGTCCAAAGTAGCCCAACAATACATGATTTCTCTTTTGTGTTTTCTACTCCACATCATCCAAAATATGCACCACAGTCTGTACCACGCCTCTATACAGGAAACGGTCAGGTAAAAAAAAAAAAGATTACTTATTCGTCTCTCTGGTTCCAAGCACCACTTGCTCCATTTCCCATTCAGACATCTGTCATCTTTACTCACTCTGCATGACACTTTGGCCTTTGGGATTCTCTGGTAAAAACAGGAAGCTAAACTCTCAACAAATGTAAACTCTGCAGGAGTGAAAACAAGCTCCAGAGCTGTCATTTGATAGATGTCTCACTTCCCTAGTTCTGCATCTTAGATCCCATTCAACATCTGTATTTTCCCTCCTTTGCTCGGAAAGCTCTCTTCCTCTTCCTGAATTCACCGCTCTATGGAAAGTCCTAGATGAGTTTTCCATTTACCTTCAGCCTCAAAAACTGAAGCCACTACACTTTCATTATGTTTTCTGTCCATCTTTTCAGCTTTAACGTCTCAGAATTAGTCTGATCATCTTATTTGTCTTCTACAGAAAAAGCTTCCCCTCACTTCACTCTCCCAGGCGATGGTGGAGGGCGGAAACCAGTTGGGAGAAGACTCGCTAATAGGGTGAGTTTCGTTTTTTGATCGACAGGCCGGAAAACCAATTGCTTCTTCTTGGCAACAGTCGCTAATAGAGCAGATGCACCCTAGAGACGGTGAAATATGAGGCTGTGCATCCAGGACAAGCAGTCGGCCTAGTTTTGTTTTCTATAGACGGGACTTTCAGCGGTTCTCTTTATGAAACTCCCGTCATTCATTATGACAGACAGCAACACAAACGACCCGAGCACACAGTTTGGATTTGAGGATCTAGAAAGTAAAAGTCTCAAAGTGAGCCTAGCAGCCATGCGTCTGTCTGGAAAGCAATGAGGAAGGGAAAGCACAGTCAGGTGGTATGCTAGTAAATATGACGCAGTCAACCTGAGTCAGCTGTCAAACCATTTTACTCTGATACAAGGCTATGGGGATTAACTGGTGGAAATAGTGAGGCTTGAAAGCTCAAAGTTAATTCAGAAGCAATAATAACACAACCTTTAAGCTGAATGTTGCTGATAGCTACCCCTGTCACTCTGGAGTCCTGAAGTTTGGCACTGTGCTGGTCAACAAGGGAGGAGGCTACAGTCCTGACACAGGCATCTTTACCCGCCCAAAGGATGGCCTCTAACGCTTCACTGTGCATGCTTCTGTGTATGGGCATGGGCAGTGTGGTATATTCAAAAACGGAGAGAAAGTAGTGTCTCTGTATCACACCTCTCTGCCTGATAAATGTGGCCAGTGTGAGCAGTGTGATCGAACTGTCTCCAAATGAAAAGGTCTGGGTGAATCTCTGGGGGCAGAAATGATGTCTTTGCATCTGAAGATAATGACACTGGGTTTGTTGGAATTTGTTTGGGTTGATGAGTGAAGTGTGGTCTGTGATGAAGACTTAGAGGCAGGTGACAGCTTCCAAGTGCTACTTCTGGGGAACACAGTGTTTATTTTTATTTTCGGTAAGGACAACATTGTTATAAATTAAGAAATGTGCGGGAGTGCATGTACTAAATGACTCACTGACATCCAATGATCCCGGTTAATGTGACAGCATTTGAACTTTTCCCTTGTTACAGTTTAGTTGCTTTCTATGTGTCATTCGAGTCCTGTGTGTGAGAAACTGTTGTTCCCTAAACTGGTCACAAAATGCCGACCTAACGTCTCTGATGTCCCTTCGACTCGAGCCTTCCACATTGTTGACAAATTGACTGATTTCAGACTTTGATAGCATCGCAGCCATTAGGTTAACACTGACCGCTCTAATTAAAGGGGCTGTATGCAACTTTCAAAAATACTGTGTTTGTAGAGATACGGCATGGCCGTCAGGCGAACTGCGTAACGGCCTAATGATTTATATATAGCTACAAGTTACACATATATGTAACTTTTTACATGTATAAATCGTTTTTTATCGTCCATTCATAAGCGAGCGTTTAACTGGCGTGAAAATGTAGATGTTCACTGTCTATCTGTGTTGCCTGTATACAACTTGCCCCGGGTCCGATTTTCCGTTAAAGCTCCAGGCAGTGTCATTTTATTTGCGTTCTCAACGTCCTCCTCACTCCGCTCCGCTTACAGAAATCAACAGTACAAACTACAAACTCATCACACACTCCCGCGGTCTTCACCTGCACAGCCAGAGGCCGCCTTCACCACACTTCTATCCGTCCTAGGAGCTCTCACAGGCGGACAAACTCATCACACACTCCTGCTCTCAGGCAGTGCCTGCCGAGACTGTCGTTTGTAGGATGGAGAATGAGACACACAGACTCCTTCACAGACTGTCACATGTGTATGACCACTTACCTCCTCTGTAAACATTATGCCGGTAAATATCCAGTGTTTCAGGGACGATGTTGATGCTTGTTTGTGTACGTACGAGCACGTATGACGAGCACGCGAGGGAGAGCGAGCAACAGGTTACTGGTGCAGTTCGCCTGACGACCATGCGGTATCACTACAAACGCAGTATTTTTGAAAGTTACATATAGCCCCTTTAAAACCATAGAAGCTTGCATTTCGTATCTTTCTGTTAAGACAGGTGAGGGGAGCATGAAATGAAAGAGGAGCGATACCATGTTTGTGAGCTCAGGGGTCATTGATTCAATACATTTTTTTCCAAATTTGATATTTTTTAAGCGATTAAAAAGTCATACATTTAGTTTAATGTTCCTTTTAAATAATTCAGATTTTTTCTGTAGCAAAAATTCCGATGTACCCGCTTCTAGATCTGTGGCCTGCAGCAGCGAGCTACATCAGGAAGATGTGTAATAAAGCCGACCTCGCATCCTTAATCTAATAGCGCTTCTGCTGGGATAAAGCAGCATAAATATGATTTTAACACCTGCTTCACTCTCTTTGCGCTGACTAACAGGAAGATGATGGAAGTGTGCGGGGATGCAGAGAACCGTCTGGCTTCAGAGCTGATGCAACACGAGCTGCAGATAGAGAAAGACGTTCTGGATCCCCTCAGTCAGCTAGCAGAGGTAAGACACTTCACTCCCTCTCTGGACATCAACAGCAACTAAACAGTTAAATATTTATAGTTCTTAGAAGCTCGTGGCTTGTTTTAAAGTGCAGCCACACCACTGCGATCTGCCACCTCTCGTTAATCATCGTGGAATCGATGATTTCACAGTTTTGTCATTTTTATAACCTTCTCAGCAAAATAAGAGTAAATGCTCCGTGTCGTAGGTATTGTTCTTGATTCCATACGGAACAGGTGAACCAGAGGGACTTAATTTGTTATCTAGGAAAGACAATCACAAAGTTCGATCGTCAGCTCTTTATCATTCGTCCTTCTAGTGTCACTCAACCTGTGTTTGTTGTGTCGTCTAATGTTTGCAGGTGGACATTCCCAACATCCTGAAGCAGAGGAAACAGTTGGCCAAGTTGGTGCTGGACTATGATTCTGCCAGAGCAAGGTCTGTCTGTTTACAGCTCACTCTGTTTCTTCATTAATTTGAATTAACAGTCATGTTAGATTACAAGCTCACACCATATTTATATGACACTGAAGAGCAGAGTTACAGTTTTACACTGACTCCTGACTTGCCTGTATGTATGTCCTTGGTATTCCTGGATTTTAGTTTCTGTATAACACACATCTCATTTCTTGTCTGTTCCAACTCAGATGGTTGCAGGCGACCAAATCAATAATCTCAGGAACAAACACTCATGCACTGACGGCTAAGGCTGACCTACTCAAGGAGGAGATGGACGAGGCCATGAACAAAGTGGAGCTTTGCAAGGTAACCGGCATATTCACAAACCTTGTGTCTGCTTTCAATGGCAACCATCACTTGAATGTGGTTTGGTTTTTCAATTTGTTAGCAGTGCAGTCATACACTTTAGCAGTGTATGACTGATGTCATTACATGCAGATGACATGCTTGTAGATCTACTGTCTTTGATGGTGAATGGTTGGGTTGGTTAAAGGTCATTAATGGGTTAAATTCAACCTTGAAACTGGGAAAATAAGACAACTGCTGGACTTCCAGGGACCCTCAGGCCCTCTGACCCAGTTTGCTGATGCACACATATGACTGAATTGCCCCGTCAGCTTTGTGTGTTTGTGCGTGTGTGTGTGTCTGTCTGTGTGTGTATCTATGGATCTGAATCACTGCTGGTGAGTTATAGTGTGCAGCGGCTGTGTGATGTGTCAGGTTTTTTTTGTCCAGGAAGTGTGGAGCCCTTGTGTTTCCCCTTCACAGGTTCTCCCTCCCAGTCCCACTGAGCCCTGCCAGCAACAGGAGGATTTATGACTCACGTAGCGCACAGGCCAGCGGCTTAGCTGACCGCTGACGTCCGTACTTGTGCCACTTGGAATACACAATAGATCATTAATGGATGACACTGTGAAGTGGAGATTGACGATTATTAATAGAGTAATCAAAGCTCTCAGACTGGCGTTGTTATTGTAAATCACATTGTCATCTTTTAGTACTCACATATATCTTTTTTTCTTTACTCAGGATCAGCTGGCTGCAGACATGTACAGTTTTTTCTCCAAAGAAGGGGACTATGCCCTCTACTTCGTAACAGTAAGTACAGCCAAACAAGCAACGCATGTGTTTGCACGAGTTGTTGGTGGGAATATTCACAGCTGCAGAGGAACAGGGGAACACAGACTTGGCCAGCCGTTTTATTTACTTTGTCTTTCATGTCTTTTTATTGTTTGCCTTATTCATCTCACCCCACTCGACTCATTTCCATCTGTTTTTTTTTGTCTCTGTAGCTCTTAGAAGCTCAAGCTGATTACCACAGAAAGTCTCTCACTGTTCTGGAGAACGTGTTGCCCACCATCCAGGCACAGCAAGGTAACATACACGCAGAAAAAATACCTTTTTTGCACACTCTACACTACAGCATTGTTTAAAAATGACTCCTAAAAGACGTCTCTGTGTAGTGCGTGATTTAGGACCTTTCTACAAATTGCCTGGAGAATGCATGTGCGGCACCCTCTGTTTTCCTTTGGTTCCTGTGTTGTCCCTTTAAACAAATCTTTTCCTGTGAGACCCTGGAGAGGCTTGAGAAGCTTGCCCAGAGGTGTTGCTGAGAGGGGAAACAGTTTCTCATTCATTTTCCTAGCTGGCTTCGGAAATGAAACCAGCTGTTTTTCTCACTTCTGGACTTCTAGAAGTTGCCCCAGTTGCGGTAACATTTTCCAAAGCCAAGATATTAAAGAATAGTCTTTTGTTTTCACCGCTTGCCTCTCCCAAAAAAAATAAATTTTCCATTTTGCAAACACAATTTCTCCTCTCCAAGCTTCCTCTCTAGCTTTTTGTTGCGTCTTATTCGAGGAGCTCATTTTTTTCTGTACCAAACACATGTGACCTAAACCAGACAAGCCTGGTCTCCCAGCATGTGGGGATGACTCATAAACTCCACACACTTTCCCCCACCCCCTCATGCATCACACCCACCTGGGTTTTTTTGCAAGCCCTCCCCTCCTCACTGCTCTGCTGCCCTGTTCACATGCACGTTACCTCACAAAAACACGCCGAGAGGCAGAACAGTCATTCCTGCTGGTGAAGAGCATGTGGTTATTATTTTCTGGCACCCTGCAGGGGGAGTGCAGACAGGTTGGGAACTGGCCTAAAGGGAGAGTTTTTGACCCAGATATCAGCCATCCAGACAAACACAATCATGAGCCAACGCTGATTTTTCCCTTTCTTTTTATTGCATACCGGTGCATCACTCCGATCAACTAATAATCTGCAACCGTTTCATTGCAGTGCATGTTTTATTTCTCCTCAGATTTGAAACCCTGTGAACACAACGAGCAGCTCATATTGCTGCCTGTCGTTCTCCCAAATTAATTTCTTCCTTTGTGTTTAGACTCGTGGACAGAGAAACCTGCGTTCGGCACTGGACTGGATGAACACCTGAAGAGGAGTAGCAGGGAGATCGCCCTCCCGCTAGAGGCCTGTGTGATGATGCTTCTAGAGACTGGAATGAAGGAAGAGGTAAGGAAGTGACAGGAAAGCAGAGTGTTTGCTCTGTTTATGATTATTCTGCTGAAGCGACAGCAAAGTAGAGGCATTGATCTACTGTGTAAATCAAATTAGGCCATCCTCTCCGTCTGTAAGACGAGTGCATTGAAAGATTGAAAGAAGTGCCTTGCTTGCTTCAGATTACAGCCTGGTTGGTGTTAGGAGGAGCAGCAGCATCTCTAAGGGATGCTAGCATTGCCTTTTGAGTCTTCACTCTGTTGATGTAATGTACCAGCTGATTTTTATGATGTGAAATCACTTTTGTTTTGAATTGTTCTGACAAAACTGTAGATTGTAGACTGAGAAAGGATTATCTGTGGATAAACCCCACATTCTCACTAAGCTTGTTTTACTTCTATTGGCCAGATTGTGCTAATTTGTGTCTCAGTCATTCTTATTAAGTCAGCTGTCAGCTTTACATTACCTGTCCAACACCTGAAGTCATTGGAGCAACATTTCAAACGTTCAGCAGGCTCGAGGACGAGATATTCTCCTCAGAAGTTGGTGGAGACCGAAAAAGGAGAAGGGGGAAAATAAAACAGTTTGTACTTAGATTGTTCAGCTGGCCAGTGACACGACAGACGTTTGCTGAAACTTACAACACAAAACCTTTCAAATGAAAAAATCCGGGCTCTGTGACCGAGCCATAAACTGATGATAAAACGTACAGTATCATCAGGTTACATAACTGCAATGAAGCTCAGGCATTTTAAAGCTTTGAGAGTTCAACAATAAACGATAATACGTAGACAGTAGGGCTTCTTATCTAACACCAGTTGTCCTTGTCTCACCGTATAAGCAGAAGAAGTGCTGCCGTGGCTCATTAAAAGTCACATGGAGCTGTGGCTGCGTTAGGCGGCCCCACTGATCATTGACATAATTGAAACCAAGCAGTAGATTGTTTGTTCTCATGAACATCTTAGACTGAAGGAGGATACAGACACACTAAATAGGGGAACTCCTGAGTTACTGCTTCGCTGTTCCTAAGAAACTGTCTGCAGTTCTGCTCTGGTGATGATTTACTGTATGAAATGTCTGAGATGTCTCCCTCCTCAAAACAAATTTAGAATACAAAAGAACTACTTGTCCCCTGTCCATAAATCAGATTCCTGCCCCGTGTACGTACGTGTCTGTGTGAAAAAGAGAGTGCTAGCTGCAGAAGCACATTATTTGCTGCTCTATTGGTTCCCTAGTGAGTCCAGTCTGTGTCGTTACAGTGTGAAGACGGCCTTTGTTTATGTGTCAAAGTAAAGAGTGGCTGTGCTGTGAGTGCTGGGTGTGTTAGTTTGCATGCTTTAAGGTTTCATTATGTGCAGCTGGCAGGGGGAGTGTAAGTAAGGAATGTATACAGAGTCTGTGTGTAGATTCAGTGAAAGCAGCAGAGTCTTGTGTACACATTGAATGTCTGCATGTATTTTAACTGTTGCTTGCTGGCAATGTTACTGAGCATCATTTGTCTGTGTGTGTGTGTGTCAGGGTCTATTCCGGATCGCAGCAGGAGCGTCCAAGCTAAAGAAGCTAAAGGCAGCGCTGGACTGTTCCACGTCGCAACTAGAAGAGTTTTACTCCGACCCACACGCTGTCGCTGGTACGTCCCACACCACAGACTTTTTTCAGGCGCTGAGTCACACTTGATCAAAAGAGAAGTCGGCAGACAATGTTGTAATTCCTAGCAAGCACAATGCACACTTCCGATGTGAGATACTTTAACCATATTGTCGAAAACATGCCTGTACTATCATCTCGCTTTAAACATCAGAACACCACCGTGATTTCCTCCCCAGGAAATTTGGCTTAAATACCGCAATTGTCAGACATAATTGTGGCTGTATTTTAATTCCAGGTGCACTGAAGTCCTACCTGAGAGAACTACCTGAACCTCTAATGACCTACCAGCTTTACGATGAATGGATTCAGGCCTCCAGGTAAGGCTGAAAACATGATCACTGGGAGTGAAATGACCAGATCTGTCATTGTGCAGAAGTGACAAACAACAGGATAAGTAATTTGGGACGTTTAGCCTGAGGAGGAATGGACTAATAATGTGCTCTGCTTTCACTCATCTCTTTATTTCTGTCTTCTTCAGCGTGTCAGACCCAGACAAGAGGCTGCAGGCACTCTGGGTGGTTTGTGATCAGCTACCAAAGAACAACAAAACCAACCTGAGGTTAGATTTTTAAACCTACGTGGAATAGATCATGGCTGCATTTCTTTAGTGTTTTTTCTTGTTGCATGAGACATTGTTTGTGCTATTTGTTCTCATTTCACCGTGCAGGTATCTAGTGAAGTTTCTAGCCAAACTTGCCCAGGACAGCGAGGTGAACAAAATGACTCCTAGCAACATCGCCATCGTCCTGGGACCTAACCTGCTGTGGACCAAGACTGAGGGGTGAGAGGACGGGAAGATGGCATTTCCAATTTAATATTACACCATTTTTATTGCTCCAAACAAACATAAAAAGTTAATCATTTTCTCAAGACATGATCCTGGGACGGTGTAGTGTTGAGGAGAGAATTTCTACAAACCATACTCTGTTATTGTAGCTCATTTGAGTGCACCATTCATCATTCATTTTGTCTGTACGTGTCCACCCAGGAGTCTGGCTGAGATGGCTGCAGCTACCTCTGTGCACGTGGTGGCCATCATGGAGCCCATCATCCAGCACGCTGACTGGTTCTTTCCTGAGGGTACGGTTTACATCAGTGTTTTTCAGTCCGACCTTTATTTTCTTTTTAGCCAATCCGGGCTCGTACACCAGGGATGCTTAATAATTCAATCAATATTAACAACCACAGATAAAAGAAAGACTGAGCAGTAATCAAGCCGTGAAGGAATTTAGTTTAACTTCCTGCTGTGTCTGCATTTAAAAAAATCATAAATCCCTTTGATTCAGCTTCTTATTTGTTGTAACTCGTATAAAATCGTGGAGCTGATGGCCCAGCTGTTAGGTCACGCCACATGTATGAAGGAAAGAAGCCAAAGGTCAGCAGCCAAGTTTGAACTCCAACCTGTGGCTTCTTTCCCCGCATTTCATTCCCCCACTCTCTCCCTCCCTTAACTAACTTCTCTATTCACTGCGCTTTCAAATAAAGAAATACAAGCCAAACAACCAAACACACATAAAATCTTTTTTAGTAATCAACTTTGAGTCCAAAATCTTTATACCTCTTTTTCCACATGTATTAGGTTCATTTATATTTCAAATAAAATCTTCTCTCTGTTCAAACTTCTGTGCATTATCCTCTCAGTTAACTTTGTCCGTGTGTCTGGAGACAAGATGTTGATGATGCGTCTACACTGTAGTCAGCAGAGCTGAGTGTCTCTGGAGCTCTCAGATAGAGAGATGATGGGTCAGCAGCTTCTGCTGTCATGTTTAAACAATAAGTACCTCGGCTGATTGCTGCCTATTTAAGTGGAAGATTCCTTTTTAATCAGGCACATGTGAGACTTCTGATACGTCTGTGTCTTCTTTGTGATGGACTGTTTGAGCGGGATGTCCTGGATTAAGAATAAGAACAAAGGAATAATCACAACACAGGTCACGCTAATTAGAACAAAACTAAAAAGCTAAATGAGGATCCAGTAGGATGCTCACTTTATTTTCTGCTTCTACTTTTATTCTGGCTCGATTAGCCAGTCCTTTGAAACTGGCTTTGTTTTTCTGATTGTTGTTCATTTACATACCACCAGAGAGGTAACCTACCAATAACTAACTGTGTTTATTGATCAACAAAAGTTCCTCAGAGAGAAAAATGAACATGATTAGCTGAGCTATCTTCTATTGTATAACAGTTGTTTTGGTAAATCTTGTATTCCCTCTCTGTACAGATGTGGAGTTCAATGTGTCTGGCATGTTTGCGATGCCCACACCTGCATCCAACCACAACAACCACCTTGATTATGACTGCAGCACCATAGAGAGGAAGAGGCCCGGCAGTATGGTGGGACCAGAGAACGACGCAACGCGCAAAGACAGGTAAACAACCTGGCGTTACCTCGTACACTAACCTCCTAGACCTCATTGGAAACCTTCATGCTGCCTCAGTCTCTCTTAACCACTTCCTTTGTGAATTACTCATATTAATAGTTTTGTAATTAATTTGGCTTTTGATCTAGTTGGTTTTTCTGACCCCTTTCTTTTGCTTCTAATAAATGGTCGATTTATAATATTTCTAACACTTTATAATCACTCTTCTGTAATCTGAGGGATTTGGTGATTGTCTATCCTCGGCTAATCGGTGACTTTCTCAAAGCTTTGGTGTTTTTGTTTTTCTCCCTCCTTCTCCCTCCTGCTCCTCCCGTGTAGCACCCCTAACAAGTACTCGGACTACACCCTCCGTAGAGGCAGTAACACCTTAGGTAGAAAGCAGCACACCTCACCTGCCTTCCAACCTCCTTTACCCCCTGTGGAGGCTCCAGGGCACGGGGCCGGGCCTGGGCAGGTATCACAGCCCTCCGCCGAGCCCCAGCCCCAGTCACAGGCTCCATCAGGGGGTTCAGGGCCTGACGCTTCCCAACAAAGCTTGGCGCAGAGTCTGGCTGCTCTCGCTGCAGCTCAGCAGCTTCTCGCGCAGCACACAGAGGAGCTCAGGTAAGAGCTGCAGCCCTGCTGCTGCTGGAGAATGTCACAGCATGCCACAAAAACACACACAGACAGATGAGGTCATTTTTTCTTAATGTGTCACTGGTCATTTGCAGACACCTCCTCTGCCTTTGGTCCAAATGATTCAGCTTCTTGTTTATTTAGCAGAAACCACAAGTTTTCTTACACCAGCAGCTCCAGCCGGCTGGTGTAAGTTCAGCCCACAGATCTAGCACAACAATGGCTGCTGTCATTCTGCAAACAGTCACTCGCAGGGCCTCCGCCTTCCTCCCCAAATCACTGGAATCAGCAGGAACTGCACACAAACTGGCCCAAACTGCTTTGAAAAACCAGGAATCTGCTGCTTGTTATGCAACAACAGAAGAGTGTCTTTGATTTAGCTGCTGAAAGAACAGCGTTCATCTCCTCATAGATTACACTGTTTTGGTCCTACGCTCTTTATTGGAGAGGTGAATCCAGATCAGACACCCAGATTAGTTAATGACATTTATCATATGGATAAGAGGGCTGTTAAAAAATTAGGCTGTATCTAATTGTAAGCTCGTACCTTCAATTAAATTCATTAGCAGACACTGATGTTGTGTAAGCAGTCATCAGAGATTCAGAAAGATTATGAGATTAAAAGTGTTTTCCTTTTTCCTCTCCAAAGTAACCCAAAGCTACGTGACCCCACCGCCGCCCACACACCTCTCCACCAGAGGAATGGCTCCGGGGCAGGAGGCCAGTCTGCAGGTCAGCTGGGTACTGGGAACCCCGGGGCTGGATCCATGGGGCCCAGTCCGCATCTGATGCGAAGAGGTGAGAGTCTTTATTGTGTGTGTCTTCATCTGTAATAATGTGCTGCAAAAAGGAACACTTCAGTAAATATTGTCAATAATAAGAAGTATTAAATTCAAGGAAACTGCACATACTTTTCTTTTGAGGTCATACTTTTAACATTTTGTAAGAATGAAAGAATGCTAATCCTTATTTTGAGGTTAATCTAAGCCTAAAATCACCAAACACTCAATCCTTCAATGTCCCCAAACTCACAGCTAATCAATCACAGAGCTGCCAGATCAAACTGCTCAGATTTCTACTACACTGTCTTGTCTTATATATTTGCTTCCTTAAAACAGAAATTGATACTAGAGCTTTTCTGATCACTTATATACAGGACTGATGTGTGGCAGTCAGCTAGGGGCCGTAGATGAGCTCAAAGTTCATCCTTAAGATCAAGTCGAGGGTAGACAAACTCACAAGGACGTTGTTGGTGTTAGTTTAACCTTGTATGTATGTCTTTAACTCCTTATTACCTCTGTCTGACATTATCACGCCCTCGTGAGGAGTCATGAAGTCGTCAGAGCTGCAAATTGGCGGAGAAATCGTATTAAAATGTCAATTTTGGCACTAGAGATTAATTACTGTAATTGTTGTGTCAAGCTAGGCTAATCGCTAGCTACCCACAAGGTAGTCACTCAGACTAAAACATGGTGTTGAATTCTCTTCTGATGTTAAGCACTATTTCACTCTCATATTTCAGGTACCAAGAAGCAGGCTCCAGCCCCTCCCAAACCGACAAACCCTCCACCCAGCCAGCCCTGTAACTCAGTGAACCACACCCCCTCCTCCTCCTCACAGTCCCTCAGCCCCACCCCCAGACCCCAGTCCGGCCACCCGCCCGCCTCACCCACATCTCCCACCTCACAGCCCTGTGCCACACCGAGACGCCACTCCAGCAACCAGCCCCCCATTCAGGCCCCCAACCATCCGCCCCCTGAGCCTCCGACACAGGCCAGCTCTCCGACACAACCCGCCTCCCCGGGCAAACCCGAAGGAGACCAGCGGAGTGCTGACTCCTCTCCTCCAGGCACCCCGACTCCTCCAGGCACCCCTCCACCCTCTTCTGCAACCCAGGACGCAGTCGCTCCTCCGTCCCCGTCTCCCTACCAGACCGGATCTCTTCCCCGGCCGCGGCCCGTTCCCAAACCTCGGAACAGACCCAGTGTCCCCCCTCCACCACAGCCCACCGCGCTGCCCAGTGACACAAACGGGATCTGTGCCACCGCCTACAAGATGATGGGTGAGTATTTTCTGTCATGATGTTGTTGCATGTCAAATCTTATCTGAGTACTAACCTTCCTGCTAATAGTCTTTTTGCCTTGTAACACCTCCACAGGTTAAAGGGACACTTGTGAGAGGTTTGTTATTCATAGATGTTTTTCCATTTTCCCCCGCAGCACCTACACTTTAACGTTCACTTGTAGGACTTTTATCCATCACCACAGCCATTTGTTCTGCCTTCAGCCTCTCTCTGATATCATCTATCTCGCCCTGATGCTTGATTTTGTAACACAGCTGTCTCCAGTGTTTTAGTAATACACAAAAATGTTCCTATTAGACAAAAAATGAGTGCACAAAATCACAGCAGGGAGGTTGAACTGATAGTGTGCTGATACATACAGCTTTATCACATGCACTTTGTTGTTTATGATACAATACCAGTGCTGCTTTACAGAATCTGGCTGCTATTTCTAGGAAAAGGAGCACTGCCCATATGGAAATATGACACTTATCATATCTGCTTCATGTACGCTTAGCCATGTATCAAGGCTGTCTGTCTTCATTTATTTACTGTAACCATCCAGCAGTACTTCAGCCCAGTGAAACATTCGCAAAACGTCCTTCTGGTTTTTACTTTTCAAATTTCCAGCATAAAAAACAACTGGAAACACACTCTAGGTGATCTTTGCTCCCTTTTTTTTAACCTACCCGTAACGACTATTGTAGTTTGATGGAGTTAGCTTGAATTGTGTTGCTTTACACACTTCTGTCATATATCTCTGGTACATGGTCTTTAGTCATTTGAGTGACAAGACCTCTGTGACACGTCATCCATCAGGGCGATCATCTGTCAGGTCACTAAGATATTTCATCATCAGACACACAGTGTCGTATACGCAGATCAGAATATCCCAACCCTCCACTGTCAGTGTCTAGATCTTTATTTGTTCCAATTGTGTTGTTTTATTTGTAATTGTGTTCTGTGTATCAACGATGTTCTTTTACTAAGCATGTTTCACTCTGACATGCTTGTTTAAACTAGACTTGCTTTTGTCTTGTCTGTGATGATCCTTCACATATTCAGCCAGTTTCTAACAAACACTCACAAAGTATAAGATCAAATCTCTGCACAGCAAATTAAATGAACCTCCCTCCACATCGGCTATTTCACTTTCACTGCCTGCTGCTCTCCGTCTCTGGCTGAACACTGCCCCCTGCTGTTCAGACACTCACACTGCAGCAGGAGCTCACAGTGGCGTCTGACTATGAGCTCCTGCTGCTGTTTAAGCTTATGGAAAATATGACAGTGCTGCATTGGATGGCATGATTGCAGCAGCGTTGAATGTTTTCTGACTCCAGGATGAAGCGACACATGTTTGTGATTATGGCCATTGTTCATATAATGATGGCTTAAATGGTTTATTTGTCTTTGTGGGTATTTAAGTTCTGTTTTGTGTGGATCCCTGCATGTGTGGAACCATTACGTATTAGCACAAATCCAATAGTTGACATCCTGTTTGTTTTGTTTTGAAGTTTCTTTTGTTGTATACATTTACATGTTCCTCCTCTTTTGTTTGTTCTCCAGACCCTGCGATGTCTTTCAAAGGGCTGAGTCGAGCTTTGGTCCCTGAGCTCGCTGTAGACCAGCAGCCAGCGACAGCCGCCTCTTCTTCCTCCTGCTCCCTGCCTCCTCCCAAAGACTTAGACCTGGAATCTGAGAGCACCGTCCTGTAAGGAGAAGACTGTGACATGATCTGGTCCAGTTACCAACCCGCCCCCCCCAGATCTCTTACATTCATACCCACACCTCATGTAGCCTGCTCGTGTTTCTGCCCAGCCTTCCTCGGAGAATCAAACCTCTGCTGACACGTTTTACCCAGTCCCGTCTGTTTGAAGGATTTTTAATGTGACATCATGAAGCTTCTTGCAGCCATCACGGAGGTCCACAGCTCCTGTCAAACACTGCCTGTGGAAGCAGATTGGGTTTCTAATGAAATATTTGTTTATTTCTCCGCATGTTAACCAAGAATAAGACCTAATGAATGTGGCCTTTACACACAAATGAACAACACTTAGTTTAGGTTGAAAATAAGAAACAACCAGAGAATGTCCACTTATATTTAGGATTTAAAGAAATTGAGACATTTTCATCCTTTTAAATGTTTTATAGATCAAATTAATTACCAAGAATATTAACAACAGACCCATTCATAGAGTAAAACACATTATTGGACCCCATGCTTTGATTTTAGTGTATTTAAACTCCCGCTGTTTGCAGCTGTTTTTTTGAAAACTATCAGTTCTTGTGACCTCCATGATGGCTCCAGGTGTGACGGACAGCCTCGACACTGCATCACATACCATCTGGCACCTCATCTTTACACTGTGCTGCCTCGACATGAAGCTCCAGACAATCAGGAACAAACAGTAGAGGGAGCAGTCAGCCAATCAGACGACACTGATGCATTATAAAGCAGTGCAGAATGGGTTATGAGGAGGCTTGGTGGGTATGAGGCTCTGAATGCCAAATTAAGGAAAGATGAGATTCATTTGGACTTTGGTGTGAGATGTCTTAGTGTTTTTTTAATGTCAAAAAACAGTCTTACAACTCAAAATAAAGAGATGAAAGTTATTTCTATATCAGAGGGGGGGAGGGGCAAAGGTCTGCAGGAAGAAGTAGAAACCAAAACTGTTGCTTAAAGTGTAGCTGGTGACTGCAGGTTTCCAGTCGTCTTAAACACTTTTTCCTTTTTTTGTATGCTAACCCCGCCCTCTTGTCTCCCCCCCCCTCACTCCTGTATTTATTTCCCGATTTCAAAAACACACATTCCCTGTGGCTTTGACAGAATTCATGCAGTCTTTAAATGTTAATCATGCCTTATCGGGTCCTGCCAGAACCACGTAATAAGCATTATATATTTACTGTCTGGAGGACATCCTCGGCTCCTTGTACTACAGTATTTCCAAGAAGCTGTCTTGGTAGCAAGTATGTATCAGGGACATGAGAGGGGGTTAGAATACCTGTGTGGGTCTGAAGTTGTGTATTTATAAGTGTTTTGGTTGATCACTTTGGGTTTTTATGAACAGAAGTAGCAGGGTTGTGCCGCCCTCTCAGCCTGAACAGTCAGTATTTCTGCCTTTCTGTTATTGTTCCCTCATGGATGTTCGTGTTTTGCAGGGAATTTCTTGCATTAAAAAAAGGCTGCGTGCGAGTGAATGTAGTGGACGGACAATGCTTACCAGCCTCTTTTGCCCAACAGAAAGGCGCCTAAACAGCTGATGTTGCACTTGAGCGCAGGCCAACGAGCGGTTACCTAGTGAACTGTTTTTGAGGATTTTTTTTTTTTTTCAGTCTTTCCCTCTGAGCTGAGAGCACACAGCGCTGTGAAACCTCAGTAGTGAAGTGGTGTTAGACGTTTGCCAGGTCAAAAGATTAAAAAACAAATGCTCTGTATTTTCCTTGTAAACTCTGCTTTTTTTTTTTGCCTCATATTTGATGCAGTTTGGTTCCCAGAGAACTGACCCAACATGGTACCGATGGAGAAAGTCTTGGATGCTGCAGTTGCTCTGAAAACGAGTTTAGTTTTGTTTTTCAGAGACAATCGAGCATTATAACCCCTCCTTTCTCTCTTTGCTCCTGTACCTTCGCTGCCTTATCCCTGTGTATGAAGAGAGCTTGATATTTCAAGGCTCTGAAAGACGATGCCATTAAACGAGAAATGATAATGCTGCGTTTTTAAGCTCCATAGTTTTGTATGTATGCTGTCTGTGAGCTTAAGACATGTTATATGAATGCTTGGTAATACCCCCTTTCCAAAGAAAATAAAGTATATGAAGAACTATAAAAATCGATTCCTTAGTTTTGTGTTTGTGCTCAAACAATACCACTCAGGTCTCTAATGGTGAAGGCTGACAGCAGGTGCATCATCATTTATTTACAATCCAGGCACAAGATGATCTCTGATAATCTTTTATTATTCCTGCAGGAGCCTAAGGGTTTCAGTTTGAAACACTTAAATAGTGTCTTTAATCTTTGTAACACTATTTATCAGACCCCGACAACGTAAGTAATCTAATAAGTATGCATGTGTGGCAGCAGCAAGCAAAAATTTGCTATTAACAGAAAGACGACTCAAGAAGAACCAAGCTAACGGGTGGATGGCCATCTGCCTGGTTAAATGTTTTTTTTAAAGGTCACATATTATTCTCCTTTCCAACCAGTGTAAATAAGTCTCAGAGCTCCCCAAAACATGTCTGTGAAGTGTCTTGTTCTAAATCCACTCTGATCCTGTATTTGATCATGCCTATAAACCCCTCTATTTCAGCCCTGCTCAGAACAGGCTGTTTCTGTGTCTGTAGCTTTAAATGTAAATGAGCTGTGTCTGACCACGCCCCTCTCTGGAAGGGGATGTGGCTCGGGCTTTCTTGCAACATGCGCAATTGTTTACGGTGAGAAGGCAGACTCAGAGGGCAGAACAAACACCTAGCTGTGGGAGTGTCACCCACCTGGGGGAGGGGTTACTGCCCTTTGTGATGTCATGAAGGGAAAATCTCCAAACGGCCTGTTTGAGCACACATTTTCTGAAAAGTGGAGCAGGCAAAAGACGGAGAGGATGGACTTTTCTCATAATTTGGGGGTTTGTAGACAGACTAGAGGTACATATTAGTGTTGAAGTGTATTATGCATAATATGTGACCTTTAAAGACGGGTTTTAGTATTGTTGCTGAGTGGTTAGTTTGCGCGCCCCATGAATAGAGGCGTGCAGCCCAGGTTCAAATCAGACCTTGGCCTACTTTCCCGAATGTCATTCCCCACTCTCTCTCTCTCCCTGATTTCCAACCTCATCTACTGTCCTGGTGATCATTTCTCACAATAAAGGCATTAGAAGCCCAAAAAAAAATCTTTACAAATACAAATTTAACCACTCAAATCTTTAGTCTACAGCTAGCCTAGCAGTACTTTGGTAAACTCAAGTCTTAAACTACTAAGTTTAGCCTGCCGACATGCTCAGACAGACAATGCTGAGCATGCAGAAATTATCCAGGCATAACCTTCATCATCATCGTCACCTTTTCGGTCAGTTTGAAATCATTCTTCGATGTGCTTAAAGTAAAGTGAACGTCGAACAACAAAATCCTGAAACTTTAGGCACAAATTGAATCATTTGTTTCCTCTGACATTTCATGTGCCGTGTAGAAAGAAGGTCATCTTGCATACATAGGATTTAAAGGAATAGAAAGCCATTTGATTTGACGCCATATTTACGTGAAGTGTCTGTATAATCAAGAGAGAATAATTATGACGAGGCAAAGAAGAATCGGGCAGTGTTTACTGTCAAGCATGATACTTTTATAGGTTCAAAACAAGTCCTCCATTTGAAAGCATTAAACAAAACAGAAAAGTCAAACAATCACAAAACATGAGCATATTTCCAGATATAAACATATAAAACAGTTATAAAAGGGAAACTAGAAGCAACCGATAAATAAACCTAAGTAGACTAACAGAAATGCATTTCTTTTTTAACTTAAATATCCAGGGAGGGGGAATGCTACCAGCTGCACATTTTAACACATGAACTCACCAACATGCAATTGATTTGGACAAGAAACACTGTCACTGCACTAGTAGCAGCTAGGCTTGCATTTTGAAGAGATCATAGTCGGCTCATCGGCCTGACGAAAGCTGCGCAGAAAGAATAATTAAAACAATCATTTCCAGATGACACTCTTGGATAAGAAAATAAAGTAGGACTCGGAGGACGAACGAGCATACGGCGTGTGCATAGCAAAAAAAACGGTCCATTTACAATATCAACAATATTTCATCGACATAAATACAACACAGCTACAGATACACTGTACAGTGGGTGAGTCATCATATCACCATGACGACCACAAAAAGCAGGAAATGACCATATACAGTATGGTGTTGTTTTTCTACATGCACTTGAGGTTCATTCATTCAAGCAGCTGCCCACGTATTGAAACAGGGCTGTGTCCGTCACGCTCAAGAAAAGTGCCCAACTATTAGCCGTCTTCTGTGCCAGAAACAGCTCAGCCTTTTTAACATCCAGCTGCCTTTTTATCTCTGCGCTGACAACAAGAAAACACTAATAATGAAGATTTGCAATTCCACCCACCCACACGCTTCAAACAGATGATCTTTGAGCCAAATCTCTCCATGCGCTGAGTGTAGTCAGCGTTACCTCACTGTAAAAGGTGCAATATTGTTTTGAGAGGGATGTTTAGCAAATAAATGAGTGTTAGTGACTACATTTGGATCCGTGCAGTCCTCACTCCTCACAAGCAGTTGAATCACGATGGTTCAGGGAAAAGGGTTCAAACTTGTTACATAAGCTTCTCAGTTTATGTGACGATACGCGGCCTTGATTGGACAGATTTCAGAGTCAGGTAGATGATCAGAATTGAATCAAACGAGGAGGTGATAAATGAAAACTTCAAAACCATCTTACATGCACTTCTATAGGAAGCTAGGCTAAAGCTAACCGGTAATGCAAACAGTTTCTTTATGGGCACATCTCATCATCTGGGTCTAGAATCATGAAAGCCGCTTCTCACATATTAGTGACATTTTGTTTTACTGAACTATAAATGTTGAAGATCCAATACTACGTGAGTTTCAATTATTTATGTTTAACTATTTTCATTTAATTGGCTGAATTGCCCTTTTTTTTAGAAACCATTCCTTCTTCTCTTCAAGGTCCACAAAATCTAAAAGATTTTCCAGGTGCTTGTCTGAACAGATGTGATGGGACATTCGATTCATTTCAGGTTTTCTTGGATTAAATTATACACTTTTTTCCCTTTAATTTTTTTTGTTGAGTTTCTTAATTGTCTAGCCTGAATGTCCCTCTGACTTAAAGGTCACATATTCTCCTTCTCTTCAACCAGTGTAAATAAGTCTCAGAGCTCCTCAAAACATGTATGTGAAGTTTCTTGTTCTAAATCCACTCTGATCCTGTATTTGATCATGCCTATAAACCCCTCTATTTCAGCCCTGCTCAGAACAGGCTGTTTCTGTGTCTGTAGCTTTAAATGCAAATGAGCTATGTCTGACCACGCCCCTCTCTGGAAGGGGTTGTGGCTTTGGTTTTCTCGCTCCATGCCCTATTGTTAACAGTAAGAAGGCAGACTCAGAGGGCAGAACAAACACCTAGCTGTGGGAGTGTCACCCACCTGGGGGAGGGGTTACTGCCCTTTGTGATGTCATGAAGGGAAAATCTGTGTCAGCACACATTTTGTAAAAAGTGGAGCAGGCAAAAGTGGGAGAGGATGGACTTTTCTCATAATCGGGGGGTTTGTAGACGACTAGGGACACATATTAGTGTTCGAAAAACATGGTGACGATTAGTTTGCATAATCTGTGACCTTTCAATTAAACTTGATTCTTAAATAAGCAATAAAATAAGTCTTCTTTTGAAATCTAAATAATGAAAAATGTTTTAACATACCTACAATTTCAAAGGGGAATTCAACCTATTCAAACAATTTATTTGAAAAAAAAAAAATCAAATTTTCTTATTAAGAATTCAGTTTCATGAGTTTGAAAAAGCTTTTTTCCTTTTCCTTGAACTCTAAGCGATCTTTATTTGCTTCCATGGAAACGACAGAACGATCTTCATCAGTGAAGTACAAACCTGACGAGCTGTGTGACGCGAAAAAAAAGAGAACTGGTTTTTGTTGACTTCAACTTTTGCTCCATATATAATTATTCCGTATATATTTAAACTCTGATGATACATTTTAGATGCCCTTTAAATTCACAGTAGGTCAGATACGGATGGCCACGTCTTACGTCGCAGGATACCTGATGCTGAGAACTCCAGTATCTACTTTTAGAAATCAAATGAGGCTGTATGGGAGGCGGTGACTTCTAAACTACACTCTAAACTACACTTGTGCTTCCTGTCATCGGTCTACATCTATGCTTCATCTTTACAGTTTTTTTAAATATGTTCTGATAGAAAATATAAACTATATATAATCATTTATTAAACATAGCAGATCATCTGTAAATATTCAGAGCAGGTGTTTAAAGTTCTTACATCTCCTTTCAGGGGCTTAACAGGACACACTGGAGCAATATAATAAACAATGGTGGGTTCATTGATGTGTCTCACTATTTACTAAATTATGTGTGTTAAGGAGATGACAATAGTGTAAAAACTGGTTTTGAGTCGTCAGTGTGCGGTGAGTTCCTGTTGACCGTTGGACACCTGAATGTTTCTGCTCTTCTCAGCACCTGAAATAACAGCGATGCTGCACACGGGGCACTCGTAAACATCAGTTATCCTCTGCAGAGAGATACAGTGTATTTCCATTCTGTCCGCTGTAAGTGACGTGGACTCTGCTCCTGTTGTTTTGAGTGTCTCTGTGTGTGATCTTGGCACTTTGGTTGTGGAGAGCAGAGTGAAAGTGATGACGACTGGCCCGTCAGCCGCCCACATTTCCTGCTTCTACCAGGCCAGAGGGGAAGACAGTCTGGGGCTCCTGGGGTTTTCTGGAGTCTGGGTCTCACTGAGAGCTCTCTGGAAGATAAAAACCAATGATCTCATCTCACTTCTGCTTATTTCACAAAATAATGTTCAAACTCTGGGCACATTTGGCTATTCCACAGACAGCAGCAGTTTGCAGCTTAATCACTTTGTAGCTGCAGGCTGCTGTCAGCAGAATATCTAATTGTTTTGGAGGTTTGGATCAGTCAAGCACCTGCTGCCTGGATCAAAATATGAACTTCTCAAACTCTGGAGACAAGCCAGCTGTCTGTGTGGACACCGCTCAAGAGAACAGTGCTGAGTTCGCTCACCTCAAACTTGGAAATGAAGTCTGCAAAGATGCCGAAGAAGGCATCTGTTTTGGTGGACTTTCCGTCCTCTCCAAAGTAGGAGGCCACCTTAGAGAACTCCTCCATGGTCCGGTTCTGCAGGGACTCCAGAGACTGGATTGAAGGGTGGCTGTTCTCCAAGAAGCTCTGTGGGTGCACAATGTCACAGATTAAAGGAATATACCAAAGATTCAGTCAGTTTACATTAGGAGTACTGCTCAGCCAGTGATAAGAGCAAAGAGTCATCTGTGGCACGAATAACAGTTGTGTTTTCTGGGCCTGAAAACACGCTTTATTTGTTACAAACGGGAGATTTTGATGACCATGCTGGAGTTACATTAAAGGAAATGTAGTATTCCTAGTTACTGGTGGCTTAAGAGTCAGGATGTCTGTCAGAAGGCTGGTGATTCTTTGATTCTTTCCCATGGTGCTGAACTCTATCTTATTGCATATGTCTATAAAGTTATTAAGAACACACGTGTTTAGTTGAGCTTCATAGTCCTATAATGTTGAATTCACGGCTATAAATGGTCAAAAATTACCTAAGGGGGCACTCACACTAGGCCCAGTTGCACCGTTCTACATTCCCCCGCTGGCTTGCACTCACACTGCTCTAGGAAACCGGGCCTGAGCACAGTTACCGCTTGTAATACAACACATGCATGGCTTTACGTGATTATGAAGCGGGCTTAGTTGACAAGCCAGGAACTCTCGATAACTAAATAAATAGCACACCTCTTCCAAGCGAGCCAGGGCCAAGGAAGTGTACCGTGCTTGGAAAGTTTTAGCAAACATATTTTAATTTGCTTTCTTGCTGAATCAAGAAAGAAAAATGTTTCTTACTTGACTTGAGTTGGCTTAGCTTAGCATAAGGACTTGACACGTTCTTTACAAAAACAGCTAACATGTCAAATCAAGAAATCACAGTTTCCGTGTTTCTTTAGAAATGTCGTGTGCAGTGTTGGATGATGTATTTTGAACAAATCCAATGAAGAAGATTAGTGAGCCTCAGAAGTGCTTGTAGGTGGATTTAATATCCTTTGGACGGAGCCAGGTTAGCCTCCTCATCTTCATTTCTAGTCTTTATGCTGAGCTACAAATCAAACTAAACCTTTAATGACTGAAAAATCAGAATCTCTGTTATAATGCATATTTAATGCAATTCAAAAAACAGAAATGTGTGTTCGATATGCAATTGTTCTATTCATAACGCAGTAAGCTTACGCTCATGGCGGAGGCAAAGTGGTCCTCAGGGGTGGACGGGATCTTCAGACAGGCCGTCCTGATGTCCTGGATGGTGGTGTGAAGGTCGCCCAGCTCTGCAGTGATCACCTTCTGGTTCACTGAATGAGTTACATGGAAATGTTCAATGAAGAGTTATCAATCACACAGGTCTACACAGCCCTAATATTGTATAACAGCTGACAGCACCAGCACTCTGAACACAGTCAAATAGTGTCCCAACTAGAACATTTCAACATTATAACCACAAACATTCTTCTTCTCAATCTGTGTTCTTGTGCTGCGTGTTGAGTCAACTTTGCTAAGTGTGCTCCCTGCACTCATATCCGACTTCATATTTCTGCATATTAAATGTCAAGTTCTATTTGTTGACATGTTTTTTCACACAGTTATTTTCTACAAAGGAGTTAAAGTAGCGCCACGTTAAGGAAAATAAATTGGAGATAAAAGTCGAAAATTTAGGAGTATAAAGTCGTACATTTACGACTTTATTAATAAATTTACGACTTTATTGTAGTTAATTTACGACTTTATTCTAAATGTACGACTTTATTCTAAATGTATGACTTTATTCTTGTAAATGTCCGACTTTATTCTAGTAAATTTACGACTTTATTGTAAATTTACGACTTTATTCTAGTAAATTTACGACTTTATTGTAAATTTACGACTTTATTGTAAATTTACGACTTTATTCTTAAATTTACGACTTCATTTTAAATGTATTACTTAATCTCAGATTTTTCCCCCTTAATATGGCCCTAATACTCCCTCATATTTTTCCTTATTGTATTTCATATTTGAATATTTGTATTTTTTTACAAGTATTGTTATATTTTTATTGCTTTCTTATAAAATGTCACTGAAGTACCTCATTTCACTCCTGTTCATGTCCTAACATGCTCCCCTGGAAATACCATTGAACCTCTTTGAATCCTTGAATCTCAAATGATACTCGGGTAATTTCAGACTGCGAGAGCTCTGCTGCTGTTACGTCATCGTACCTTTGGCGGCCAGCGGCACTGTTGTCAGATCTCTTGCAAAGTTGAGCAGCTCAGGGAAGTGTTGGCACAGAGACTTGGCCAGAATGTGGAGAAAGGTGGATTTCCCGTCCACTGTTTTGGTTGTGCTTAGCTACAAAATACAGACAAAAAATAAGCAATGATTTAAAAACCGAGACATGAAAATAAGAAGGCTTAAACAGATGAGTAAATGCTTACCTCAGTGAGGAAGTTGATCTTAAAACTGGTTGTCCTGTTGCTCTTTGGCTGCCCGTTGTTTAGGTAATTCCCCATCGCGAGAACAAACTGTTGCCAAGAAAGCTTTATTTAACACGATTAGCATACAAACTCATGTTCTCATTGATCCCTGCTTCAAAGTTTACCTCCAGGATTTTGGCCAGTTTCTTGCTGCTCCTCAGCTCCACTGAAGCTTTGTAGATGTAATCATAGGCCACCTTCATCTCCTCCGTCCTCTCTGGCAGGGTCATCTTAAAGTGGAGGCTCCGCAGACGGGTCTTATACTCAGGCACCATCAGCATCTGAACGTATTTAAAAAAGTTGTTAACTTGTATGATTCTAACTTACTTTTTAAAACGTTGCTAATTCAGGGTCAGTTAGTAGGAGTACCTGGAAAATGAACTGGTCGGGATCGCTCAGTTTGGCCGGGTCCTCGTCAAACTGCTCGTACTGTTTGACCTCCTCGTCGTCGGGAGCGTAGAGGAGCAGCTGCTTGATGTGAGCCGGCTCCAGCCTGTCTGTGGTCATGTTCATCAAGACCTGATGCAGCTCGCTGGTGGAGAGCTTCAGGTGGGCGATGAGGATGGCTGCAGAGGAGGAGGAGGAGGAGGATTTAAGTGTGTTTGCTGACATTACAGAACATTTTCATTTTTAAAAACTCACTTGTAACAAAGCTGTAGTAAAAGCAGAACAAATCATTCGACCACAGTGAATTGATCCCATTATTCTCCGTGTTATTACAGTATGTTTGGTCTGGTTCATAAAACAACGAAAAGAAGGAATATCTGATATTCTACAGATGCACTTTCAGCTTTGACTTTGCAAACAAGATGTTTCTGAGCAATTAAAATATTACTGTGTGTGTGACATGTAAAGTCATAGACTTTTTGGGTTTAAAGGTCAGAGAATCATGACTTTTGCAAATCCTCAAATTACAGAAAAATACTTTAATACGTGTCATCTTTCTGGACACACATAAGCCCTCAGGTGTGTGCGTGATGTGTTGCATGTTTTCGTGTTACTCACAGGCGTTGTAGGCTTTCTTATGAGACAGAATCTCCACCACGTCTTTCTTTTTAAAGTTGTCTGGCAGGAAAGCTGGCTCTGGAGGGGACACTGATCATTTCAACAAATGTGTAAGGAAGGGTTCTCCAGGCACCAGGGCTCACACACACACACACACACACACGCACACAGACACATACATACAGCGGTAACATGTGGCAGGTTTATGGGTTAATAACACAGCTCTGCCAGCGAATCTCTAGTGGTCAAAAGGTTGCGGATATCGACTGTAAATAAGTGCTTTTCCTCTGGCTGAGTTGTGTTATTACTGAGATCTGTCATGGGAGGAGAGGAACAGGTGGGTTTGGTGCCTTATGGAGAATGAAGAGATGAACAGGTGAATGAAGCAGCTCCAAAACAAGGTTATGGAGAGCATCATAACTGTGAAAGTACAAACAAAAGAGGAGATGTGAACATGTAAATGCACATTTTTACACTTTTTACAGCAAACTGTGGTAATTAGCTCAATGGAATAGCATCTGTATATGACATTAAGCATGATTTAATGTGCAGCGAAGAGTGATTACGAATACAAAACTACTTACTGGGTCTGCGTTGAGTCCCGAAGTGCAGATCAAGGTCCAAGAACTTCACCATGTCAGTGAGCTTGTCGTACTCTGAATCCTCCCCGAGCTAAACAAAGACGAGGACAAGGACTTGGTGAAGTGCTCTGCGCAGACAGAGTCAATGTGTTTTAACCCTGAGTAGCTATCTAAGTATCGGCTTATACACAGAACTATCCGACATGTCTGAAGTGGCTACAAAGAGTCCACATTATGGTCGATTGGAACAGATGCGATGCACCATATTCTGTTTACAAAGCTTGACGCTGCCATGACTCATCAGAGACACAACACAGTCGATGAGTCGCTCTATCCAAATATGGAACGAGAAATGTAGGAGGAGTGAGAATGTTCGCAGCCATGGCGTGAACATTCACAAGTTATCCTTCGCTGTATTTACAGTCTGGGAGAAGCTGGATTTTTAGACTGAGTCATGCAAACTTTTTTATTTCTTTTTTTAAATCCTCATCATCAGAGTTTTATGTAATGAAGTTCACCGCTCACCTGACCCCATATGGTCCCCTCTGAGTTCTCCACCTGCTCCCAGCGCAGCCTCTTCACACTCATGTGGTTGGTGTCTGAGTTCGGCAGCGGAGGCGGGTCACATGGAGGGGGCAGGGGTGGAGGTGGGGGTGGCGGCGCCTTGGAGATGAGACAAAGAAAGTACTTGTTATGCTATGTGCTTGTTGCACCTTTGAATGGGGGGGGGCTCATTGCATTTAAAGAGACACACACACCAAAACAGAGCGTTCTGAGAGAGCTGGTTTCTACAGGGTCACAAACCTCCTCTGGTGCTTGATTCATGTTAAATTTTGATCAAAGCACAGCACAGATGTTTCATTTAGACCACAGGGGACTGTTTGAAAAGGTGGAAAAGGGGGATAATATGTCCTCTTTAAACGTTTGAAATTAATTAATAAGAATACAACTGAATGGAAAGACGTCAATGTCATCGTCTAGCAACACTTTATGTACTTCTTCTTATATTAAAGCTCCTGTGAGGAGTTTTTTTCTGGGAATGAAACCGACTCAAATTAATATTGATGCTTCTTTGTGACAAACAAAATCAAATGAGACCATCAGGATAAAGATTGATTATTTCAATAAAGTTATTTCAAAAGTCTGAAACCACGTCCACAGAGGATGTGACAGGCGGAGTGATTTACAGCACTCTGCAGAAACAGCATTTAGAGATGATACCTGTTGAGGCTGGTGTTCCTGCCGTGTGGTTTCATAAGTTTTCTTGTGTCCCGGGAGGGTGGAGTGAGAGGCCGGAGTCTGGGACAGCAGTGTGGATCCTGTAGACCCTTTGCTCTGACACCGTGATGGGCTGTGATCCTGCAGGGACGGGGGCAGAGGGCCCTGGTAGCTGTGCTGGTGGTGGAGCTGGTGGTGCCTCTGCAGGACGAGCTGGCTTGGTCTCAGCGTCTGAGGGGGGGAGGGCCCGGGTGACTTCTGGAGGATGGGCTGGGGCTGGCTGAGCTGCCGGGGGAGGTAGCTGGTGCGGGACGGCTGCGAGCTGCGCAGCGTGGAGGAACCAAGGATGGTGTGGACTGTGGAGGTGCGGGAGGAGGTTGCCTGGAAGCGCTGGTGAGTGTTCTCTGCCTCCTCTCTGGTGGGGAGGACTTTGTGGAGAGGGGAGCGGCTAGAGAGAATGGTCCTGGGAGGGGGCGGAGGAGGTGGGATGATGGGGTGATGCGGCGCGAAGGGCATCCGACTGCGGGGGACGTGCTCAGGGGAGAAGCGGACTGCCGGCAGAGGGTCAGTGAATTGGACGGGAGGGGGGATCAGAGCCTGGAAAGGTGGGGGAGGCGGAGGGCTTTGGTTGGGAGGTGGTGGGATGGGTTCAGATTCTGAGGAGTAGGTGGGGGAGGAGGCCTCGTCGCTGCTGCTTTGCTCCTCGCTGCCACTGCTGAGCTGCCTGGGCATGAAGCCCATGTCCTGGTCCTCCTGGAAACTCATCTGGAGGGTAAAGAGGACACCGTCAGACCTGATAATCACAACTTGTACACACTCTTACATACAGCTATCTATGAAAATGCAATGTGGCTTCTATGAATGTCTAATTAAACAATAAGTGGCAAAAAAGCAAGAAAGTGCAAGAAAATTAAAAAATGCTTATCTACTTAGTTTTTCACACACTAAATTACAAATTCTCCAACCCCTCTACAACTGTTTCCATAGCGATGGGGATGCTTTGTAAAATGTGGACGCTGTGTAAAAACAGATTGTGATGATTGACGAAACATTTTAACACATTTGTTATTGAGAACACAAAGACAAATGTTCAAACAGATGCTTCATTGGTTTTAGAAAATCATGTGCAGATTTTTTAATTTGATGCTTGATACAGGGTCGTATTTACCGCTCTGTTGCTTTACATTTTCTTTTAACAACACTCTGTCAGCAATGGGGAACCGAGGAGGCAGATTTCTGTACTTTAAGAAGTGCTTGCTTAATGTAGGATTTCATCTGTTCAGGGTCTCCTTTGTCTTATTGTACGCTTCATGTTGCGTGGAACATTTTCATTGGCTGACCAGTCGGATCTGAAGGAAGGCCAGTTTATCACCTGGACTCTTTCACTACTGAGTCATGCTCTACTACATACAGAATGATGATTGTCTGGATCAAATAAGTGATGCCTTCAATGACAAAGAAGTTGTCTATCTGGCAACATATGTTCCTCAAAAACCTCTACATATGGTTCAGCATTAATGGTGCCTTCACAAATGTGCAGGTTACCCATGCCGTGTGCACCTCATGACGGATGCTGGCTTCTGAACTGTGAGCGGAAAATAAAGCTAGTCCCTCTCCGCCTCCTTTTTCAGTCTTTAGTTGCCACTGTCCCCAACTCTTTTTCTCCTTTTTTTAAAGATTTATTTTGGCCTCCAATGGAGAGATAGGAGAGTGGATAGAGTTTGAAACCAGGGAGAGAGAGAGAGTGGGAAAGGAGCCACAGGCTGGATCCGAACCCTGGCCGCCCGCCCGGAGGACCACAGCCTCCTGCACATGGGGTTGGCACACCGACCACCAGCCCCCTGCGCCCATGTCTCAACTCTTTAGAAAGCTGTTGTCAGCATCAAATTTAAAATCGGCGACATTCCCAAAAACAGTGACGTCTGTCTGTTTTTAACATGTGCAGCCTGATTGCTTTGGAAACAAAGTCTGAATCATAAAACCCAAGAAAAAAAAAAAAAGACTGTATATGAACCCGGTGGATTATGTTTAATATATTCTGTGATTGATATAAGTCATGACAAACGATGTATGATACTTAGATGATTCGATGTCAGAAGTTAAAAACTAAATTTCTACTCAGTCCTAAGCAGATAATATGAGACTCTACTGTATAACTGAGTATCATGTTTTACTTACAGGCACCCCTCTTCTTCTGAAACCATGACAACCACCTTGATATATCTGTTCATGTGACACAAGTGTTCATTGTAGCGCACATTAGAGCCGCTCTAATGTCAACATGCAAAACTACAACGCTATAACCGCACTCTAACGTGCAAACGCACCAAAGTCAAACTGCACGTAAAGAAAGCATTCTTTTAAACATTTGAACCATTAACTACGAGACATTAGTATAACTCCCATGAACAAACGGGTGCAGAAGTCTCAGCCTGCTTCTTCTTCATTGGTTCCCTCACTGAACACAAATAAAAGTGCAGTGCTGCACTCCGCTCGACAGGAAACTGATGACAACGTCCTTAGTCGTGAGAATATTTAGACTTTCATAGTCTGAAGCTGTGAAGATGAAAATAGTCTCTCTTGAGATCAAACAGCTTTCCAATGATTTAGTCACAATCTCAGTTGTTCACAGCAATTATACTAAGGTGTCCAAATGTATTTAGAAACCATGTATTTATATCCACAGACAGAGTATGTATATCTTTTCTGGTACTCCTATCATTGAATGCTCCATGACACCTTGCCTGACTCATCAGAGCGACTTCCATTTATTTGTTTGGCTGAACCCAATGTTGTCTATGACAAGCAGCGTAAATACACAGTGTGCAAAGCAATAAAAATGAACCTTGATGTACAGACATTAGTTCGTTTACGGCCTGCTTCTGACGTCAGCTTAGGGCGTCAAGGGTCTTCTCTGTTATCTGCAATGTTTGGTAGAATTAGTGTCTGCTGAAAATTGTCTAAGACGTCACATCTTAGTTTAGGTGGGTCAATATGACCCTGACCCTTTAGGGACGGTCTGACAGAATTGGGTTAGCAAGACACCATGCAATGTTAAGTCATCTCTCCTCATGAGTCTTATGTTATAAACGTTCTTCAACTTAAGCCATCTGAGTCTCCCTGAATCATTTCTTGTATAAAGTCAAGTTCTTGCAAATTTCCTCATCACTAGTATTTTAATGACTGAAGCCATCACACATTGGTGAAGTACCATTTCGAAGCCTAGAGTTTGGCTTTCTTCTGTTTTTGTTTTTGGAGCCTCATGAGATCACATTTGGTAATAGAGGTGGGTATGCTTTGGTCCGTCTCTTTTCATCGTTTTGTACTTTGTCAGCCTGCCTGGTAGCCATGTCCTGAAGCATACCATGCTTTTCTCTTGTACTTGTCACTATGATTTACATAATGAACATTATTCTGTATTCAAGTAGACATTCAACTAACGACCATAAACTGATGAGGAAAATGTTTTCTGAGGATATGAATCAAATAAATGTAGGGTCAATTTCTCATAGACGTGTTCAGACATCTTTCTGCAGCCAAGATGTCTCCAGCTTTACAGTATATACTTCCATATTCATTGCTCTATTCAAACTTAGAGGAAACTTGCATCTCTGTAGTCGACAGTACACTCAGCATCTGAATCTACATGTGCACAGGTGTGTCCGCTTAAAAAACACGACTGTCAGCAGCAAACCAATGCTTGTATGGCAAGAAGGAAACTGGCTTCAGCAGCTGATTTGTTAGATAATCTTGTTTAACATATTTGAGATGACAGGCTAGTAAGCAAACAATAAACTGGACTGGTCTCTCTTCAGGAAGGGACAGAGCAGGCTGTTCTTCGTGAGGACACTCAGATCTTTCAGTGTCTGCAAAAGACTCCTGAAGACCTTCTACCAGTCTGTGGTGGCCAGCACTGTGGTGTGCTGGTGGGGTGGTGTTAAAACTGGGGAGGTCAGCAGGCTCAACAAGCTGGTGAGGAAGGCACGCTCTGTTGTTGGCCTCGAACTGGACAGCTTGGAGACGTTGGCTGAGAGGAGGATGAGGGACAAAGTCACAGCCATCCTGGACAACTCACCCTCTCCATGATGAGCTGTGGCAGATGGGAAGTTCCTTCAGCCATCGTCTCATCCCCCCCAGGGGGAAAACAGAGTGCTTCACTGCCATTAAGACTGTATAACAGCAGTGGGTCCTCCAGTCTGTCTTCTTAAACACTGACTTTCCCCCACAGTTGCTGTCACACTGACATACCCTGGACTCTTTCTAGATGCTTATTTTGATATTTATTGCTTACTTGTTGCCACCTTATTTCAACTCTGTCACTTGAAACTATGCCACTTAATATGTTTCAATGTCCTGTATACGTTTTTAGTGTATAGTTAAGATTTTAATTGGTGTATGCTCACAGAAACTTCTATCGAGCTCAGATGAAAAGCTTCTACAGAGGTTTTCCAGCAGGTTACACAAATAAAAACCACATCAAACCAAAACTGGTGACATGATTCAGCTGCTTCAAATTCAATAATTTTGTGAGTTGAGGTTTGCACACAGGCTTGATTGATCCTGCTCAGGTTCCCCTTTAGGAATGCATCCATAACATTTTAGCAAACACCATACCACTGGTTCAAATGTGAGGTCATGAGACACTGAGAGGAGGGTCTCGAGATGCCTTCCAAAAACAAATAAAAATGTAAAATGATTTAAAATGGCATATTTTACCCATCATTTACAAAACAAGTTGACCAAATACAACTATAGTCGCTTAGTTAGATTTATGCAGAAATAATAAAACACACAGACACACACACACACACACACACACACACACACACACACACACACACACACACACACACACACACACACACATAGCCTTTGTGACTGTTAATAACATTTTGTCTGTCCACTCAGTGCTGCAGTCCATACATGGAGATTATTTGTGTTCTGTGTCTCTGGTTTCTTAAGGCCCTGACAAGCCAAGCAGACGGAAAAGAACTAGTGTCCACGAAGACCAACTGTGGCGTCGCCTCATGTCGCCGTTTGTCTTGGCCCAAAAGTTGCACTAGAACACACCGCAAAGACTACAGCCGACGGCCAACCACCACGTACGCTCTGTGCATGCGTGGGAGGAAATAACTCTCGATGCCAGCAGGCGGCGGTAGTCGAAGACCATTTTCACACCGCTGTTGGTCACCACTTGTATTATAGGTAGCCTACTAATCGAGAATAATGTCTGATAAAAAGTTGAAAATGGCACTGGCGTTGTCAGCCCTTGGTCTTTTAGTGGAAAAAGAAAAGAAGAGGCGGAGGCACCACGATAAGGAGAAAACGCACTAATGGGTGAAAGCATGGATACTACAGCGGCAGGCTCAAGGGGTTTTCCCAAACCTGTGTCGAGAGCTGGAGATAAATGAAACCTCTGAACAGCCAATCAGAGAGATTCCTCTCAACAACCGACGCCGATTCAACATGTCGAATCGGCAACAAAAGGCAGACGGTTAGCGACGGTGCAAGAAACACCGCAAAAACTAGGGCGCCTACCGCTCACCGACGGTCTAACTAGGACAGACGGCCGACGATCTCCTTGGTGTATCAGAGCCTTTACGTTTATTACTATAATAATATCATGTGTTTTAGGTTGTTGAGTTTGTTTGTGTTGTTCTAATGCCAGTGTTTGGATAGGGCCCATTAGTGCGTACGCCCGACAGTGCGCAATGTTAAATGCTTTAACCACCTCCCGGTACAGTGGGTGTCCCCAGTCTGTTGCCCCCTTTATTTTGGGGGTCGCAGGCCGAAAAGTTTGAGAACCCCTGCACTATAAGACCTTGGTTAGTTGCTGCTTTCTGAGGCAAATGATTTAGCTGATCCTCCCCTTCCTTGCAGTTGCCAGTTTAACATTAAAACTGGAAGTCAAACCAATTATTCACACAAGGTCTCATGGAGCTTGAAATAAAAATATGTCAAATATATAGTCTTCAAAACTCACATTGTAAACTTTGCACAACTTGAAAGACCTTAATAACAAAGCATAAATACAGCTGATGGAGGCGCGTCTTCCTCACCTCCTCATAGTCGTTCTCCCCGGGTATGAAGTCATCCACCAGAGTGACCCTGTGGCCCAGCTGCTCACTCAAAGCGTCCAGGAACTTGTCCGTGTCCCGGCTGCGAGGCGGGCGAGAGAAGGTGAACAGCTTCTTGCGGCGGTTTAGCGTGTTGGGACCGCCGTCAGAGTGCTCGGGGGAGGCTGGCGGGCTTTCCAGGCTGACGTAAGGGTTTGAGTCCATGCTGCTCTGGTGGTGGATCTCATACACAGGAGTCGGGAGAGGCTCCTTCCAAGACAGGGAGAGGCCGGATTTACGGCTCCCTGTGCAGACGAAAAAATCAAAGATGGCGGAAATCAGGATGGTGCAACTGTGCATGTGATGTTCAGATCAAGAGTTTTTTTAATTGGTTGACTCGGCTTCTAATATATGCTTCTTACTCCTTCAAGAAATCATGTGTGACGTTCTTTGTCATGTGCTGTTTCTCTGAGAGGTTACCATGGCAACAAAAGGCTAAACTGCAGGCTTACATGCAAATATAGAGTTTAAATATAGATTCCTTCATCAGTGGATCTAATGCCATGTCACATCAGTCAGATTGGTAAAAATCCAACACTTTAAACATGTTTGTTACCTGTAGTGATCTACTGCATTCACTTAATGTAATTACCAATCAATCATTGACAGTCTTCCCCATTACGGAGCATTTATTTACAGCAGCTCTAACATGATGTGAACATGGCATCAGACATTTGACATCAAGGCCCCAATAAACACAGTTTTCAATCTTGCGAAACAATGTTTCCTCTACTAATGCATGAAGTCTTAATGGCACATGAACCTTTGATGAAAGCATGTGTGCAAGCATCGAGTGTTTGGGCATGTGTGTCAGCCCCAGAGTACCTTTGAGAGGGGGGAGTGTGAGGGGGGAGAGAGGGCGCCCGTAGGCCTCAGTCTGTCCCGGGCCCTCTGGCTCTGCTGGGGAGCCACCCTGCAGTGGCGGCACACCCTTCCCTGCATACAAAGTCTCCAGCTCCGTGTACACACCTGTCATCTACAGGTGGAGGCATGATCAGCTGGTTAGCACACAATTGCCGCAACACATCCGCTTTGAAGGTCTGCTTGTTTTAAAAATAATTTGCAAAGCACGGGTCAACTGGAGCCACAAATCAAGTTTAATAACACATGTTGAATTGCAGTTATTACGAGCAGACCTTCAAATGATGTGAGGTTAGAGAGCACAGTTAACGTAACTAGCATTCATTATGCCAGTTGCTTTGTAGCAAGATGCTGAGAAGCTGCAGTTATACCTACATGATTGAGGTCAGGGGACTCGGGAAAGGAGGTTCCGTCTCCTGACTGCCTCTCCTCTGGGTTCCCAGATTCATCCACATGAATCCCTAAAGCACAATAAGGCATGAACAGTGACACACGGACGCCTGTACGCCTCCTCCGTCCATCCACCCCCCAGCCAGGAAGGGGAGAAGATGAAGAGGAGGAGGAAAGCATGGAGGAGCAAAACGCAAACAGCTAACGTCCTTGAACAGGAGTTAGCAATGGTAATGAAAAACAAAGGAAATCAAGACAAATATTCCCGACACCTAAGACAAAGATATGGAGTTCATGTATGACTACAAAGCAAAATGTTTATCTCATATTGCACTCCAAGAATCCACGGAGGATGTGAACCAGTCTGCTGCACGTTATATCAGTTTCAACCGGCAGCTGACTAATGCAAACAGAAAACTGTAACTGAGCTCAGGGCAGAACAAGTGGAGTCACTGCGGGTTAGCTGCCTCGTTTAAGGAAATATAAATACTAAATGATGTGCTGAAAGAAGCTTATTCTCTGCCTCCAGGAGGATTACTCTTGTAGGTCAGACCAAAACACAATGCAATAATCCTCAACACCAAATTATATATGAGGAAAAGTTTTTTTAAATCGCACACCAGCTCTTACAATAAAGCTCAAAGTTCTTACTATACGTGTACTTACATGAAAACAGAAACAAAGTGTAATCTCTAGTAATACAGTACAGAATGATACGATACGATAATACCCGACACGAGGTCTGCAATAACAATGACATCACAATACAGCGATTCTGCAATAATTGATGTATTGCAAGATAATCATTTAATGACTCATTGTTGAGAACGCCCCTAAAAAGGTAAAGGGCAGGTGTTGTCGCCTTTTTGATGCGTGATGCCGTGTGTGTGGTAAGTCAGGGAGACACTTTGCAGGTAGATATTTCACCTGCGCACCTGGTCCTAAAAGGGAGTCACAGGTGAATGTGGACGGCGAATTGGGAATCAGAGGAAGCCACACAGTTTTTCAACCGTGCGTGTGTGTGAACGTGTTTTTGCATCCTGTCGTGTTTATTGTCATGTTTGTTTTTACCTAACGTCATGTACACCCGGCCTTTTGTTTGTGTTTTTTAATATAAAAGATTGTTAACAAAGAGTTAAACGAATTCAACGACGGACACTGTCTTTCACACCATGAGCTGCAAAGACTTCAGATTCCCTCCAGTGGCCCCTTTTTTGTTGTTAGAATGTCACTACAGCAGGATGAATGTCTTATCATGCCTCATCTCTTTACTTCTTTTCACTGCTGTCCTCTACTTCCTCTTTTATTCTTCTATACTTCCATTCAGGTTACCCTCATTCACGTCATGAGGGCCACCCTGAGAAGTCATGACGTGGTGTCGGGATGAGTCAAATTGGCAGGGATATGTGTAGAGGGCCGTCCACATTTGGCAACAGTTAATTGAATACTATATCACACTGGTGAGGACAACAATATTTTGTCTGATTCATATTTTGCTCCCCCCTAATCGACTTAATGAGAAATATTCAGGTCTGAAGCTGCAAACTTTAGCTGCTAATTCTGGTCTGTGTTCTGTTTGTTGCTAGGCAGATTTTTTTCAGTTGTTTTTTAATTGCTTTTTTGGGGGGGTAAAAAACAGCAACTGAAAAAAGTAACACTATAAGAGGTGAAAGTGAACAAAAACAATTCTAAAGTCGCAGGTTGGAAATCTGAATGTAGTGCTGAAAGTCACATGGACATGCCGTAAAGCTAAGGTGGTGATGGAGGGCTGGAGATATGTGTGATTATTCAATAATTCCACAGCTTAGGTTAGCTCATTCAGACTGTGTTGCATTGTTATAAAGAATAGAGCCTCAATGATTCATCAGCATGCCTGCAGACGGTTTAATTACGTAGGCTCCATGCATTAGTGGTTTGGTTCAGGAGTGCAATCCCAATCGAGAGCTATTTAGAACACCTGTGGTTGTAGATTATAGGGATTTAGTGCTACAGGGCAGTAAATCTGTTCCTGCTGTTGATATCTGCAGCGTACCCATTCCCAGGTGAGTCCCGATGATGCAGTCGTCAGAGCTCCTCTCTCGGACGCAGCCTCGGTACGACGTCCCCGTAACCCGCATAGAGCTGCTGCGCCGGTGATGCTCTGGACCTACGTCAGGCTCCAACACAGCTGCATAAGAAACACAACATTGTCAATTTTTGTTATTTAAAAGTCTATTATGCACATCTGCTCCAAGTCCCCTGTAGTGTAGTGATTACTAAACACAGCAGGTGTTGAATAATAAAACTTAAATTTTCAAATCCATTCATTTAAATTGATCAGGTTGCAAATGAACCAAGCCACTTACTGACTGTCTCTTGGTACAGTCTGTGTCACGGCTCATTTCCGTGTTGTGCTTTCCACTCACCAGTACTCTTGAAACCCAGGAAGCGCGACAGCTTGCCTTGGCAGCGCTCCTGCTCATCGTACGTCAGAAGCTGGTAGATGAATTGCCAGATCAGCTGTTTGGCCGGAGTGTCCAACACCGGAAACACGTCTACAATCAAAGTGTCCACATTCCTGCAAACACACACACACACATTTCATAATGACATTCATGCACATACAAAAAAACTCTGTATAAGGCTGCAAAATGGATTTTGCATACATTTAAATTCCTTACATCTATGTTGACACGTGTAGCTGAGATGCAGATTAAGAAAAGGTGGGAGGATCACAGGGATGTCACTTACAGTAGGATTCAAGCCTTTGGGTGTTTTTACTGTATGCACATGCTGTAAAATTGTTGTTCTGCTTAAAATCCTGCGGCGTCACGTTTGCATCATCTGCAGAGCTTACAGCTACATCCATCTCTTTTCTCTTGTTCATCCTTTTTTTGTTTTACCAAAATCCCTCTATTGAAAATATAGACATTAAATAAGGTAGCACAATCTTGTGTTAGGTTTGTGTAAACACTTTCAACACTGAGAGTCGCAATCTAAAGGACGTACAAAATGAAATGTGCTTCATCAAAGTACAAAGAAAGCTACGAGCAGCCTGTTTCAAACCAGCACTAAAAGCTCATTTTAATGCAAGTCCTGTCTCTGATAATGCAAACAGCCAATCGTTGTTTAGGATTTTGGAGTGGCACCAGGGGTGGTTAATCAGATTCAAGGGGGGCCCCATGCCAACCTGGTCACTTCTCTGGACACGGCCATGCTAAGGAGATGAACTCTGCCCTCTATTAATAAAAAGACCTCACTAGCAAAGAGTCTGCAACTAATGTTAATGTAGTTCTGAAACATTGCAGTGACAGTACGTGAGAGTAAACCATGAACTGACTTCAGACTCTCATGTACATGAACCAAGAGAACTCAGTGACATCTGTTATAAAACAGAAGGGAAAAAAAGGATGAAATAAAGTTTCCACCAAACTTTTTTTTCCTCTCAGTCCATCATTCATTTTCTCCCTCTCTCCTTGTTCGCCTACATAAGGAGCACCCTTGGCAACCAGCTATAAAGAGTATGGTTAAAATACAGTTTCCCAGGCAACGGCTCATTTACAGTTAAAGTATTTCTCAATGAGAGCTAGTTAGTTTTCCCACAAAGAAGGTTTGACCAAAAAAAACCTGAAACCTGTATTATTACATCGATTGCATTTGTACATCCTTTCTGTCTACTTTTGATTGAATTAGCCCCACAGCCCCGCTGACCTGTGCTGGAAGAAGGTCTCCAGGGACTTGCAGACCGTGTACCTCTCCTGAATGGTCAGCAGGTGCTCCAGCTGCTGGCTGAAGGTCCGCCCGTGGACTCTTATGCTTGGGGGTAAGATCTCTGCTACCCACTGCAGAGAACTGAGGGCAGGAGACCTTGCCATCAGACACAACAGGAGATTAGCATTATTCTTTTATTCACACGTTTCTTATTTCTAAAGTATTCTTCCACCTTTGTTTTTGAGCTTTTATTCAGAAACATGCAGTGTCGTATAACACAGGGGTTTGATGTAAGTTTTGTTTGTCCCTGCAGACCATGAACCCCTGAAAATGTCAAATTGAAAATGTCAGGTGTGTTGGTGTGTACTGACCTGGAGCGGGGTAGCGAGGTGGGTGGCAGGCTCGGAGATTCCTCTGGGTCGGCATGTTCTGAGGAGAAGTCACACGGACCCTCCTCCACCACCAGAGTGGGCATCGCCCCGCTGCCCTGCAGCATGGACACCACCTTCTCATGGGAACAGTTCCTACAATGAGAGAGAATTTAAAGGTGTATTCTCAGCTGTGAAGCAGATAGACTGTAGTGACTGACTGTCACTGACACACACGCACACAAACCTCTAGCATCTAAGGTTCATAAAATAGATCACACAATAACACCAAAATAACATATCTACCCTGTTGTGAAAGCATAACAAATAATGTTTACTTCTGATTGCTATGTGTGGCTTTAATGAGTTATACTGTATTTGTCTTATTTGGGATTTTTTCTCAATGTCCGCTGTCTGGACCAATTCCCTCAATGTGTAGGGTGAACATACTTCTCATAAGAGTCTTGTAAAATTGTGCAAAAGATACACCATAGGTGTTTACGGACTAAACAGTTCTGGGGACTTTTTGAAGAGGAACTCTCCAGCAGGGAGTGCCCTCAGTTCTACACAACACGGGGACTTTTTTTGCTGTTTGCATTCGCACCACCATGGTGCTGAGGGAGTACCTACACTGAAGTAGGAGCTTAAAAAGTTCCTCTAAATGGGGTTCTAGGAACTAGAATAGTTCATAGTTCCTGCGAATCAATTAAAAAGCGGGGAGGGTTCCCATAGTTTTACTGGAACTATGAAAAAGTTCCTGCGGTCCAAAAATGCTCATGTTACAACACAATCTGAGAACCTAAATCTAAGGATTTCAATATCAAGAAATACAAAAAAACACGATTAATACCAATGTGATGCTGAGGACACTTTACCATTTATATGAAAAACTACATGGACCAACTGTCCAGCTCTGATGCATCACAATGTATGATTGCATGGAACTAAACAGACAGATGAAAATGGTGGAGAATCCTCTTCAAACATGTTTACCTTGGTAATTCATGAGCCTAATGTTCTGTATTTAACTGATGCCGCACACCGTGTGTTCACTGTGTGAGTACAACACAAAAAGCTCTCTTGGACTTTCCTTTCTTTCTCTGCTGAATTGTTCTGCTGCACCGTGTAATCAGGGAGGGCAGAGCAGAACCACACAGCAGCAATCAAATCAGGACGTCAGGCAGAACAGCTCTGCAATTTTTCTCTCACATGGCAATCAGGGTAGCAGAATGAGTTACACTATTTCTCACAGCAGTGGATAAACCAGAGTTATGTTTTTGGTTAATATTCTGTATTTGCTGGGTGAGCTAAAAGGTACAATTCAGTTTCATCCACGATGAATTTCTTATCTGCACGCCCACGCTCACTCACTACAGATCCAGAGACAGAAGGTCAAGAAGCTGTAAAGTCCACGAAAGAACCTTGACTACTCCTACAAGAAGGCTCTGTTTACATAAAGGTTGAGTTCACGTGCATCGCCCCGTCCATAAATACTGAACCTACACAAACACAAAGCTTGAGAAGAACATCAGACAGAAAAAAGAAGTATTTTGGGCAAATAAGCTTATTCACTTTTTCTCGCACAAAGTTAAATGAGGAGATCGATACTACTAAAGGGCGCTGACTATAAAGCTGTGGCTAGCAGCCAGTTAGCGTAGCTTAGCTTAGCTTAGCATGTGAAAAACAGCTTACCTATAACTCTTTTGTTTTCTGGAACAAAATGATTTTTAAAACAACCTGCCTGCAGATTTATGTTTCCTGTTTAGTAGGGATGTGTATCATTAAGGATTTTACTGATGCTGGTATCAATACTCTTATCGATACTGGTACGTATCAATACTCTTGTCTAAACTCCTCTCCATTAATTTGGGCAATCGTGCCTAAGCACAGTACGGGGCAACTTTGCCTAGTGAGTGCGCCCCAAGTCTGGGATCAGTGATGGTAGCTGGCTTACATCATGTTGTCACAGAATTGTGTCAAATGGTCAGCGTCCTATTGGCTAAAAGACTTTGTTGATGTTTGGCACGTGGTAAACATATTCAGTAAAAATAATGTTGTTTTGGGGCTTTTCATGCATTTATTTTAGAGACAGGACCGTTGATAGAGTTGGAAATCGGTGAGAGTGGACGTGGACGATGCCTCGGCAATAACCGCTAGGCCCCCTAGCTGTGCCCCCGTTGTTGGGGAACTTTAATAGTTTGATTTTTATTTGAAAAGATTCAAAACAATTTTTACATAGTTATTTATTAAAATGTTTTATTATAACTACACACATGATCAATTTCCAGATTTTATTTATTTATTTGAAATAACAACTTAGCTGTACGCCGATTGCTGATTCGGATGTTTGTTTCATGACTTCTTTTGGTGTCAGACTCCCGCAGTGCCACCACTTTCTCTCATGTTTGACAATGAAAACAAGCCAGAGTTTGTTTGGTAAATAAAAATGTAACAGAAATGTTTTGGTCATGTTCAAAGTTTAAGAAATTCACGCTTTAATTTGTATTACTATCGTATTTCAGTCAGACAACTCACGTTGAAAATATTTACTGCAGAAGAATATAGTCTGTGTTTGTCGTCTATGCTCCGACCTCATCACTCCTCACAGTTTGAATTTACATGCAGAAACTTGAGGAGTGATGGGATGATATCTTAAACCCCTCAGTTGGAGCCTGCAGGTGGATGCTGGGGATGAGCAAGAGTGCAGTAGCCTGTGATGCAGGTCAGAGCTGGATGTGAAAGAGCAAACCGAGAGAGCAGAAATCTGGCAGCTTACATAGAGGGCTAATTGGAAGGAGGTGTTGTCAGGTGATTGTTGAGGCATGTCAAGTGTTAAATCAGTGCAGCTCGAGTTGACTGCCTGAACTAGCTCGCAGGCATCGCCTTACTGTGGGCCAAGTTTGTGAAACGAAAACTTGTATTTAACTGAGAAATTAACCTTTTTAATTGCTAGGAGTTCAAATATTTTCACCTGAATTTTGTCACAGGAATTTGACAGAGGGAGAAAAAAGACCAACACACATGTTTCCAAAAGAGTTGAACATCTTTCAGTAATAAAAATTGAATAATTCTGCAGCTTTATCCGCCTTTGTATGTGATTGTTCTCAGCCAGTCTATTCCTGTGCATTCTGACTCTTTCTTATGGATATGAATCCAAAATATTCCCAAAATCAGAGGAGCTAGATGTAAAGAAAATTGTAGAGCTGCATCTTTTTGGGGGGCTTATTTCATAGCTGGGACTTTAATTTCCCCTGAGGATAACCTACAGGAGGGGGACACAAACAACCAAGCACAAAACCATAAAAAATAAAAGCTTCATGTGTTCTGTGATGGATAATCTGGCATTGTGTGAAAGATGTTTTTATAGTGGTGGCAGATGGCTTCTCCTCTACAGAAACAACCTGATATCTATTAATAAACTACCTGAGTTCAAGGACTTGGACAGCAGGCACAGACAAAATACTACTACAACTATAATGCAGCTAATAATAGTGTTATCTGTTCAAGACAAACCTCATGTCCAGTCCATTGAGGAAGAGGATACGGTCGCCTGTTTTCAGTCCACATTCCTCAGCAGGACTATCTGAGACGGAGAGAAAGATGGAAAAAAATATGAAACATCAATCAGAGATTTGGCACCAAACCTTACCCGCTAACAAGGTGCACTGAGCAGACTGCTGGAAGAGGGGGGCAAAAAAAGATGGTGACTAATGTGGTACTGTCAATCTGTGTGTGACATCCAACAAAGCCCGTCAACAAATGAGATGATCTCCGTGCTGAATCGTGTTACGTAAGGAAAACAGTGCTGTCAAAACAAGCCTCAGTGGAATATGTTCTGACTGCACTGTACCGTCCACAGTCGCCTCCTCATGTGTCATCTCCCTGCTCACATCTAAAGACATTTCATCCTTTTATTTTACTTAAAGTTCAGATGTAACAAACTCTTCATGTTTTGAAGGCACATTCACACGGCACGAGGCAGGCTTTAAATCTTTGTTTGTGGTTTTTATGTTGTCAGTGTTCAGATCACGATCAGAGACACGCCACCCGCCCCCAACATCTCCATATCAACCTCCATAAGGCCCACTGAGTCAGTCCGCTCTGGCCGCTCCAGCACATAATGGTGGGAAATGATGGTGGGCAGGAACAGTGCCGTCATCTTCAAAATCACACACACACACACACACACGCGCGCACACACATCTCCCTCCTACAGCAGCATATTCCCTCCAGAGCTACTTTGCAGCCTCTCTTGTCTGCTACTTTTATTAGTGTAAGCAATAACAGTTAATTAAATCAGCTTTTACTGCTGCAAATAAAATAAAAAATGAAAGTAATTAATATGTCCAACAAACGCTCTTGGTAGCAATTTCCCCGACAAATATTTAACACAGCGTTTGACTTCAATTTCTAAAAACATTAATTCAGAGGGGGGATAAAAAAAACAAGTACAAGTACGCTGATTAAAAACAAGAACAGTTAAAAATCTGTTCTGCTGACTTGAAGGGGCCTGACTCAGACAAGTGTTGGTGTCAAGGAAATCCATGTGAATTGACACTCAATGCTATAAATGATCTACAGTTAGAAAAAAACCAATTCAATAGGCAATATTTTACACATTATTGACACCGTATTGACTGGAGTCAGATGAAACAGTTGTTAACACGCATCTGTTTTCAATATGAAGCTACAACCAACAGCTGAATTGGCTTAGCTTAGCATAAACGTTGTAAACAAGGGAGTAAAATTAGCCGTTCTTGTCCAAAGCTGACAAAATCTCCCTGACAACACCTTAAAAGCTTGCTACACAAAGTGTTTCTGGTTTGTTTAATCTACATTTAAAAACAGCATAACAGCATGTGGGGTATTATAAGAAATAATCCTGTGAATATCCGCCTTTTTCAAAGCCAAAATGATTGATTTTCACACCTAAAGTCAAAAGTAGTCGTCTGTGGAGGCACTAACAGGTGACAAATGTGCGGTGCTGTAATACCTGTGTGTTGTTCTTTTTAAACCTCGCTCTTACAGAGATCTAAGTAATGACATCACTGATTGTTTTGACTGTTTGATGTCGACTGAAATGCGTTCCTCCTCCTCAGATTGTTTTCGCTAGTTTTAAGATTCATCATCTGTAGTCACTCTTTAGGAAAATGAAATGCTACACACTGAAATACACAAATGCACAAACAGGATCCTGTGGACATGCACTAATGGAGGGATGTCAGAGTGAGGGGGCTGCACACAGCGAGCGCTCATGAGCTGGTGTGGGTTCAGTCTGTGCCTTGCTCAAGGGCACCTTGGCAGTGCTCAGGCAGTGAACTGGAACCTCTCCAGCTACCAGACCAACTTCCAGACCTGGTCCCGGCGACTCTTCGGTTCCCAACCCAAGTCCCTACAGACTGAGCTACTGCTGCCCCAAAACAAACCTCACACCTGGCTATCTGTCTCCATTCCTTCACACTCTTTTTCCTTCCCTTTACTTACTACAAGCCAGGCTGTAGGTACAAGAGTGTTATTGATATCATTATAAAATAGCATCCGAGGTCACATCATGATTTGTGAAGCTAACTTTAAAGCTGCACTATGTAGATTAGTGAAATCTGAAAGTTGGAGAAGTGAAATAATTCTGTTATATTTTCTAAACTAAATACACAAAATGTATTCAAGGGAAAAAATGGTTCCCTGGACGATGTTTGGAGCTAAAAAGCTACCAGGAGAGTTTCAAATTTTCCTCTGAGGACAGTTTGTGTTTAGAGTTATGAACATAACCCACAGAATCTGTACACTTCTCCAACTTTCACATTTCTCTACCAAAACTACAAAGTGCACCTTTAATTCAACTTGTGAAAAAAGGCTGTCAAGCTTTAAATAAGGATGCTGTTAATCTGCAGAGAGTCATGTTTTTAGTTAGTTCATAGTACTAAAATGGCTGTAATGTACAGCACATGCTATGTAAAGGTGTTAAAGATATAAGAATGATAAAACGTTTTGAAGTTCTCTTATTCATCGGTTATCTCATTTGTAAAAGGTTTGAATATGTACTCCAGCTCCAGATAAAAGTCCCTTTGAGCTCCCTGACGGTCATTGTGCGGCTCTGACTGACTGCTATACTGTAAGTGTCGCTTACTGCACAGCACAGCCTGTTCCAAGTGTTTTCCTCTTAACATTTCATTGGTGAGTCACGCAGATTCACTTCCTGGTACACTCATAGTCACACACACAAACACCTCCTGATCACCTTCAACCTCCAGCGGCTGGCACCACAACAGACTCGCCCACGTAGAACACATCCACCCCTCTCAGCCAACACAGAACAATGTTTGTAAAAAAAAAAACTGCACACAGAGAGGAGGCACTGATCAGGCTGTTCTGCTCTGGTTTTTAAATTAGAAGCAGATACCTGGGATGACGGAGTCGATGCAGACGGGAGCGTGACCTCGCAGCGTGAAGCCAAAGTTCTTCTTTCCCCTGTAGACACGGATGACCCTGAGGAAGAACAAGAAGTGAGGTGAATACATTAAACAACAGATTACGGAACTATTCTAGGGATGCACGGATGCATCAGTTCAACATCGGTATCGGCCGATATCGAGCCTGTTGACAGACATCGGCTAAGAATGTGGCATGAACAGATGTCAGTAGCCGATGTTTATTCGTTGTCTTAAATTAATCCAATGCTAGAACGCCTAACTAGTGATTCAGAGAAGAGTTTTTTTATTGGGCAGATGAAGTCACCTGTTGAACAAACTCTGACTTGTTTTCATTGTTAAACATGAGAGACAGTGATGGCATTGTGTCTTACACTAAAAGAGGTCATGAAACAAACATTGAAATCTGCAATCGGCATAAAGCTAAGTTATTGTTTCAAACATCTGTATCGGTATCGGCCCTGACTTTCCCAATCTTTGCATCTCTATATTCTTGACTTAATAAACACAAAACATGCCCATGTGTGTGCAAAACTTTACAGCTTCACCGTGAAGTTTATTATTGCCGTCTTTACTGTTGTAAGCTTCGCAGACTGTTTCAGCTTTTAGAAATGTATTTAACTGTAAACGGGGTAGTGGTTGGTAGGCGTGCCCCATGTATGGAGGCTGTGGTCCTCCAAGCGGGCAGCTCGGGTTCGAATCATAGACTGTAAATATTAATGGACGAAGCCTGAGTGACGTCAGCCATTTTTTTGTCTTCTTTGCCAGTCATGTGTATGTGACTTCCGGTGTTTCAAGACCGGAGGTTGCCGCTTGGTTCGAATCCGACCTGTGGCTACTTTCCCACTCTCTCTCTCTCCCTGATTTTCGTTTCTGTCCACTGTGTTGTCCTTACAATGAAGGGCATAATAAGCCCCTAAATAAACCTTAAAAAAACTAAGAATACTCTAAACTTTCAACTTCTTTAATGGACACTTAATTAACGGAATAAGTTAAAGAGTTGAAGCTCTGATTTCTGAATATAAACACTTATTTTCTTAATTATTGTTCCAGTTCAACAGGAGAAACAATTTACAAACCTGGCTGGGAAATTAATTGCAATTTAATCGTCATGACAACATCAGCGTCGCAATTAACACATCATGAAAGTCTAATTAGTACAATCAAAAGAGGCTATAATGGCCATGCTTTCAAACCACTCTGATGCAGTCACATTACACTCAAACCAGCTGTTAGCTACCGTCAGATTTATGCTGATTAGAGGTTAAAAAACAAAAAACTTTTGGGGTGATTCAGGAGAGACATGTTGCTGTGAAACAGGAAGAACAGCAGGTAGCCATCGTATATCGTGCAGGCCTACAAACATACACCAATAAAACCCTAAAAGTTTAACATTAGAGCACTGACCTATTCCTTCACCCTCACATGATATATGCAGAGAAAGGGAAATGAGTTCAAACTAGGATATTTCATCTTCACTCACCAGCCCTCTAACAACAGTCAATTCTTTTATGTCATTTTTTGCCTCACGTCAGAAGAGAGAAAATATTTAATCATTTCAAAAATTGCTCTTTGAAATAGTTTGATTGTCCAACCAAAGAGACATTTAATTCTCAATGATCGAAAACAAAGATGTCAATTATTATTTGATAAACTGGAGGCAGCTTTTCGTTGCTCTGTCTTTAGTTGATTCAAAGATAATTTCGTAAATTGCTCTCAATTGTCTTCGATCCACTCAGCACTAAATTGTTTCAGCATTAATAGAGTCATCATTTCACTACTGATGCTTAACACTGACGGTTCGTTGTTCTGTGAATGGACGGGAAGCCCAGCTGTCTCTGTTTGAACCTCTCGCTCACTGCTGTGTTTTCTCTGTTGTTTTGATCCGTCACTTCCTGCGTGTGGGAGTCGGAACGAGTGGAGAAATGACGCTTGTCTTTACTGCGATCTGAGTTTGAGATATTCAGGCAGATGACATGGCTGTTTTTTTTTGTTTTTTTACATAACATCCCAAAGTTGCTCAGCCTGAATCCACATCCCTCCACAGATCTTTCTCTTTGTTTTCCGTCCTAAATGAAAATAAATCAGGACTCAGTCGACATGAACAGAAGCTTTGACATGTTGTAGAGGGGGGGTGTTGCTCTGCTCTCATTCCCCCATGTGGAGGAGAACACGGGGTTGAACCTCCCGCTACATCAAAGATGAGACACTTGTGCTGTTTATCCAGGGTGCGTTTCCATGGAAACGACTCAAGGCAGCACTGCCTTCATATGTAAACAGTGGGGAGGACTAAAAAGAGATGGAGAGGGGAGAGAAAACAGACAGATCTATTCTTTTATAGATGCTTTCACTGGCTCTTATATAAGACGAGCTAAATGCAGATGGGCACATTGGGTGCTGCATGTATGTGAACGTGTGTGCGTGCGTGTGCGTGCGTGTGTGTGTGTGTGTGTGTGTGTGTGTGTGTGTGTGTGTGTGTGAGAGAGGAGGGTGTCAGATACGCAGCATCAGCTTTGAGCACACTTGACGATCAGAGTGTTTACAACAGTCAGGCTGCTTCGAGGACTCTCCTGATTCACATTAGTGGACAATAAAGGCACGTTGCACTTTTATGTGACTTCACGTGAGTCAGTCATTACTTAATGAACCCGACCCAAGTGCTGTCTCATTGTACTGAAGCTCCAATACTGCCTTGAATAGACAAAAGTCAATCCATAGTGATTGAGAGTGAGCATTTCATATCAATATGCTCTTTTGTTAACGGGCATCAGCTCTTAATCAGCTGTTTCAAGCAGCTTTGACCGATTCATTTGATGAATCTGTTTCTGAAAATGACTTTTCGTGAGCGTAAGCTAACTCATACAACACGTCGCTCTTCATATGACTATTGAACAACCCCTCGATGTTAACCATTAGAAACCTGATGCCCTACTTCAATGTAGCTCATGAAGGTCTGGTTTTTAATATGCATGTTTTTTTTTACGTATGTTCAATGTTTTTATTTTAAAAGTGACACCTTGTGTTTTAAATGGCAAATTTGCACATGCAACTCAAAGTCAAGTTTCTGCTTTTATGCATTTTAAACGTACAGTATAAATAATAGACTATAAAGTATATAAATAACTGACAAAGTAGGAGAGGTAATATATTATCCTGCAAACTATTGTGCTTATTTCAGGTGTGACAACCCCTGCTGAGAGTGTGTGTGCGTGTACGTCTGTGCTCATGTGCATGTCTGGTCTTTGAGGTGGTGATGACAAATCCTGCCTGATCTGGAGCACCTGGGCCCATTGCTCCACCCAGGATATAAAGCCCAGCTTCCTGTGCCTCTTTGACTCTCTCCTCTGCCTAAGCCTGGCTGACGCTGACACCATGATTGCTTTAGTTCTTATGTTAGTGCACTCTTCAACACCTCACACCATAATGCTGTTACACACATCCACACGTTCACCACTGATTATACTGATTTAACACACCTCATCCGTCTAGATTTGGATTAACTTAACTTGTTTTTGGGTTATTTTGGGGCTTTAATGCCTTTATTTAGACAGGACAGTGGATGGAGTCAGAAATCGCGGTGAGAGGGAGAGAGTGGGGAGTGACATGCGGGAAAGGAGCCGCAGGTCGGATTCGAACCCCGGGCCGCCCACTAGGAGGTCTCTAGCCTCCGACATGGGCCGCGCATACTAACCACTAGGCTACAGACACCCACGATTATCATATTTAAACTACAATATTGTAACAATAGGGTAATATCAGGCTTCTGGTGATCCGCATCCATTCTTTTAGCTAGCGATCTATAATCAATGCATACATCTGTCTTCCCTTTTTTACTCTATTGTCATGTCTTGTCTGTGTGTGTGTTTGTGTGTGTGTGTGTGTGTGCGTGCGTGCGTGTGTGTGTGTGCTTGGTCTCTTTCTTTCTCTGTTAGTCTGCCGTTTTATTTTCTTGTGTCCTGCAATTTTTTATGTTTTACAGGTTCGTATGTTATGTGTGTTCAAGTATTTACAGTAGGTTTCTGCTTTTTCTATCTATCTATCTATCTATCTATCTATCTATCTATCTATCTATCTATCTATCTATCTATCTATCTATCTATCTATCTATCTATCTATCTATCTATCTATCTATCTATGTGGTTACAGTGGAGACATAACAGTGTTACACAACACTCTTGAGGATCAGGAGAGACACCCGCCTGCAGCACAACTTATTATCGTGACTGTGCCACTTCTTCCACATGAATTAAACTCTCTCAAATGCTCTCCTTCTATCGATGTGTGATCTGCCATTATGATACACTCCACATATCCAGCCTCATATTGTCACCGCCGCGTGGATGGAGACAGGTCTTAGGGTTTAGTTAGTTTGTGTGGGTGTGAGGGAGTGTGCTGCCTCCCCCTGTAATCCTGCACTGAGCCCACTGGGCTGCTGATAATTGGACAGTCGTGTAATCAGTGTGCTAGTGGGTGGATGAACAGCAGGGGATCAATGGTCAGGGGCTCTGCAATGATGCAGGATGAACATGTTAAATAGGTGAGGGGATACACCAAGGCAGGGGCTAGTTCTGGTTAAAGAGGTGTTATTAGTCTAAGCACTTTCCTACTCAGGACTTATGTAACAGTGTGTAAAAACATCTTCAGATAAACAGAGAGTTAAGTTATTCAAGTGCAGCTTTTTGACAGGACTCAGAAGAAAACAGCAGGGATGGAAAAGGTGACACATTGTCCACAGTTTCTTTTGCATTTTCCAAATAAATCTGGATCTAAATGTCTGAAAAATAAAATTCATCTTTCGCTGCTGCATTATGTGTTGAAATAACCTGTTGGCAGCCAGAGTTCTTAAAGTAAACATCACTATTAAGCAGAGCTGAGGAGCCCGTTTAGCACAAAAATACAAAAACAACTTGAGTTGGTCGGATACTCAATACCAATACCTGTATCGATAACGATACCATAATCGATACCATACCTCTATCGTTTTCAACACCAGTATTGGAATTGGTTTCCAATGCAGCCTACAATGAGTGTTCCAGTTAATGTGAATACCATCATTGATTAATACTTCCCAAAAGGTTTCAGGTAAATAATGACGTACAGATAACAAAGAACAATGGGACTGTGAGTCAGGAGAGTCAAAGGTTGTTACATGTCATCAAAATGTGTTACAATCTATGTCACAAAACGTGTTTTTGTCTGAGAGAATGGAGAGACACACGATATCTACCGATACCCAAATGTATGTATTTGGTATTGAGAAGGAAAAAAAATAATATCAGAACATCTCTAAAACCAACACTCTGTCAGTCATGTGTCTTGTACATGTGCGCTCACCTCTGATTGGGTCCGATGGGGGGATGAGCAGGCATCCCGGAGACAGACTTCCTTGGGCCCCTGTCCTTCTCCCCGTCCCCTCTCCCTCCTGGTTCTCCATCTCTGGGCACCGAGCTGGCCCGTTTGGACCTGTGGTGGCGATCCGAGTGATCCTCGCTCCGACTGCGGCGGATCCTGCCCTGTGGCTCACTGATGCTCTTGCTGCGACAGAGACGGTTGATCACGTTCTGTTGGACAGAATCGTCGAAGCGCTGCCGGTGCTTCTTGGGAATGAAGATTCTGGAGAACATGGTGGCATGTGAGGGAAATAAAAAGGGGGTGATATTACTTTTTGTCCATCAGAGTTTTGTCAGGAAAAGAGTTAAAAAAAAGGAGATCTAAATCAGAACTTGATCCATTCTGAAAACATTTGGTCCTTCGGCAAAAAATCAGATAGTTTACACGTGAAACATCCAGTACGAGCAGAGATCAAAAAGTACGAATCAACTCCTCAGCTGCGACAATAATCTCTTCAATCCAAGTCCACTCTAATGCAAATCAACAGGCTTACTTCTTCAAAAGGTTCAAAGACAAAGCCCACCAAGAGGCGACTACTTCCCCCTGAGACAAGAAAAGAAAGACAATAACAAAGGGAAGTCAGGAAGAAAAGATCTTTTTCCAAGAAGAGACACAGAGAGGAAATCTCGACATCACTCGCAGCTCGCTGGAGTCTCAATGCTGCAGCGTGAGGTACCAGAGCTCGAATACAGCAAGAGGAAAAAAGGTGTGGGAGTGAGCAAGCATGGGATTTCTCTGCTGCCTTCTCTCCCTTCTCTCTCTCTTTTTTCTACGTAAATTATCTCACTCTCACTCCCCTACACTTCCGTCCACACCTCACCTCTGTGTCAACCTGGCAGCGTGAGCACAGAGCGGAAAGCTGTCATCATGTAATTGACCTCAGGTCTCGCCAATTTCACCATTTTAATAGAGAAAATCAAGCGATGACATTAAAACATCCGCCTAATTAACCTGATCAGAACTGTAGGCGGGTAGGATTAAACTAAATTAATCATTTTTATTCAAATTGAGAAGCCAGTAGTCTTCCAAAAGCTCCTGTCATTATTATTTCACTACAAACAAGAGAAAGAACATCACAAACACCACACTAGGAGATCCATCCTCATTTATTTTCTTCAAGGTTAAGTTCAGAGATTTACAAGTTTTGCATTAGTTAAATTATTGGGACCAAAGACTGCAAATGATAATGGACGAAGCCTTAGTGACGTCACACGTTGGTTCATAAAGGTGACTTTGGAAGCCCGTCGACAGTGGTGGTGCCCATGCTGGAAATGCTGTCTCAACCTAACTTTGAGTCAACCTCACGAAAGGCTAAGAGCTGGAGCTGAGGCGGGTCAAAAGCCTCCTGACAGACAGCTACTACGCACTCTCCCGTCAGTCAGGTCAGCTACGCGGCTTATTGTGAATAACGCTTATCCGACCTGCACCATCACTGGACAGTGTGTGCCGTAAGAGACATGAGCTAGTCAGACCCATTTCTATTTTTAAACCGGCCTGTTAATTTCTCCCCTAAACACAGAAATATTTGAATGGGTGTGTATTTGACTTCCAGTGCTTCTGCAGCCAGCCTCAAGTGGACAATTGATGTACTGCAGGTTTTCACACTTCCATATCAGCTTCATTTTTTAACACAGGAAGTTGCCGCTTGATTGGGACTAAGTTTTTTGCAGCAACTTGCTGCCAATGTAATTCTGCTCTCTCTTGGTTTCGCTGCATCTTGATAACGAGCCTGCCCTATGTGACACACCTGTTGTGATAAATAAGTCACAAGTGTTGGGCGAAAGGTTTTGAGATCTGATACCTGAAAACTACAAAACACACTAAAACATACATTTTGTGGCATTATACCCAGACAATGTCAAAGAGGGGTAAATATGTTAACTGTACATGCTGATATAATACATGTTGGCTGTGTACACGCAATAGTGCAGACTTTGAGAACAAAACAAATGAGTCTTCCCCCACACACAGGGACAACAGAAACAACATTTCATTCAAGTTCTGCTGCCAGGAGACACAGCAAACACCCACACATCCATGCTTGAACCGTTTTATACTGTGAGGATGCCGTACCCCTCCAACAGTGCTCTTTGTTTGTTCTCAGGCCTAGGCTTAAAGGATAGGTTCACCTGTTTTTATAGTAGGCCAGGAAACTGATGTAGCCTACCTGGATTTCTTTGACATTTGATTTGTCAGTGTCTAAACAGAAAATATCAGAATTTAGAAAAGAAAAAATGCTGATATGATTCTTGAGTATAAAGTTAAGTTCTGGGAAATGTAAAAAATAAAACACAAGATCTTTGTTTTCCCATCACAGACATAAGACAGACAGTTTGTGCATATGGAAGCTTTTTTCAGATTAAATTAAGATACTGCAAGGAAAAAGGGGCTAGCAAGCAGCATAGCTTAGCATAGCCCAAATAGAAAAAACAGCCAGCTAACAGCTAGCTTAGCCCTGTCCAGAGCTCGCTACTTCTTGCAAAGAGTTGCCAGTCGTCTGATTATGTAATTTAAGAATAGTGCCAGGCTAGCCTTACTGTCTTTATGCTAAGCTCACAACTCAGACTGCTTCTTTATCAGAATAGTCTGGCAACTTAAAATTAGATTCTGTAATAAAATCAAATTCAGCTACCTGTTAGCATACATTCCCATTGCCTTAATAGAAGATGCACACCGCTAAAGGTAAGCTTAGCGCTGTCCACAGCTAGCTTCTAGCAAAGGGTTGCTAGTAATCTAATTCTGTGAACCCTGGATCCAGGCCATCTGTTCTGATTCTCCAGGCCAAGCTAAGCTAACAACATTCTGATTGCTCCTTTTTACAATAATTTGGCAGCTCTGATGAGATTTTGAAAAAAAGGAAGGTATCAATTTCAAGTGGCTTGTAAGCAAACGTTAGCATAGCCTAAAGAGAGGAAATATCTAGCTACTTGAAGAAGAGAGTTCCTTGTACTCTGGTTTGTGAACACTGGATAGAGACAGGCTGGGTTTTCTGAGTTTAATGCTATGCTAAGCTAACGAAATCCTGGATGTTCTTGTTATGATATTTTGACTATTTAGTTTGACGAGATTCTGCAAAAAATATGCAGCTACCTCAAGTAGCCTGTAAGCATATTTTAAAAAAAGTTTAAACAGAGAGAATACAAGCTAGCCTATTGCTGCACAGAGCTCGCTCCCTAGCAAAGAGTTGCTCGTAGTGGATAAAGCCAGGCTAGCTTTTTTTGAGGTTCATGCTAAGCCAAGATAACTCTGGCTGCTTCTTATAATAATAGTTTGATAGCTTAGTGTGAGAATGCACAAAAGAATAAATGAGATTCTTCAAGAAATATAGCTAACCCAAGTAGCCTGTGAGTGTACACAAGTGGATCTCAACTAGTGGGTCGGGACCCAGAAGTGGGTCGCAGAGCCATTTTCAGTAAGTCGCAAATGTGTTCCAGCAAAAAAACGTGTGTAAAAAAAGTCAGTGAAGCGCTTTTTAAATATGTTTTCTTTGTTCAGTTTCTTGCTTCTGTCACATGTTTTGTACACAATGAGGTCCAAACTGCACAATTTTTCGGTAAATAAATCTGATTGGTCTAAAAATCTCAGAAATTTGAGTTTCATGTTTTCACTGCTTAGCTGGTGGCGGGTCCTGAGGCTAGACAATTTGCGAACCACTGCACTATAGCATAGCCCAAAGAGAGAAAACACACAGCTAACAGTACGCTTTTCTGAGTCCTTATGCTAAGCTAACCAAGTTCTGACCTCTTCTTCTAAGGATTACTGTATGACAGTTGTAGCAATCGTCACTGAACTTTTAGCTTGTTTTTCACAAAATTTCAAACTGTGTCTTTAAGTGAGCTAATCAAGCCTCCTAAAAGAAGTGAAAACTGGCCAAAATCACCCTCATTTAAAAAAAAAATGTGGCCAACCCAAGATTACTATCCCAGCCTTTACTCAGGCACGCAAATGAAGATGAGCAATTAACTAAATCTGGTCAAATAAAATGTTTTGTCAATTGTTCTTTTCAATTCTTTCAAATTGTTGTTTTCAAAAAAGGGAGAAAAAGTTCTTATAATCTAATAACACATGGCATGTCTTTTTTTAACCAGACCTAAGGAAACAATTTAGAGACTGCACTTATTAAATGGAATAGAAAGAACCCAGCTCATATATCAAGCCTGGGAGAAGATAATTATTTTCTGTTTCATAAATCCCAGTGGTTTTAAAATCAAACTAGCACAAACAACCATTTTAAATTCCACCTCCAGCAGTCTGTTCTGTTCAGACGAGCTGATTCGCTGCTGATCAGATGAATCAGCCACAAGCAGACTGAGTCTGTGAAAAACAGTACCAGCGGAGTAATTAGCAAACAAACTCACTGATGGTGACGAGATAACAGCTACCACTGTAACACTGTACATGTCCACAAGATGCTAATTAAGCTACATGAGCACAACTTTGACGGCTAAATAAAGCAATTAGGGCACTTTTACTGTAAAGAGGGAACGAGAGAGGGGGAGGAAAAACAAACTTCACAGCAAATGTCAGCCATGTTCATTTCATTAACCAGAGACACCAACGCTCTTTATTTAAAGGTATTCAGGTAAACACAGAACACCTCCAGCTCGGTGCTGTTCCTGCATGAGGCCAATAATGAAGGCTCATTATTGGCCTCATGAGACCTTTACGTTACATGTGGAACGTAAAGGTCTCAGATTCTGTAACTATCTGGTCTCCTGTGAGAAGAGTTCATTTTGAAGGAGTGCAATATTGTTAATCCTTGTCACCAATGTGCTGCTATTTCATACTAAAGATACTACACACACATTAGACATAATGTTCACAGACATAAAAACTCTGAATTCAAATGCTGCTGCTGTAGAAGCAGAAACTAACACTGCACTGTTGAGATGAAACATGTCAACACATCTATAAACTGAAGGCGATCAGACACAGAGGATACAGATGTTGCAAAATGCACAAATTACCTCTTTAAAAGTATTCCAATTTTCAAACATATAGAAACAACAAACTGGTTTTTAAATATTTGATGTTTGCAGCCCCCTGTGGTAGTTCAACACACACACTGTGGGGTCGCATGGAATTCAAATGGAGTCGCCTGAAATGTGTATTTATTGATTAGTAAAAAAGATATTGGCTACTATGGGCTATAGCCATTGCCAAAACAAGAGACTTGCAGAGTCTCTGTCTGTCCGTCATCCATCGTGCAGAAATATCATCTCAGCCTTTCTTCCTCTGTCCACAATAATATAAATGAAAAATGCCTGAATGTGGTCTTAAATCAATGTTTACTTTCAACACGGTAAAAAAAAAACTATTACATGATTGAAAATAAATTAATTTGAGCAGAAAGTGTTTTCGTTAGAGTTTTGTGAAGTCAAAGCGGGGTCAGGAGCGTAAAAGAAAAGAAGGTCCTCTTCAGAGGAGCTGTCCAGTCAGCACCACAACAACACTGGACAAAAAGCAGCATGCAGTAGCCAATTATTTCTGACATGTTTCCCTCACATGCTGCTTGAATAATGTGTTTTTATTGTACCACCGATGGCTCACAGCAGGTTTGCTGAAGTGCAATGTAATTAAAGGAGCCAATTATCTAGAAGAGGGGAAATCTACCGAGTTTATCCATTAACCTCAATGTAGTTGTCACAAAGAAGTACGACCACTCCTGTGAAGATGTCTTCTGAGGCTCTGGAAGGAGCTTTTAAATGTTTGGGGGAAAACAACCCTGATGATGTCAAAATGATGTCATAGGGGTTTGTCTGGATTTTAGCTTGAGTTGTTTTTATTTTGTTTCATTTGAAAAATGTTTAGGAAAGCCTGTCTTGTAAACTGGGTGTATGAAGGAGATGAGTGTCCAGCAATGAGGCAGGAAGTGTCAAATAAGGCATGCTATGCTATCAAGTTGCATTATGGGAAATGTAGGATCCAGGATTTTAAGGGCTGAAGTTACAACAGGCTTTTTGTGAGAATATCTCACCCACTGCTGCTTCGATGTTGGTGCCTTGATCTGCCTTGAGGTGTGTTGAGGTTGTGCTTTGAATCACTGCAACCCTGTGTTCAATATTAATCTAGTCATAGGTAAATCAAAGTTTAATAAACATCATCTCAGATTTTGTATCACTCATATCCTAAAGTCACAAATGATTTGGCCATTTGAGCAACATATCCTCTGATATTGACTCCCTCTAGTGGTGAAGATGCACAACTGCAGTTTCATCTCTTCCATCCACATTCAGCATAACAGAAGACTATTCCAGCCATCAAATTAAATACTTTTGAAATGTCTTTTTACTCGTACAGAAACTGCACTCTTTAGATAAGGTCGGTCGGTATCTCCTCTCTCTAAACAAATCTGTTCAGTTTAAGATAAAGGCGGCATATTCTCAGCCTGCTGTCACTCGCTCTGCAGATTGTGATCAAGTTGGATGTGCACATGTATATGACTGCAGCCTGAGACAGTGTTGCCTGAGCACAGACTACTGGTTACATTAAAAAAGACTCCTGGGATATAAATAAATGTTCTATAGTGATGTAGGTGTAGCAACCCACACACTCCCTCTCTGCTGGCGATCCACGTTTCCTGCTATTTGTCATCTATTCATATCACAGTGCTTATACCTCTCTCTCTTGCATATATACTGTACACACACAGTGTAGTTAAAGGATGTGGATGTTTGTGTATAGCTGCTGCTCTTGTATAAATCCAGATATGTATTTGCTTTATAATGCACAGCCATCTGTTGAAACAGCCACCTCATCGCATAAAAAAAGTTTTCCGCGTCGACTCTTTGAAACTAAAGTGAGTGCTCTGATTTGACCTCATTTATACGGAACAGAGATCTATAATTATCTGATGGAGAGTTGCGGAGGAGGGAGCAAGCAGGGAGGAAGGGATGGATTTCTCAAAAGGGAGAAGTGACGAGCAGAAACTACAATGAGGAGACCTCATTTCATTCCGAGTGTCCGGATGTAGCTCAAACACAGGCGAGTGAGAACCTTTCCTACATCCTAATCTTTTCTTCATCACTGACAAAATAAACAAACTCAAACGCACTGGTTGTCACACATTAAAGAGAAAAACGAGTGGAAGTAAAAGATCATTCTGTCATTTAAAATCCTTTACGAGCATCACTACCCCAGTGATGCTGGTTTGTTTCCAGGAACTGGCTGAAATGGAAGATTAAAAAACGATGCAGTAGGAAAAAAGTAAAGCCAAATCTGATCCACTGAGCAAACCCCGGATAAAGAGGTAAAGTTAACATGTGAACATAAACAGAATGCTGATACAAAAGAAAGAATAAGACAGGAAATAATGTGATAGAAACTTCAGCTGAAAGAAAATAAAGACTTCAATCTCTGATGATCGGTTACATAACAGAGATAAAGCAGAACTGCAGAATATAAACTGAAATGACTTCACATCTATCACAAGATAATAAAACAGTACGCCTCTTCACATTTCATTTACTCAATGCTCCTCGTAACTCTAGTAATGTTTTCTGCTTCAGGTGTGATTGTAAGAGAAGATGGTGCTGAAGCTGAGTCGTATGAAAGACAAACTACCACATTATAATATTTTATAGTCAGAAACTCAGCGTTCTTTCCTGTGTGACAACAAAGACTGAGACCCAGCAGGTCTGCTGTCTGCTCTGTGAGGGTGAACGGAGCTAGTACAGACTTTGTACATTAGCCTGACCATACAGGGCTTAATTTGTGCCGGTTCCTGTCGGAACAAGATCCAGCACCTCCCACATCAGGACCGGCACATGTTTGATTAGATCCAGCACCTCCTTTGTCACTATCAAAATGTTATCTGTTCTGATGTTCCTTTTTTGCATTTAAATAACCGGGGATCTCTTGTCCCCTGCTTGTATGCAGTCTTAAATCTCTGTGGTTTTTAAAGCGAGAGCTAGAGGTCAGATCGTGGTCAGGTCATATAGGGACGTTTGTAAACGTCACGAGAGCTCAATTTGTGTGATACTGTCTGCGATTTTGCCAAAGTCAGGGGATCAATGGTTGTTTTATTTGCTGCTTTGTCCAAATACACTGAAAAAACAAAACAAAAAATCTGTTAACAAACTGATGCTGTCCAATCAGCTCCAACGTGAGATGAGTGCGCATTGATGTCTGCCGTCACCTTGCTTTGTTTATTATAAACTATAAACTGTTGAAAGGACAAGTCTGTGTGAATTTTCAGTGTGAGGTTTGTTGGCTGTAGAAGTTTGAAATGTTCTAAATGTTCGATCTGTAGAGATAGATAAAAGATATACACTATAAGGAAGACAAGATGGTCACTCAACAGGAAGTAATTGCGCATGTGCGTGCATCACTGCTTGACGCTCTGGAGAGTGATGATGCTTGTTGTTGTAATCCATATAGCGCCCCCTGCTGGTGAAGGAGAACTGGTAGTGTAATACAATGAAACTCAATTGAAATGCTATTATACTGGTGAATAAATCGAGTAACGTCAGCACGTACTGTATCTGACAATCATCAGATGAAGCGCTGTAATAATGATCTATCAAACAGGTTGTTCTTGTAGGAGAGGAATGTACGACGGAAAACTGGCAAAGTTTCATTAAGCATCGAGAAAGGTGACAGAATGATGTGCGACATCACATGACGATGCACATGCACAATTTGTAACTGTTATGCTTGAACGATATATCGTTCAGCCCTTGTGGATACACGGTGTTAATAAACTGGTATGAATACTGATTCACAGTTTGTGTTTGTGCCTTGTGGATCACAGCTCCACGCACTAAAGTAAAGTCTGCTCCTTCATCTACTTTACTAGAAACAGGAACATCGTTTACAAAATGTGTACAATATGATTGGCATCATTAACTCATCTGATGGTGGCGCTGGATGAAAAGTCATCATCATGACTTATCATTATAAATGATGCAATCAATCCTGATGGGGGAATTGTCATGAAAATCCACGAGATAACTTTCCTCCAAAGATTCAATCGATTCAAAGGTGTCAAGGTTCACAACGGTACTCTGAAACATGAATCTCAATAATATGGTGAGCGTTAGCAGCTGTAGAGCAGAGGAGGTTGGCAGCTGCAGAGCAAGATTTAGAAATTGAGGACGCAACACCGTCTTTTAAATCGGAGGTGTGGAAGCATTTTGGCTTCCTCAAGACAGAAAATGAAAGAGGTGAGAAGATAACAGACGAGACAAAAACTGTGTGCAAATATTGTAAGAAGACAGAGAACTACACAAATAGCACAACCAACATGATGCAGCATTTAATCGACACCACAATGAGAAGCTCCAATCACCTCCCCTTGTTGAGAGAACAAAAACATTAAAAGACCAAACCACATTGACAAGCGGGTTAGCAGCCCCTAAAGGAATCTTCTTCAGTCATCATTTGTCTACAGTCTCATTCTGTAAAATAAATCGTGAGAGAATCGTATCGTGAGTTTAGTGAATCGTTACATCCCTAGTAAAAAGTGTATATTGATGGAGAGTAAACTTCAAACTATTTATGACTGTACTGGCTTGTAGAGCTGTTGTCTGCTAATTCACCTCTTCAGTTAGACAGCATGCATTAATGTTTCTCATGATGTAGCGGCTCAGCACCCTGCAGCCTCTGGCTCTTGCAGTTCACACTAAACTCCATCTTTGTCAGCACTGATGAAAAGAAAGCTTTGTGCGCAGCATGCACTGAGGAGCTGATGAATGTAAACCAGGATGATCAACTTCTGATCACTTATTTTCTTTCAAAGCATTTATATCACTGGGATTAAAACATGGTTAAAAAAAAAGGCTTGGCTTACTTGTTCGAGCTGTGTGCATTTTAGTTTGATTTCTGCAAAGCTTTAAATGTAGAGCTCTTTTGGCACAAATCTTAATGACCATGATGCTACCATGCACTCATCGCAAAGAAACCTGCACAGACTCCACATAAAACGGGCAGATCAGGTTTGAAATGAATATTTATGTAATCCAAAAAAAAAATAAAGATCAACATTCAGCTGCACATCAGTACACAGACAAACACAGATACACACCCTCAAACACTTGGCGAGAGATTACATCCGTAAATCAGATCATCACTCATCCTAATGACTTCAGTCCCTCAAGAGACAACAAAACAATTGTGTTTCTTTGTGTTGCTAACTGTGTCACAACCAGCTGTGTCCATCAAAGTGCGGTGCATCACGTTAAACTACAAACACACACTGTTGACGGTTCATTTGAGTGAATTCATCATGGATTCAATCTCGGAAAACGCCTTGAAGAAAGCTAAGAAAACAACCAGGGAATAGCGGATTTAGAAGCAAGAATAAGCAAATATCAAACATCAACAGTAGCAAACATCTTGAGCTGCATTCAGCATGAAATATTCACTCACCTATCGCTTTGCATACATAATTACACTGATGCCACTTTGTGCAAACAGTGCAGACCAAAAGATGTTGATAAAACACCAACATGTCGTCAAAAAGAAGCAATGAAACACAACAGTGTTGAAAGAATGGAAAATTACACTCACCCCAGACAGTTCATCGTCTCAGCTGTCACCCATAGCTCAGAAACAAACCTAAGCTCTAAGTTGCATCACACCCCTTCTGCTTCTCTGAGGGAAATAAAATATATGGAAGAACCTTGGTGCATGCAGGAGGCTGTCTTTGCCAAAATGTCAAGGGAAAACGGTCACCACACAGAAAGAGAGAGAGAGAGAGAGTTGGGAACAGCCTGAGCTCTGAGCAGAATAATGAGAAGAAAATCCATCAGAGCCAAACACAAAACCCCCTTCAGAGAGAGGGGGAGAGAGGTAAGAGAGTTGGGAGACGGGTGGGGGATGGAAAAACAATAGAGAAATGGCATAAAGGTTGTTATTGGTGCTCATGCAAATAGGAGTGTAATTCATTATACAAATACCAATGAGGAGTTCTCAGGTGTTTGAATTATTCATGACCTGCTTCGTATTTTTCCCAGAAACCTCAACACTGATCTCATACAGCTGGAAACCCTTCTACGAAACGAAACATCTATACAATACGAAAGTATTCAATAGGATACTGTTCGACACTATACCATACTTCCAATACGATACTATAAAAAAGTTACGATCAGATATGAAATACAATACGAAACAATACGATACGATGCGCTGCGATACAATACAATACGGTTCAATAAGAGAGGATACGATACTATTCGACATGATACTACTCGAAACAATACGATGCGATAAAATAAGTTTCGATAAGATATGATACGATACAAAACTACTCGATACGATATGATGGGATACGATAAGGTATGATATGATGAGAGGTACAAGGTCCACTGTATCTCACAATACAATAATTCTGCAAAAATTGATAAATTGCAAAATGATCATATGATGGAGATTTGGAGATTTTAAAATGTCCCTAAAAAGATAAAGTGCAGGATTCATGTATTCATTCAGTGCTGCTTCTATGTGCCCGTTTCACCTCTCATCATGCTTCATCTCTTAACTTCTTTTCACAGCTATCTGACATCATCCCGCTGTCTTCTTCTTCTTCTCTGGCTGATAAGCTTCTGTTCAAGTGACCCTCAATCATGTCATAAGAGGCACCGTAAGGGGTCATGAAGTAGAGGGCCATTTTTTCCCCCTAAATCAAAATATAGATATTTGGAACCACTCACACGAGTCAGGACTACAACACATTGCAGAATGTCTCCCTTACTATTATAACACTAAAAAATGGTGTAGAAGTGCAGGGAGCCAGCATAGTGAAGGATTCAAAAGATTTGATTGGCTGTACTTGTGGAAGAAGAAGTGCAATCTGTGGGATAACTCTCAGGGGATTTGGAGAAAGGCAGGAGTGCTGGTCATTCTGGCACAAACTCTGGCTACCTGAGTGGCTTTCTCACTTTTTGTCATCTGGCGTTACTCCATTCCTCTAGCTCTATTTTTTTTCCCTCTTTCTATTTTGGAAGAGCCTGTGGTTGTAGAGCAGCATGGCCACCGGTATTAAATGATGTTTTCATGAAGCGAGCACTCAACTAAATCTGTCCGTGGCTCTTCATCACACACACCTCCATGCTGTGTTTCCAATCCATGCTGCCATGCTGGGGGCCCACTCCGTGTCAGTTTAGTCCCCTAGTTTCACTAACATTGATGACACTTTAAGCGACTTGGAGGGTCAGTGTGGATTTACCCCAGGCAGCAGATGGGGCCCACCTAAACCTGCAGTATAGCTGTGGAAGGACTGGCAGCCAATGGAGCCCCCCCTCTAATCCAAAGCCTGTTTGTTCAGTCATTATGCATTTAATCCTTAAAGATTATTTTACTTTTCACTGGGGATGTGTGTCAGATACAATACCATGACTTGCAGTATGATAGAATGACAGTGCAGTGTTACAAAATGAAATCCTGACTGTCTTGATTTGTATGTCCTCAGATTAGAGCCTGTAGTGGGAAGGGCTTACATTGTTAATAAGATGTTTTGGTTGTAGGGTTTGCTGCATTCTATTTTTATTTCACCAGGAATATTCCCATTAAGACACAAAATATGTTTACAAGGTAGTCCAGGCAAAAGCAGGAGTGTGAAAGTCGAAACGAAGAACGGACAACAGACCAATAAGAGTCAGAGATTACATCAGACTAGGGATGTAACGATTCACTAAACACACGATACAATTCTCTCACGATTTATTTTACTAAATGAGACTGTAGACAAATGATGACTGAAGAAGATTCCTTTAGGAGCTGCTAACCCGCTTGTCAGTGTGGTTTGGTCTTTTAATGTTTTTGTTCTCAGCTGCCAACCTCCTCTGCTCTACAGCTGCTGACGCTCACCATATTATTGAGATTCATGTTTCAGAGCACCGATGTGAACTGTGACATCTTTGAATCGATTTATCACGATTTTACAATTAATCTTTACATCCCTACATCAGATAATAAATATTTAGCGTCCAGCAGTAAGACATGTACATACACTGGACAAATGATCCTTTATCATGCCAATTAACTTCTTGTTTAAGGTTACCCTGTAGCTCAGACCCAGACGATGGAGCTAAAGCAATAAAAGCACTTCAAACAAAGACAGGAGAGTTCTTGGAATGACATACAAGATGTGTCCATGAGACCAAAGGCTACAGCTTCCAAGAGTTTTACGAGTCAGTATGGAACATAATTGACTTTTTGTCAGAGGAGGAGGACATGCGAGAAGGCTCCTCCAGCAATCTTCAACCAAGAGATCTTGTCTCTTGTCCCTTATAGTGTTCCACACTTTACAAAACTTTTACAAAGATTTTCGGGGTGAGCTGTATGCCTGAACGCAAACATCCATGTTTTCAACTTTCTGACATGTTGGAATGTGTGTTAATTAGCATTACAGCCTGGTGACTGCATCTTTTTCAGACAAAGCTCACCGTCTCTTGCTTCCTGCGACTTGCTCAACACTAACCGTACTTGCGCTGCAGGTGTAAACACTTAGAGTAAACAGTCTGTGGCACTTCCGCCCCACAGTGTTAGCCAGCTACGGGATGAAACGCTGCCAATAATACACAATCAGTCAAAAGCGGGTAGGGTAAGGGTTAGGGTTAGGGTAAGGGTTAGGGTAGGGGGAGTAATTTGACGTCAGCCCTCGGCAATCAGCTTTGATTATCTTTCTGAGTAGTTTGTGCAACAGCAATTTACAAATGTTTTTGTAAAGGCATTTATTTGTATGTTTAAGTCATTTGTTAATTATGTTATGTGAATGAATTTGGTCACCAAGAGGTAAAGTACTTTGCATGCTCAGTTTCAGTAATGTCCCTTTCAGCCCCCTACAGGCCAGACTTAATGATGTTTCCATTGAATGTACAGATCCTCTTTCTACCAGCAGTTCACTCCATATTGTAACTGAGGATGAAGGTCGGGCTCTTACCTGATGCTGGAGATGAGCTGTCGATGTTCATCAGTGGTGAGTATGTCGGGCAGGACCGAGGCCAACCACTCCATTCTCTTCTCAGCAGCGTACTGCTTCAGCACAGCAAAGAGTTTCTCTTTCACTTCAGGTTCATCGCCTAAAATCTGGTCGACCTGACGGAGAGTGGGACATGATGTAAGAGCGAGGAGCAGTTTAAGGAAAAGTAAAGGAAATAACTTCAGTAAATCTAATTTACATTTCTGTGGCAACTTAGTATGTAAGCAATTTCAAAACGTGCTTTATAATTAAGATTTGTGCACAGAAATCACCTTTTCATTTTTTACCGAAAGCCACCTACCTCAAACCAGTAAGAAAAACTTGAAAATCCTTTTAGAACAACCGAACATTCAATCTTTTGAAGAAAACACGTTTTTAGGACTTTGAAACTCTAAATTAGGACCTGAAGTCTCTAACTAGACTGTTCTCCTCTGTCGCCCCCTGGTGGTGGAACGAACCACAAAACTCGATCTGCAGATTCCCTTTGCACCTTTAAGAAAAAGCTAAAGACCCAGCTCTTTCATGAACATGATCATGATTTTGATGATGATGATGATGGTTTTGTTTGACAATGACGATATTTAGGATGATTTTGATGGTGATTAGAACTTTCAAGAACAGCCGACTCAAAGCTGTTTGTTTGCCCTTACTGACGTTGTATCCTCCTCTTTAGATCCTTGCTTGTGTTACTTACTCTCTGATGTACGTCGCTTTGGATAAAAGCATCTTCTGCCTGAATTGTAGCTGAATAAATTAACTGTTCCAGTTTCGTGAAACATCTGTCACTCCATATTTACCTTCCTGTTGAACTCCAGAGCTTTATGTTTACGGTCCAGTCTCGCCCCGTCTCCTCCCATCTGACCGTCCTCTATGCTGATGCTGTGTTTCTGCCTCTGGCCGAGGCACAGCACCCCCAGACGGAGCGTCCTCCCCTGAGAGGCCTTGATCAGCGCTGCGGCCGTCTCGTGCTGCCTGACTGGGATGCCATTGACCTCCATGACGTAATCCCCGGCTCTCAAACCTGCACGGCCGGCTGGAGAGCAAGGAGAGCAGTCCTCTACCAGCAGGGGGCAGTCTCCAACGATGGTGAACCCGAAACGACCGTCTGGACCTGGTACAATGTCCATCTGTGAAGCCAAAAAACAAGAATGAACTCCATAGGCATTTATAAAGCGACATACACTTTACTGCTGGGTTGGATTCCAAAGCTGTGAGACCTGCTGTATGCGGGATACAACTCCAATACTAGGTGGGATGTTCTTCTGAGTCTGAGCGATGGCCAAGACAGATTGGGGACCCAGGGTAGAAACATTGTGTCCCTCGATCTCCAGGACCTGGTCCCCAGCCTGTAATCCTGCAAGGTGGGCGCTGCTGCCTTCCTCCACAGAGAGGATGTAGCTTGGTCCAGACCCACCTAGCTGGAAGCCGAACTCATCGGGCCAGCCCTGGTTGGAAGACGGCATGCTGAGGACTAAAAGAGAGAAGAGGAGAGGGAAAAGGACGCTAGATGAGGGTGGATGATAAGTCCTTCACTGTAGACAGAATCTTTTCAGATAAGAAGACTGCATGCTTATGTCCCTCTAAACCTTTTTCATTCACCCTCTGAAACCATGAGAACGTTTTGCCTAGTTGAAAACCAATATCTAAAAAAAAAAAGCATTATCCTGGCAAGTCTAAGACTCAAGATACATTTTACTTACCCACTGAGGCCAATGCATTCAACGACATTGCAAAAACACCCGTGGATCAAATTATCCTCTGCAAGCTCAAATTATAAGCATCTGTGCCCGTTCTCTCTTCCGTCTCATCCGCTCTCTCCCGTGTCTCAAGTTGTTCTATCCAGTGCAGCTCTGTAACCCTCTACCCTGATCCATGTCACCCTGTCAGGTCCCTGACCTGGTTCACAAACTCCAACGCAACCAATCAAATTAAGGCATTGCAGAGATTGTGACCTTAATTAGCTTGGGAGGCAAAAGGTCCCTTCAGCTTCTTTTTGACTCATTGCACATGCAGACGTATCCTGTTGAATGGTGGTTATGTAACAAAGTGACAGAGCACACCATTGACTACACTTGAGGTAAGAAATGACATCAAATAACAACCAAATAAGGTGAACTTGCAAATAAAGAGGAACTAGAGGAAGTTGAAGCCCAAAGTTGGGACAGAAATAGTAAAGAGAATGATATAATCCACATGTGACAGTTTCAAAAACATCTCTACTATGACTTACACAGATTTACAAAAAATCACATGTTGGCTTTTGTGAAACAAAATCAGCTGTAAACCCTCTATAGCGCAGCTGGTAGCAAATGATGCAGGATTCACAGTGGATGAAGACTTACAGAAATCTTTAGATGGATTCCGAGGGCCCCGTTTGCTCTGCCGGAAAGAGTATCTGCCTTTTTTGTTTTGCAAAAACTTCTTCATCTTGAATGTCAATAAGCAGACAGCCTTGCTGGCAGCCTTGTATCCAGTCTGTCTTCTAAAAGTGATCTTAAAAAAAAAAAAAAATCCCCCCCTCTGATCTCTACCCCAAAAGTCAAACAGGAAGGGTGAAGAACTGAAAACACTGCTCCATTCTTCCTCCTTGAAACCCCAGCAGTGTCCTCATGTGCAAAGGGTGAACGTGCATGAGGAGCGAGTGCAGTCTCTCTGCGAGTGTGTCAAGGAGTTAGTCCTGCGTCTCATCCCTGATTCATCCTGGGGCCAGCCTGCTTGCACAGTGTTAATCAGAAAACTGGGACGCATGCACCCGCGCACCTCGGTTCCTTAATAATTCTCTCTCCAAAAAGGGTATTGTGAGGCCTCATTTTTCTATAAATACACCAATGTGTCTTTTTTCCTCCTCCTCCTCCTCTCTTGGCTAGGTGGCTCTCCGAGGGACTGCTGCTGGCCCAGAATCACTCTGCGTCGATGCAAGGAAGCCTGATGAGTACTAATTGGAGCGTCTGCTTGACTGTGAATCTTTTTGTCCGAGAGTCCATGTGTGTGAGCTCTCAGCATTGTTAAGTCCATTGAGAAGGAGCAGGGGCAATTTAAGACTTCAGCCTGTAGGATTAGTAGGATTATAAACTGAATCTGTAGCGCACCTCCACCCCTTTGTAAATCATACTGAAGGAACACTGACTCCCACCCCTTAATGAATGCATATAAGAGAAGATGTTCCTATAGAGGACCTGAGAATGTCATAGCACAAGTTTTATCTGGTGATAAGTCAGAAGGTGCGACAAAAACACTGCAGCAAGATATCGTCTGTATCCAAGGCTGTGTTCAAGTCAAAACAGGAGTGAAACTTTTACAGTTTGGCCATTGCAAAAGTGTAACAGGCTCTGACCCAATGTGTGAAATGTCAAGGTGACAAAAGAACTTAGCTATAGCTAGAAAAAGGAAAACTGGTTTGGTATGAGTTTGATTTCGGCTCATTCATTCTGAACCTCCCAGTGAGATTCATGAGCCAGTAGCAGGGTACATTTGATCCTCTAAGTTTCTCTCTCTTTGTTTTATTACTCAGCTTTAATGTGGTAAATAACCAATAATATGCAGAAATAATCACAAGAGGGGAAATGGTCAAGCTGCAAAAAAAACAGAGCTGAAAAGAGAGATGATTTAAAGATTAATTTGTGATAAAAAGCGACTCTAAAAGGATACTATGCTCCGTGTCTGCTTGCTGAGTGAATAGACTTGAGAGGATATTAGCCGAACTAAATGTATCACAGCTTTCAAAGGCCGTGAAGCTGTTCCTCAAAGAAGCCTAAAAATGACAGTAAAATAAAATGATACCATACACTCAATACTTGTTTAAGTCCCTACCTGTCAGTTGTACACACATACAGGTGTTTTAGCCTATTTTGGCAAATTAAATCTTCTCACTCGTCTATGTTGGACATAGTGTGTGTAAATTGATTCGGAAAGACATTTTATTGGCCTTCAAGGTCATTTTTACACCTTTTTGCATAGGCAAACACTTGTTATTTGGCATTCAAGTATGCTCCTCCCTCTTCTTGGAATAGGTTGCAAGATACTCTAAATCTTCAGGAGCTGGTTTCCTTGGATGTTTTTAAAGGTCTTCTTAACGATCTGGAGGCGGGCATATCTGACTGTAGATGTTTTAACTTACTCGTATTGCCCTTTTTGATCACCTTGTTGTTGATGATTTATGACTAATTTTGATGAATGGTTCATTTTGTGATTCCTTTATTTATGTTAATTGTTGTTGAGTGTTTTATGTCTGAAACCCAGTAAATTGTGCTGCTGCCTGTCTTGGCCTGGACGCTCTTGTAAAAGAGATTCTTAATCTCAATGAGACTTTTCCTGGTTAAATAAATGTTAAATAAAAAATAAAAATAAAATGTTGTTGAGTCAGTTGTCAATAACAGTAAGTACAGCAGTTACTAATGGTAAATGAGAATGTGTTATACGTTCATTTTACTGATTGTTGCCGTGTTAACTGTCATTAGTGGCAAAGCAGCCAATAAGGAACAAGCAGTCCTGCAGAAACTGAATTATTAAACACAAATTGTTCTATCTTTACACAGACACTGTTCACTTCAATTAAACTCTCCTCTTACGTTACAGCAAAAACAGTCGATCATGCACGACAAGATGACAAATACTACACTGACATTTAATAGGCGGTCGGCTCCGACAAAAGCGCAGCCTTGAGCTAAATGCATCGTCTGAGAAATCAATCATACATTTGGTCACATCTACATTATATTTTAGATTTGTATATGACTTTTTGGGGTTAAACAACAACAGGGACCTGAAATATTTTATCTTCATAAAGAGCTAAACTGCTATATCAAAGTCATAAATGGATCAAAACTCATTTGAAACACTTCTCAAAAGAAAACTGAACATGTTAATTTGTTTAAATCATTGTGGGAGAGCACATATCAATCAAACAGAACTTTTAAAGCAATCAACACACAAGCACATCTCGTGAAAGGTCAGTCCAGAAAAGCCATAAATCCCATACCTTTTTAAACAGCATCCATGCAGGCGTCCTGAGTACTGCTTCTCTGTCCGGCTCTGTGGGCTGTAATATGAGTGTTGGGCCATGTCAGCAACCAGATACAACAGGTGTCTTGTAATGCCTCTGTGTGTTGTGGATGGTAGTGACAGAGAGAAAACAATATTTAGTTACTGCGAGTTGGTTATTTATGTAGGCACTGAAGCCTAAATGTTGAGAACATTACAGTCCACATGTTGTTGTGTTTGCCTTGGAAGAGGTATCATGCCTTTTACATGTGACAAAATTACCTCCTGGACCCTAGTGAAAGCTTGAGTGCTTTATAATAATATTAATAATAATTGTATTTATATAGCACTTTTCAAGCCATAGGAACAGAGTGCTTCCCACAGACAACATCACAATCAACACATTGCACAACAGAGCTGTAATAAGTAAAAACAGATCAAATTAGTTATCAGACAAAAAGGCAAGTGAGTAAAAATGTGTCTTAAGTCTGGATTTAAAAACAGGAAGACTGTTCCAAAGCGTAGGAGCCAGTACAGCAAACGCTCGATCGCCCTTTGACCTTAGTCTGGACTGTGGAACTGCTAGGAGGCCTAACCCTGCAGATTTCAGAGGCCGTTTTGAGTGGTAAGGAGTGAGGAGTTCATGGATGTAGTTTGGTGCCTGGTCATGTAAAGCCTTGTAAGTTAGAAGTAACATTTTAAAATCTCCTTACATTGCTAATAAACACATGCGTAACTCACTCTGGAAGTTTCAAAATGTTTATGATAATGCATGAAAGATGATCACAATAAATCATGTGGAAAAAGGATCTTCTTATAGAGAATGGCATTATAGATACTCAAAAATCTGTAAAAACATTTTACTGTGGTAGCGTCTGCAGAAATGCAGGTTTATGTTTTGTGGAGAGTAATAATTATTACGAATATGGAAAAGTACTTGTATCTACTTTTATGGTAATTCAGCTAATTGCTAAGAGATCGTCGCCCACCTTCCTGCAGCAGTGTCAGCCTGACCAGGTTAGCACAGCCCATCAGCTGCTAGCATCAGGTGTGACGTCATTCCCAGCGCCGAGATCCGAGTTCAGAGGTAGCTTTAGCTACGTCAATGCTACGGAAGTAGCACGTTTGTGCACACAATACGTGGAGCTGGTATCCATAGCACTAATTAAACCAACCATGTTGACGTAAGATAAAAACACTTTTGGGCAGCTATGTGTGACCTCGCCTGGAAGGTAAGAGTAAAGTTACTGTGTGAATAATAGAAATGCTGTGTTTGTTGCGCTAAGTACTCACGTAGGTTAGCATTATGCTAACAGAAAGCTGTTCATCATTTAGATGGCACACCTGATATAATTTTAGTTAAACAATCTAAACAGTGTTGACAATAGTTTGAAGTTATTCTTTTTTTAACAGAACTATGGCTTTATGTTGAGTTTGCTTTGCTTTGTTTGTACCATAAACACCTGTTGTTGTTGTTGTTGTTGTTGTTGTTGTTGTTGTGTGTCTGAAGTTTTCACAGTAGATGATGGATTTCCTCACCCTGTTTGCGATCTACGTCGTTGTGGTGCTGACATGTATATTCCTAGTTTGCAAATACTCAGGTCAACAGCAAACTCCCTTTAGTGTCTTCTTCAACTGTGTGGTGAAGGTAAGAAAAGTTTGACTGTACTTTTATAATACGACACTGTGTGGCGCTGTGATGCTAAATGTTACAATACAAAAATACATATCATCTGCAGTTATACCTGTTCAACATTTTCTTCACAGGTAGTCGCATCATTTACGCCAACATGGCTCCAGAAGTTTACACAGTGGTGCCTGCACAGGCTGTTCCATCAAAGGTTTGTAGATACAACGTTTCCAGAAAGAAAGAAAAGTATTCCTGAAGTGTGGATTTTTACGTTGCATAATATTTGATTTCCCCTTTGATTTTAGTGTACAGCAATATTTTCTGCTTTACATTTGTCATGAATTTGTTTTCTCATTTGCTTCCATTGTAGGAACAACATGTTCATCTATTTACATATCCTGCTGGAGGGAGTGGTGTATGCAGAGTTTTCCTATGAGGTGTTTGGCTTCTGCAGGGACATGGACACAACTCTAACCAGCCTCTCTGTGCCTTACATCCTGCTGGTTATAAAGACCTGCTTCTTCTACCTCTGCATCAAAAGAGATCCAGGTACATTTTGTATTCACTGCACTTTTTTTTCAAACACACTTGTTATTTCCTGCAATGCCAGAAATGTAAGTCAGGGATACTTGTTTGTATTTTAAATTGATTCAATATATTGCAGTGTTTTATTCAACCATTCTTCCAACCCTTGCAGGCACAGTGACAAAGAAGAAAGTCGCTGGCCAGCTGCAAATCTACCCGTATGACAGGAGGCTGTTTCATCCGGGAGTCTCGTGTCCAACCTGCCAGCTCATCAAACCTGCTCGCTCCAAACACTGCAGTGAGCACCGATGTCATACCTTTTTGTAAATGTGTTTAACACTACCTTGACGCAGACATCTCCTTCATGTATTTTCCAAATAGGAGTGTACTTTATATTATCATAGCAAGACACATTGGAACAAAGTAAGCAGGGCTGTATTTAGTGGTTAACATGTACACTCTGTGTTTCAGGGCTCTGCGACAGGTGTGTGCAACGTTTTGACCACCACTGTGTCTGGGTGAACAACTGCATCGGTGCTCAGAACACACGTTACTTCTTGCTGTACCTCTGCAGCGTGTGTGCCATGGCAGGCGACATCGCCGTGCTCACAGGAGACATGCTGCTCCATGCCGTGTTGCGGTCAGGGCTTCTGGCAGCTAGTTATGTAGATGAATACGGCCAACAGCAGCCAGCAGGGTTTATGTTTGTTGTACAGGTGAGGCTTGGTGCTATTGACATACTTAATGGTATGTGCATCTTCTGTAGCCACGTGTATTTCCAATTTATTTTGACATTTCTTAATGAAGCAATTTTCTCCCCCCCCTCCCTTAGCATCTGTTCCTGACTTTCCCCCGAATTATCTTCATGCTGGGATTTCTGGTCTTTGTCTTCTTCCTCCTGGCGGGTTATGCCCTCTTCCATTCCTACCTCGCTCTCGTCAACCAGACCTCGAACGAGTGGTACAAAAGTCGAGGATACTTTTGTCAGCACTGCCACCCAACTACAACAGCGGACCATCTCTGTAACCCGGTCCCGGACCACTCTAAAAGATACTACTACAGCAGGGGGATACTACGAAACCTGGGAGAGATTTTCTTCCCTCTAAAATCGGTTCAGAAAAAAGACAATTAAAAAGGAATACTGCCTTCTATTTTTTTGATGCTGCATTTACTGTGCCATCCCCATGGGGTTAACTGTCCTTAAGAACTGCTGTTGACTGAAGATATAAAGCTTGTGTGTGACTTCTTAAAGGCTTCTGGTATCTATTAACCTGGAGTTATGACTAATTAGAAAGCATACTGTCACTCAGAAGTACTCCCTGTTGGATCAAATCATTGTCCATTAATTAAATACTGTTGCAGAAAGCTCAGGACGTCTTATTCCGATTTTTTTTTATCCTTTGCCTGCAATCAACTTTCTCATTAACACTTCCAAACTGACAACATATGTCCTACTTTTCAGTGAATATCCAGAAGGCCTCACATTTGAATATTTGGTACTTCTTAAAGGCAGGGCTGGTAATTTTCTCCAGGTACACTTTTTAAAGAGGACATATTATAGCCATTTTCCACCTTTTCAAACAGTCCCCTGTGGTCTAAATGAAACATCTGTGCTGTGCTTTGGTCAAAATATAACATGAATCAAGCACCAGAGGAGGTTTGTGACCCTGTAGAAACCAGCTCTCTCAGAATGCTCCGTTTTGGTGTGTGTGTCTCTTTAAATGCAATGAGACCCCCCTGAGTTTTCCTGGTAGACATCACTCCTCTGTAGTGAGAATAAAAATGGCAGACCTGTGCAAAAGTTTTGCTCTATGCTGGGGGTGGAGTCCATGGGTGGAGATACCAGGGGAGGGGAGGGTATTTTTTTACCAGAATCCCACTGTGATGTCACAAGTTGAGAACATTTGAAACGGAGCATTTTTCTCTGTGTTGTAAGACTTATGCAGACCACAAACAAAGGACTGGATGGGTTTATTTCACATTTTGTGGGTCGGTAGACACTCAGGTTACCCAAATATATGTTCAAAAACCCTGTCAAAGTGATTTTTTTATAATATGTCCCAGGTTGGGAACCGGAGGGTTGCCGGATCAAGTCCTGATGCAGACCAAAATACAGAAGTTGTTCTGGTAGCTAGAGAGGTGCCAGGGCACCAAACCCCCAACCTGGCTGGTGCGCTCAGTGTGTAGCAGCCCCACTCTGACATCTCTCCACTAATGCATGTCCACAGGTCCTGTTTGTGCATGTGTGTGATTCGGACCAATGTGTGTGAGAAGCATGTCTCCAAAATAGCAGGGTGTAAACCAGAATTTCCCCTCAGGGATTAATAAAGTATTTCAAAATTTAAAAAAATGATGAGAAGGGGGCACTTTTGGTGGACTATGTAGGCTATGTATTGCAGTTGTAGATAAGATCCAGCAGATGGCGGTAATGCAACGCTTAATAATGCCAACCCCCACAAAACCCAGCAGAAGAAGAAGATCCGCAGAATTGATGTAACACAGTAGACGCACAGTGAAAGGTCAGGGTTTATATGGAGCGGATCTCAACCCTACACATTTGAACCAAGCCGGTCACGGGAGCAGGTCGTTTCTAGCCTTCAAGACAACTCGGGTGTAAACTACATGACAGAGAAAGCTTTCGCTCGCAACTTTGGACGGTAAGAAAAGAAACGTGCTGTAAGGGCTACCGGCACGTACCGTCCTGTACTTCCTGTCAAACTTGACAGCTCAGTTTACCGACTCTTTCCTGATGTCTGGGTCAAAGTGCACACGTCTGAGCGGGTCTCTGGTGAAGCAGCTACTGGACTCGGTGGACAGCGTCCTGTTTGACTGTGATGGGGTCATCTGGCGTGGGGACCAGGCCATCCCCGGCGCCTCTCAAGTCATAAACCTGCTCAAGGAAAACGGCAAGAAGGTCTTCTTCGTCACCAACAACAGCACGAAGACGAGGAAGATGTACGCCGAAAAAATGTCAACGCTGGGCTTTAACGTGAAGGAGGAGGAGGTGTTTGGGACCGCGTACTGCTGCGCCATGTACCTGAAGACGGTGTGCAAACTGGAGGGGAAAGTGTACCTGGTTGGAAGCAACGCGATGAGGCAGGAGCTGGAGGCGGTGGGGATCGAGCAGACCGGGGTTGGGCCGGACCTCATAGTCGGCAAGCAGCTGGACTGGGCCAATGTGCCTCTGGATGCAGATGTGAAAGCGGTGGTGGTGGGCTTTGATGAACATTTCAGCTACATGAAGCTGAACAGGGCCCTGCAGTACCTGAGCCAGCCGGGCTGTCTGTTTGTGGGGACCAACAGGGACACCAGGCTGCCTCTGGAGGGGGGCAAGGCTGTCCCAGGTAGGGAGACTCCTCACTCAGAACAAAGGCTTAAAACAGATTAACACAATTGCTGGCAAGAGTTGGTGAAGCTTAAACACACTTCAGGCTCTTACACCCACTCAACCTTTAAGTTTGGCTGGATGAAGTGTAAGACGTCAGAAATAACAGTAAAGAAATGATCATTGTTTATGCTGATGGTCTTGTTCACTTTGAATGTCATAAGACAGATCAATATTAATACCAGTCTGTTTCCTAACCTGCTTAAAAAACCTCAGCACAGTAGCTTTAAACAAAGAATCGGCTTTCTTAAGAATGCCCTGTCTTTTTGTTTTGTTCTAGCCTTCTGCAATCATTTTGTATGTTCTGTTTTTACGTCACCGTGGCCCTGAGTCTCTAAGATAAAGTATTATATCTCTGCTTCCCAACCAGCACTAACGTCACTCCGAGATATTCAGGAGTTTTCAAGGACTACAATAATTCAGTTTACATCGGGTTGAATGAACCAGATAATCTAATTTCTGCTCTTTAAATCAAGATGAAAGTTAAACTTGATTCACCGTGATTGGTGCTGTGATTTAAATTGGATGATATCACCATCAGTTAAATACAAAGTAGAGAGGGAGTGATTTGTTTCCTCTTTAAAGTTGAATAAAACTGTCAATTGGTAAGAGAAGGAAATGAATTCAAGATTAAAGTTATAATGGAAAAGTTCACCTTGATCCTCCTCCTCCTCCTCCAGGTACCGGCTGCCTGCTGAAGGCCGTCGAGACAGCAGCCCAGCGCCAGGCCCAGACGGTGGGCAAACCAAACCACTTCATGTTCGACTGTGTGGCCTCCCAGTTCGGCGTGGAGCGCGGCCGCTGCCTGATGGTGGGCGACCGCCTCGACACAGACATCATGCTGGGCTCCAACTGCGGCCTCAAAACCCTCCTTACTCTCACTGGGGTTAGCACTGTGGCAGACGCAGAGGCCCATCAGAAGAGCGGCTGCGTGGAGAGGCATGGGATGGTGCCGGATTATTACGTGGACAGCATCGCAGATCTCCTTCCGGCTCTGCAGGGATGAAACCGTCACATGCTGAGCTCCATTTGATATTAAAGGGAATCATTTATTTTTTTCTGTAAAATCAATACGATTAAAATGATCTTTACAACAAAGTCATAACAAAGCAGCTAGCTGCTGTGTGGCAAAAGAGACACAGACTACTATTAAACTAAAGAAAGACACTCTGTAAACCTTCTATTTTAACAAATGATTTATTACTAATAATACATGAATAATGATCAAAAGCCAATGTTGTTTCAGTGTTACGTTTTAAAGATGTATGTTCCTTTTTTTGGGGGGGGAAGTGGTGAGGTACTGTTGCGTCCTTACTGTCTGTGATGCAATCTCTAATCAGCTTCAACATCTTAAGAAAGGGAATAAACACACAAAATGTGAACACTGTTAGGTAACGTAGGTGTCCTTTGAGGTTTACACTGAACTGGTATGACCTGAGCTCTCTGTGTTTGATGTGTTTTACGTATTCGACAGAAAGTGTTAACGTTTGCAGAGACAAATCATGGGAGGGTGCAGTGATACCCATTTTTGTCATGTCTCGTCACCAGTGAAATGGTGATGAGCATTGTGTCATTCTTGTTTTGCAGGTGCTCCAATCGTCCCTTTACCATCTGTTTCTTCTGTCATAACACTGTAAGCAATACTTGTAATAAACTATTTATATAGCACTTTTCACAACAGGGTTACAAAGTGCTTATTATGAATACTTGACTCGATAATAAAAAACTATATTCAAGAAATCTGCTCTCTGTGACTGTAAATTCAAAGCTAAAACTGCAAAGGTTTCTCCAAGTCTCCTCTCCTCCTCCTCCTGTGCTTAAAGTCACCTTGGTCTGTCATCGGCTGGACGCTGCAACAGTTGGAATCCCTTATCACCTCTCACCTGATGAGAGAGGTTTCAGTGCTGGGCCTGCCTTACCCCTTTGTCCTTTGTCTGGTTTTGGGAGGGCCTATTCCTCACATGTAACTGCACATTTTAGAGAGGGGGGACAGGCAACGAAAAGATGGATAATCTCATTTGATGTCATATTGGGCAGGGGAGACCTAGACAAGCAGGAAATTGCAGGACGACAAGACTTCAAAAAGGAAGTTTGGCAGAAGTTTTATATGAAGTGGGTGCAGCTTTGGGAGGGAAGCGGTGAGACGTAGGTAGGAGGAGGAGGAGGAAGAAGGAGTTGGGGGTAGAGGGGGGTCTGCAGGGACAAAGAGAAGCTGGTCAGGTGTCAGTCTCATTCACCCTGGTCATGACCGCAGCTCCATGCTGATCGCTGCGAGCAGGGAGCAGACTGAGTGAGGGGCAGTCACGGGACACAGGATGGTGAAGTGTTGGAAACATTCTGACAACAGTTTGGAGGAAGCACAGCGCACGGTAAGCAGAACAGCAACTACTGACTGAGCAAAGACATGTTTGTTAGCTACTTTCAGGGAGGAAACTTAAACATTTTTTGCTTACATGCAACTTGCAAGGCAGCAACAGCCGCAGAATAGAATGAGACAACTCAATTACCTCTGCTGTTTTAATCCTATAACACTGGTTCTTTGGTGTATGTCTTCAGGATGGGGGCTCAGCTGCGTCCCCCAAGTCCTACTTTCCACAAAAGGCATTCTGGTTCAGCCTCTCTGCTTCTCTGCTCCTCATCATCATCATCGTCCTCAGTGTAACAATGCACCTCAGGGTGCCACTGCCTCGTCCTCAGGTATATGCCCATCACTGCACGCAGCGATATTAACACAGAGGGTTTGTCTGAACTTTGGTAACATTTTTAAAGGGTTTGCTTTTGTAGTCTTCACAGATTGTCCGAATCGTGGTTCCAGATCAGACTGGAGTCCTGATCAACCAATCAGCTGTTGTGGACCAGAAGAATCACCTGGTGACTTTTTCTGTGACCTCAGCAGCAAATCAGACGTCAACTGTGCTCTTTGATTTGAAACATGTACGTCTGGGTGACAGGCATGAGTTTTTGCGTGTAGCGAGCATTCCTGACTGTGTTATAAAAGATATAAAAGAAGTTCAGCAGTTCATGGAGGGAATACCATTTGATTGTCTGCTGGTGTGTTTCAGGGTTTGATATGTTACAAACCTGCAGAGCAGCAGAGCTGCTTCCTGCGTCAAATGGAGAAGTCTGACTATGACAACGTGCACTCCCTCCTCCAGGAGTCAACGGACAAGGTAGGCAGCACTTAGAAACATATTAGCCATGCTACTGTATATCCTATTGTAGTGTGGAGCCATGGATGGATTACTGACTTCAAAGAGCTCCAAAACATCTAAAAAATACACACAGGGTCTACGAAAAACTACACAGACACAACACAACAACAAAGATATGCAAAGAGAAAGATATAACTAAAAAGAGACACTTAGTGACACCAATGAGAAGCAAAACAATCAAAAAAGAAAGAAATGGCACACACAAACAACTAAAAATGAAATAGTTAACCTGTCAGGAGACACAGGCAACAATAAAAAGTCACAAAATAACACTAAGAAATAAAAACAACTAAAGAGAAATGCAAGACATCATAAAAGAGGCACAAACAACCAACAGGAGACATAAAACCACAAAAAAAAAAAGATGTGCAAAGTGACCAAAAAGAGATACAAACAACCACATCTACAACATGACCAAAACTAGATTCAAACAGAACAAAAGACAAACGTTAATCTACCAAAACAATAAACAAATGCAAAATGACAACAGAGACAAACAGAGAAGTGAAAAACAGACAAAAACACTCGAAAGATTTGCAAAACAAACAAAGACTCAGAATGTCTACTAAAGACAAAATCATCAACCAAAAACCACAAACAGTTACAACGTTATCACAAATAAATGAAAAATGTCCAGAAGAGAGATAAACAACAGACACAAGGCACAGAGAAAAAGATTGGAAATATAAAGCAAAAGACACCAAACAACTACAAAGAGACAAAGACGAGCAGAAACTAATGACTCGGACGATAGACAAAAGACAAAAGACTGCCATGAAGCCATTAACAACTACAAAGATGTGAAAAACTTCAATTAAAGACACGTAACGAAATAAAACGCTTTCGTGACAAAGAAACACAAACAACTATGATACGACACGATACGATACGATACCATTAGATGCGATACGATAAGATAATATGTGACACAATACTACTCAATACGTTAAGATACGACACGATACGATACGATAAGATACGACACGATAAGATACGACACGATAAGACACGATACGATAAGATGCGATACGATAAGATGCGACACGATATGATACGATACAATAAGATACGACACGATACGATAAGATACGACACAATACGACACGATACGGTAAGATACGACACGATAAGATACGACACGATAAGACACGATACGATAAGATGCGATACGATAAGATGCGACACGATATGATACGATACAATAAGATACGACACGATACGATAAGATACGACACAATACGACACGATACGGTAAGATACGACACGATATGATAAGATACAACACGATACGATAAGATACAACACGATAAGACACAATACGACACGATACGACACAATACGATACACTTCATAATTGGGGAAAGTTGTCTTAGACTTACAGTGCTGCCAAACATTCAGCTGCTTCCACTCGAATCAATAAATAAAAAAACAATAGAAAAACACGTCCACATGTAAACAGAAAGGCACATACCAATTCAAAACAACACAACATATATTGCACATTAACCATATTGCACAAGATCTGCAAAAACACAGCATTGGAGATAAGATAACAAAGTTAAGAGAATATGATAACATATAGGAACACCACAACGCTGATTTTGATTGACGTGGGTACAAAAGAGTTTTTATAGAGTTTCAGTCTACATTAGAGGGACTCTGTATTGTCTGCCAGAAGGAAGAAGCTCGTACTCAGAGTGGAGGAGTAACTAGAGAGACACAAACAGCTTAAAAAAAGATTCAAACCAATCAAGAGACACAAAAAAAGAAGCAAAGCAATGAAAACTACCACATCAAAAAAAGGACAGTCCTCCTCCTCCCATTGGTCACCGGTTCGACTCCTGATCCTGACTCTATTTAGTGTGGCCCTGTTTTCAGCTGTCCAATCTAATAAAGGCAAAGAGCCTGAAAATAATCTGAAAATTAAAACAACTAAAAGGATCCTTATGTTACCCACAAAGAACTACAAAGCATGCAAACAGAAAACAAAAATAAGGATATCTGAAACAACACAAATGACTCAAACATGTGCGACTCCGAGTATTTCTTGATGCATGCAGGAGGGCTGGGGAGTCTTTAGTGTGATCTTACCCAGAGGTCTATTGTTTCTTAATCGTTTCATGGCTCTCTCTTATTGCATTCCGGATATCTGAGACTACCAAGCTCAACATTAAAGGGCAAATTAAGTTTAAAAAAAAGGGAGTAGCAGTTGCCCTTTTGCCTCTCCCAGGTGTTCATGAAGTCCCAGCCTCACTAATGTGTGAACTGGCATTTCTGACTGCGACTTATACCTTTACTGTACCGAGCCAGGACCTGCTGGGTCCGTAGGTTCTGCATGACTTCCCTGCTGCTCCGTACAAAGAGAAGGGTTAAGTGTACAGGTCCTTAAAGAGCAGGATAGTCTTCCTCTCTTGCCTCCACGGCTGAATTCCTCAGCATATCTGATTCCTCCAGGCCCCCTCGGCGTGCCTGGTATCTCCTTACAGGAGGCTACAGCAGCGGTCCTGAGCACTGGAGCGGGCACAATGGCCACTCTGTGTTGGGGCTTTTAAGGCTCCTCTGTTTGATAAAAACAGCATTGGTTAGTCTGGGAAGAGCTTGTGTGTGTCTTCTGTGTGGCAAACACCTAAAATCTTTGATATTCAAGTCCATAGTTGGATTGGAATTGAGCCCATTTGCCCTCAGAGATGATACGTGTGAGACTATCTTGAATCTTAATAGCGATTGGACAATATGAGCAGGTGAATGGCTGCGACTACGTTTTTAAAAAGAGACCACAGATTTGATCTGAGTCCGTGCAGGGAACCTGAGATGTAGTTCTGTTTCTCTGCCTTATCATCTTTTTGCATAAAAGCCCATTTCAATGCTTCAAAAGTTGCGGTTTAGCAGGATGACCCCATCTCCTTTGTATCTCATATTTTCATTAGGTAATGAAATAGATGATGGCTAGCTGTGGTCAGTCAGCACAATGGTCTTCTTGGTTGGAATCCTGGTTGCTATGTGATTGACTTGAGCCCAACATCACTTTAAGTGGTTTGTTATCAGAGCCAATCAAAGCTGTAAAAGGTGCTATTACAAACAGCCTTTCAACAGAAGAGCGAGCAAATGTGCAAACGTACTGACTTCACTGGCCAAGATTTCAGGCTAATAATAGACGCTTGAGTTCAGTCTTGCTTTTCTTCTTCATATCTCCCTTTGCCTTGACTCTAATTCATTCATTTAATTTGCCATGTGAGTTGAATATGATTCCTAACACTCAGTACATGAAACTGTCATACTGTCCTCTGCAGAGCCAGTTAGAGCTGTCACAGAACGACACCCAGAGGCGGATGGAGTTCCTTGGAGTGCTGGCGACCAGTCAGGTGGATGTGTCCACCCTGGAGGAGCCTCTTCAGGCTCTGTGTCAGGACAGATCCATCCACTGGACCAGGAGGGCAGAGGGTGAGAAGAGCCAGGCTGATGATTCAATCCCACTAATACTGCTCTGCTGCCATACAGGGGAACAGAAATTGTAAAAATCCACCACCTTTAAACACATCATGTCCTCCTGTCTGACAGCTTACTGAAATCTAAATAGCCCAGCAGTGACACTAGCTTTTTTTAAGTTTATGTATCCCCTTTATTCACGACTGCTCTGAACAGGGAAGAGAAATCAAAGTATTTTAAGATGAAATCATTGTTTTTGTCCATCCATGGGATCTCCTTTCTTTAATTATACAGAACAATGTAAGCCTCATCTTTTTAACCAAAAGCAACAAGTTAGATGTAGTTTTTGCTCAACCAGTGATTTCTGGTTGAACAGAAGTGGGTGAAACTCCTGCACATGAAGCAAAACTATTATGATGTCTACCACTTTACTGCGATACACAGTAGACAGCTGCCAGCTGCCAGCCAATCACAAGCAAAGGCCACAGTATCGTACACAACAGGGTTAAGTGCCCAAGGACACATCAGACATGTTGCTGCAGGAGCTGGGGATCGAACCCTCGACCTTCAGGTTGAGAGACGACGATATATATATAGATATACCTGAACCCAAGATGATACCTTGTATTTGCTTTTGCTTTCTTTGACAGGAAAAAAACAAAACAGCAAATCCTCATGTTTGGGGAGCCAAACCAGATTTTTATTTTGAACTTTTCCTTGAAAAAAACTGCAATTATTAATCCTTTACCAAGATAAATCTTAATTTACTGGTGTGTTCTGGTAAAAAACAAATTGCTTATGTAAACAAGTTTTATTTTAAGGTTTCTTTTGGGGCTTTTTATGCCTTTATTTACAGACAGGACGGTGGATAGAGTCAGAAATCAGAGAGAGAGAGAGAGAGTGGGGAACCACTCAGTGTATGTTTTACGTTTAGTTTTATGCTCTTATTTGGGGTCAAATGTTTTATTTTGATTATCCGTTCAGTTTGCGTGACCACTTAACCTCCACAGGAATTATTCAGGATGTAACCTAAGCTAAATGTTTGACTTGCACTGAGCTTTTAAAGATTGCAGCAATTAGAGGCTGAATAAGACAACCCAGACTTTATGTGGAGCTGGTGACATTTCCTCTCACAGATGAACTATTAACACCAGGCAATAACCCGCATGTTAGGCCATAAACGGTGTCTTATCTATGAACACCGTTTCCTCTAAATTTGTATCATGTCCAGGATTTCTTCACTTTTTTTCTGAGCCTCTGTTTGTCTATGTGTTGTTGTTTTTTTCAGGCCCGGGCAAACAACGACTGGTCTACTTCTGCATCGACATCTGCTTTCCCAGCAACATCTGCGTGTCTGTGTGCTTCTACTACCTGCCTGAGTGACTAGTGTTATTCTCCTCCCGGCTAAAGATCAGGGAAACAAAGTTGTCTTTTTATCTCCCTCCTCAAAAAAAAAAAAAAAAGAAACCGAACAAAAAGCAGCTTTGACCGTTTTCCTTTGTGCCATACAGCCGCCAGTAAACCAGTGAAGCAGCCAACCCTCCCAGTCCGTTTCCCATCCTTCCGAGAGAGGAGAGATGGAGACAGGCTGTCACTGTTATCGCCAGAGCGTCATCGTCACCCCCTTCATGTCTAATACCCTCTCTGGTGGCACGCTGTGGAGATTACAGGAGAAAGATCCCCTTTTTTGTATTTCCTGTAACTCACTGCTACACTGTGATTATGTGTAACTGTCCCTTTTGCAACAAGAGTGTTTTTCTGCTGTCCAATAAAAGACTGTTGTGTAAATCTTGGCAGATTATTCTTCATTGGACTGAAACAAGAATGAAAAAGACTTTAATGGGGAATCACTTTATGCACATCATCTTTATTTCATCCTCATGCTGCCAGAGAGAAAAACACAGTCACAACAAAACTTTGAATTTTCTGAGTTTTATTTGATTCAGCGGGGTCTCCCTTGAGATTAAAAACTCTTTCATGAGAGAGCCAGCCAAGATGGTACACGATTACACACTGTAGAAGAAAAGCCAGCAGAACAAATGAAGCACATATCTTAGTTCATTTGAGCGGCGTGGTCCTTTAGGTGACATAAATAATGTGCATTGTAAAACAAAGGGTTAAAAAAGGGCTTGGGTATTGTGATGACGTACTTTATTCAAACGTTTGATAATATTGGTGCAGACGTTTTCATGTCTGACCAGTTACATTTGGAGTAAGCTGCTGTGATCGGCCATTAAACTTGGAGTTAAAACTTATAAATGTGCATTCTGTGCTTGCTGCAACGCTGAACACTTACAAGCACTTGGCAACGAAGAGCCTCATCTTTGTCTTTTCTCGAGGCAAATGGATTCCATCACATCCCACCTCAGGGAGCTGAGGCACGTCTTGTCAAAGAGTCTCTTTCTCGTCTGTCCTTGTTTAGCTCCGCAGAGTGTCTGTGATCTCCTGTCTCTTCCTCCCTCCTCCTCTTCAGCCCAGCACGCTGTCGTTAAAGGCCAAACACACCACGGCCTTCTGGTGCCCGCTGTATTCCCTCTTGATCTCCCCGGTCTCCACGCACCACAGGCGAGCCAGGTTGTCTGAAGAGGCTGCAGGATGCAAACAGGAGTGAATTTAAATGACCTTAACGTCATTTACTGTATACTTTTACCCGTTGACTTTTTAAGTTAGTTTCTATCTACACGGGGGTATTTAAGAGAGATCATCTTTATTTCTGAAATACAGCAACAAAGTGTATTTTTCCTGCACTAACAGAAAACTCATCGACTTTCATCCTTGAATAAAAAACACTTTGTTTCTGCATTCTTCCAGTTTCATGATAAGAACAGTCAGCAGCACTGTAACACTTCACGATAAGTGATCATTGCAAACACTCTGTATTCAGCTGTAACTATTTCACTGATATCTAGTAACGTATTAAATCTTCAATGTTGAGACCTGCTAATTAAATGTAGCACCAGAGCTAAGTTTGCTTTACTGCAGTGTATGGAAGCTTGTTTACAAATACAACAGGTTGTAAATGTCTGAATTTGAACCAAATGTTTCTTTTTTTTGCACACCACAAACTGCAGCACCTCTATTGTGTGCGTTCCTTATGTATATTTCTTCAAGCCTTTTGTTCTAGCTGTGCTCTGATCGAAGTATACTGACATGGCATCGTAGTGATTAACTGTTTTTCTCAGGGCTCATGAACTGACCAGTGACAATGTATTGGGAGTCTCCAGAGAAAGCGCAGTCCCACATCCAGCCTCTGGACGTCTCTCCGGGATTGTTGCTCTTGATGCTCAGCTCTGTCATCAGAGAGAAATTGGACGTCCTCCAGATCTTACAGGTCTGGTCTGCAGAGCAGGTGGCCAACAGCCTGAAGGGGGTCAGAACCACTCGTCAGAAACATCAGAGCAAAGGGCTACATTGCTTTGTTTATCATCAGAAGTGCTACTATACCTAAAAAATGATTCACACAACAGCATTCAATTATACATATCCAAAAGGGCAGATATGGTAAAAAAAATCAACGAGTCTCAAGCCCTTCTAGCTTTAGTAATATGTAGTTTTTTTCCAAGAGGTTCTGATGTATTTCAGATTTTTATCCTGAGAAGGAAAAGTTCACTTGCGTGGAATCAGGGCTGAATTTGCAGCGGAGCGAGTAGCGTTTGTGTGCAGGGATTTTAGTCTTGGGGATAAGCTGCGTCACCTCATCTCCGATTCCTCCGGCGAGGTTCCACACGTAACAGTTTCCCTGTTACCAAGTAAAGAAGGATTAAGTACATACACATCAAAGTCTCAGTACACAGCCCTGCTTTCAGACTATCTAAATACTCACCGAGCTGTTGACCGCTGCCATGTAGCTAGCGTCTGGGTCAATGTGAACTGAGTTGACCGAGACCTCTGGCTCGGGAATCAGCTGTTCGTTGTGGTCGGTTTTCAGATCCCAGATGTGAATCACACCACTCTGGTCTCCAACCATCAGCTCTGCCTGAAAAACATATGCCACTACTTAGACTTCACACAGCAGGAAGACTATCTGAATAAAAATCACAGTAAAACAAACAAGTAGTAAAGTATAAACTAGTGTTGTAGACTTGTGATCGGTCGGTCTCGAGACCACTTTTTGAAGGTCTCAGTCTCGTCTCAGAATGGAAAGCATGTTTACTCGGTCTTGTCTCGGTCTCAGGCTGGACGGACTCAAGGTTTTTAAATCAAGACCGGTCAAGACCACCACTGATGGGCTATTTTTCCACGTCCTTACTGTGATTAGAAGGAACATGCCACTTTCTAAAAGAACAGATAACTTCAATTCATTTGTAGTTTGATTTATCCCCCGGTTACTGCCGCAAACGTCTAAGTGAATGACACGCCACCTGCACACAAGATGAGGATTTTTCAGTGATATTTATGGTCTTGGTCTTGTCTCAGTCGTACTGCCTTGGTCTTGGTCTTGACTTGGTCTCGATCCCTAAATGTCTTGGTCTTCTCTCGGTCTCGGAGCACTCTGGACTCGGGTATGTCTTGGTCTCGGTTAGTGTGGTCTTGACAACAACACTGGTATAGACTTGTTATGAACGTGTGTACATTGAATGTCTCACCTGGTTGGGATGCAGGCACACACAGTTGATCGGAGCATTGACCTGAAATATTCTCTGACACTGTAGGTTTCTTGACCTGCGAGGAGCAGCAGGGGTCAGAGTTAGTTTGTCTGAGCATAGAGTGATATTATTTTAGCACGGTGGGCTGCCAGTGATGTACCTCAGGTCCCATATGCGAGCCATGCAGTCTTCTCCTCCTGTGTACATCCAGCGACCGTCTTCATGGAAGCCCACGGACGTGATGTTTTTGCTGACGCCATCGTAGTTGATTACCGGGTTGGGGTTGTTTGAATTTAGGTCGTACATGCGGATGTGCTGATATCCTACAAAGAGTTTCAATCAAAATGAAACAGAGAACAATAATATATACAGTAGAAGAATAAAGAGAGGGTTAGAGAAATATTCTTAGCCAACCTGCAGCTGCGATCATGCTCCTGTCAGGTGTGACCTCAAGTGAATTCACCTGCTGGAAGTTGATGTTAAGGAAGTTGATCTTTAATGTCTGCAGTATTTACAGCTCAGTTATATTTGATGAATATGTATATTCTCTCTACGTAACAAACACAAGGGGCTAACAGTAGCGATGTTGTCTGAAGACTGAATTCTGTTGTTGCACCAGTGACAGTAAACAAAAGCTTCTTTGACAGCACCCAAGTTGTTTTCTACTCACACACGGGGGTATTTTCTGACTCAGGGTGCCTTATATCAAACAGAACTATTATTATTAGAATCATTTCACCATAAGAGTTGAGACGGTGCTCACAGTCATTATAAAAGCTGCCACCTTAGTCTTTCTGCATGCGCCTTGTTTGCTTACTTTGTCATTCTCCATCCAACACATGCACGATACACTTTTTACACACCCACTCACTTACACTATTGACTCTACCAGTGGCGATTCTAGAGTCTGTTGGGGCCCTAGGCAAAAACCAATTGGGGGCCCTCCAACCAGCGTTTATCACCATCATCTCTGCCAGTGTCCCAATGCTTCTTTTTTCTCTCCTATAGACGGCTAATTCCACTTCATCTTTCTTCGTTGACTTTCATTGACGAACTTTGGTTTCCACAGCAATAATGCATGCAACACTTTGCAGGGCAACAAGAGTGATTGCTGTCAGATGAGATGGGGCCCCCTTAGGGAGGTTTCCTACTGTCATTGCAAAATGTGCACATTGCTTTTGTATAAGTTTGTGAGCCCTCAGGTCCCCCCTACTGGTCTGGGGCCCCAAGCAGTTGTCTGCCTTCCCTGTTGACAAGCAGCGCCTCTGACTCTACTGACATCCAACCTTCATTCCTTTTGCAATTTAATTCATATTTTTGTAAATAAATCGGACTTGGACTCTCCACCTTTTACATGGTTAGAAATTTGGAGTTAACGTTTGGTTACATACAAGAGCAGTACAAAAAGCATATATGTTCATAGAGAGGATACAGAGTCCTGGTGCTGGACCGTCCTGGTGCAGATCCCACTGTGAGCCTGCCAGAAACGGACCGTGTGGTCGTATCCAGCCGTGGCCAGAATGACCGGGTCGCTGCCCACCGTCCCCTGGTTCACATTCATGCCTGACTGCTGCTGGCTGTCACTGTCTCCTCACAGGTGTGTATGACACTGCAGAGAGGAAGGTATGGGGACATTCAGCTGCAGCTGGTTACAACACGTTGATCAGTTTAAACATTAAACAGGGAAATAATAACATTCATTGTTAATGCGATCGTAGAAATTAAAGTTAAAACGCTCATGCTAACGATAGCAAACTAGCTTAGCTGTTAGCAGGGGCTCAAACAACTAACACACGTTTCTACTTCAGAAGCTAAAACATCCTGGCTACGGGGTTGTGTCGCTGTAGGACATTATGTGTTGTTGTTCGACGACTAACCACATTTAATAAGACAAGTTTTGATCACCTTGTTTGTTGGTGTTGACGACGAATCAGTCCGTCCCCTTAAAGAGTCCCAAAGAAACACGCGACGAGATTTCTAAAGTTCCGCTTTGATCTTAAAGGGATTTGCCGCCATCTACCGACCAAACACCTTCACTGCAGCTTAGGCTTTTATTTTGGTAAATGCTGGGACGGCTAAGGGCTCATTTTTGACTGATTGAATTCTTCCTAACTTTGTTATATTATCCTGTTTAAATAACAAATTGGTGAAATAACTGGTATGGTATTTAGTTCAGTCAGTTTAAAAACCTTTTTATTGCCTTTGAGTCATTTAATACGGACAATGTACCAACAAAGTGTGTACTCATATAGCCTACATTAAGAATACTTTCATATTTGAGATATTTATGTCTGAGATAAATGTAAAAACTGACACTTTAATCAAACGTAAATCTTACCCTACCTATACGCAGGTGTGTAAAAACCTGAAAGCTTATTCAAATGTCCTGTGATGTCACAAGATCGATTTATTTGACACAACAAAGGGACATAACTGATGTTTTCTCATTGGTTTGTTTATTTAACAGTAGTTTCAGGTAGTCAAGCAAATAGTACATTCTTTAATAACCATATTTACATTCAAATGAATAAGTTAATGTAATAAGTTAAATAAATACATAAATATTGCAGAGATCACACATAGCTCACATGTTTTATTGAACATTATAACTAGCTCATCAGAGCAGGTAAAGCAGCTTACTGCAACACCTGTGCTTTCCTGAGCAGTAAGCGCGTGTTGTCAAATCACAGCGGCTGCAGCAGGGCCGACATGTGCTGTTTGACCTCTCCTGGGTCAGCCAGAGAACAGGCCAGGACCATCCCTCTCATCCCAGACTTCAATTTAAAGGAGGGAAGAATCTACAACATTTAGAAATCAAACATTTTAGCCATATGATTTATTAGCTTTTTACGCTTTTATAGCACAAACAATGAAGAGCTGCAGTACCTTGACATGTATTTTGCATCTCTCCAAAAGAAACTTCCACTTCATTGCGGTCCGCTCGTCATCAGTCAAACTGGTAAACTCTTCGGTCTGCAACAGATGAGGTGAAAATGCTGTTTGTCTAACTTAAGTCACACGTGATATATGTTTAGAGTGTGCTGGAAGTCAGTTCTATAAGGGGGAACTGACCGTGCAGCCAAGCACTTTTTCTGCGACAGGGCTGCGGAGGGGGCAGGTGTGCAGAGTACCGGTGTGGTCGGTAAAGTCTACCAGCAGGTCAAAGCCTGTGGAGGCTGAAAAGGCCTGATCCCTCCCTGGACATAGCTGGTTGGTGCAGCTCTGTGCATCCTCTGTCACCTGAAACTTACAACTGTAGCTGAAACGACAGAGAGAACAGACTAATCAGATAATTATTTAGTAACTTAAATTCATTTTAAATAGAAGAAAACCTGACGAAGAACATCAGAATTGTAAGAAGAAGAAAATAAGCTTTCATCTTACATCCATTCTACTTATTTCATTCTGGTGTGAACTCACCAGCGTGTCCTGATGACTTTAGAAACAGAGGAGTCGAGGTCCAGCTTGGAGATGAAGCTGTATGTAATGCCAAAGAAAGCCTCAGGAGTCTCCTGGGCCTTCTGCTTCAGCTGGCTCACTGTGTACACGTCAGTAATGGAGTCCACTGCAGAGACGAGAGCAGCACCACATATTCATAACGGACGTCTTCTCCAGGCAAGGACACTGACAAGGTGTATACACCACATATCTACTTTACTGTCATCAAATCCCATAAAAACTCAAACTAACAGAGCAAAGAGTCTTATAAAACTTTAAGATGTTTGTCCTCTGGCTCCACATTGTCCTACTTTTATTCTTTTCTTTTATAATAAATGATATAAGAAACATTTCTTTGCAGGAGTAGAAAGTGTTTTTGTCTGGGACTTTTTTCAGCTGCTCGTGCTACATTTTTTCCACATTGACAATATTTTAGGGATTGACTCTTTTTTTAACATGCTAGCAAGTGTTACAGTGCAGCTGATTGTGTTTACATGCACACAAGTGTCCTCCTGGCTATGACGGTGTTTTTTAAGTATTCTTGGGCATGTAAGCATCACATCCTAGTAGGGATGTAACGATTCACTAAACTCACGATACGATTCTCTCACGATTTATTTTACAGAATGAGACTGTAGGCAAATGATGACTGAAAAAGATTCCTTTAGGAGCTGCTAACCCGCTTGTCAGTGTGGTTTGGCCTTTTAATGTTTTTTGTTCTCTCAACAAGGGGAGGTGATTGGAGCTTCTCATTGTGGTGTCGATTAAATGCTCCATCATGTTGGTTGTGTTATTTGTGTAGTTCTCTGTCTTCTTGTAATATTTTCACACAGTTTTTGTCTTGTCTGTTATCTTCTCACCTCTTTCATTTTCTGTCTTGGGGAAGCCAAAATGCTTCCACACCTCCGATTTAAAAGACGGTGGTGCGTCCTCAATTTCTAAATCTTGCTCTACAGCTGCTGACGCTCACCATATTATTGAGATTCATTTTTCAGAGTACCGATGTGAACCATGACACCTTTGAATCGATTTATCACGATTAATCTTTACATACTTCCTAGTGTCAGAAATCTGGAAACATCTCGACCTTGTTTAGAGAAACCTGACGAGCTGCTGACAGTTCTCGTATTAAACCAGGAAACTGAGGCAAGTTTAAACCTTATCTAGGATTCTGAGCATACTCTCTACAGAATAAAGTCACTGTGATGGGATATTGTTTTATTACTTATTGTCTCAGGGATATGAATGATCCGGTTTCTTATGCGTCGGTTTTTAATACGAGTTACTTTTTTGGAAATGCTGTTTTTTCTTTACTGTGAGATTTGTTACAGTAAAAGGAAGGAAAGTATTGGATTCAATAATAATATTGTGAGCAAAAATATGTGAATGATGTGCATTCCTCACTGCGACCTACCAGGTACATCTTCTGGTTTCTCATCTTGATCCAGAGCCCCAGAATCGGACACTTCCTTAGCGTAGCTGAACAGCAGGCTGGCTTCTCTAGTGTCTGCGAGGAGATTATGATTGACGGAGACAGAAACGAATACTCAACAATTCTCGACTTGAACAGCAGGGAGATATTTTCTTGCACTGAACACCTTTACTGTTTCACTAGCTTCCTAAAAATAGCATGTCACCTTCTTTTTTTTTGCACCGTTGTATCAGATCCTATATTGTTGTGAGTGGTGCTGTCATGTCTTACCAGGATTGACGGTGATAATGGTTTTGGAGTTGACGGTTGCCGTCATGCCGTTGCGAAAGCTGTCAAAGCTAATCTTTGCATCGGCGATGAAGAGAACTTTGAACGAAGAATAAAAGTTAAAACAACAGAAAGTAATCTGGAACGTAAACACAGTTAAATCTCAGATATCCCCCTCCGTGTTTCTCCTCAGTGCTGTATGTTAATGCGACATGACAGGCTGGAATAACATTTAAATAAAGATTCATTTTGCGGCTGAGAATGAGCCACAGCTGTTAACCTACCCGTCTCCTTCGGTATCAGCGTCTGGACGAGCTGAATGGCTTCTCTGTCCCAGCTGTGAGGGCAACAGAGGTCAGGGGAGCGTGGTGAAAATCAAAAACACATGGAGTTCAGCAGGTTAATTTAAAGCTTCATGTCAGCAGAGAAAATTTGTGGTAACTTAAAGATACACAGCAGTGATCCAAAGGCCGAATGAGCTGGAATATGGCAGCGAAGCAACATCAGTTATAAATCTTTATTCGTTTTCCAAATTAGTAACGAGTGTGACACACCAGATGAGAGGGAAGGAGGAGACGGAGTCATCGAAGAGCTTCACTTCCAGCCGCTGCCCTTTGCGTCCGTCTGAAGTGGTGAACTGCTTCAGCTCTCCGATCTGAAAACATAAACACAATCATATAAAGTTCCAATCAAAATACGGTTCCTGACTGTGAGAAACGCAGTCACATGAAGTGCACGCTCTGGCCTCTCTCTGAACTCTCGTCTCTTTAGCTGTAATGGTCGGCAGGAACTTTCCAAGCATCCTACCGTGTAAACACAGAGACAGAACGGACACAATGTCGTCTGTTGGGAAATTTAAATCTTATAAAACGATACGCTTCATTTTCAAACTTGTTCAAACATCACGGGTGTTTGCTCAGTGTTCGCACTCATTGTTAAAAAACAACCCGCCTCGTACTTATCAGGCCTCAGTGACACGAGGAACATTTCCAACAACCCTTTCCATTTTTGTGAATATTTATTTTAAAGCTCAGAAAAATGTAATATCATTTTTGCCAACTTAGTCAAACTTACCGTGGAGAGACGACCACAAGCTAAGCAGTTGGTGAAAAAAAAGTGGAATGATTTTTCTCTCTAATGATTTTCCTGAAACACAACTTTTAAAAGTTTCTCTTCCAGCTGCAGCGGCGATTCTAGAGTCTACTGGGGCCGCAGGCAAGAAGTAATTGGGGGCCCTACAACCAGCGTTCATCACCATCACGTCTGCCATCGAACCAACGCTTACTTTTTTTCCTGTTTCTGATTTCTCTCCTATAAACGGATAATTCATCTTCATTTTTCTTAGCTGACTTTCATTGACAAACTTTGTTTTTTCACAGCAATAAGGCACGCAGGGCTGAGCAACGAGAGTGAGTGCTGTCAGATGATGGGGCACCCTTAGGGAGGTTTCCTACTGTCATTGCTAAATTTGCACATTTTGGGCCGCTGCTGTGGTTTAAAGTTTGTCAGCCCTCAGGAGCCCCCTACTGGTCTGGGGCCACAAGCCATTGCCCGTCTTGATTGTTGACAAGCGGCGCCTCTGACCAGCTGGAACCACTACTCGCTACATACTTGGTTGAGATTCGAGATTCCCCCAGCAGGACTCAACTAATTTTGTTTTTAAAGACTCAGTTGATCATATAAATATTCTATACATTTTAAAAAAGAGTGACTGATGTAATACAGTAAAGGAAACGAACAGAGGGTCAGCAGCTGCATTTAAAAAGTCTATTTATGTCTATATCAGTCCTTATAGATCAAAGTGCTGGCACCATTAATGTGCATTTAAACGTACAGTATGTAAAATCCGCCGCCAGGGGGCTCTCAATCAAAACAATAACAAAAGATGACGTCGAGGCTCGAGGGGAATCATGGGAGTTCTCTCTGCTACTCCCTCCCCGGTGAAAACGAACTCCGTGTTGACCGTAGTCAATACGAACGGGCGAAACCGACCTGAGGAAGACAATATGTTTACCGACGATGTATCTGAGTATAATTTAAATGACGTTTTTATCACAGCAGCACATACAGCGACAGAACGGCAGCTTTCAGTCGCAGCTCACGCTTCCTTATGCAGCGATCTTTGACGTAACATCCGGTGTTTCCACGGCAACAATCAACATTCTGTGTCTGTCATGGCGGCTGCCGACGAGACACGTCCCGTTACAACTATAAAATTACAGATTTCTCTGGCTTTGATAACTGTTGGAAATATTTGAGGTGATGTAAGTACTCACCAATAACATATATATAACATGGGTTTAGTCAATGTTTAATTAATCTACATATTTTAATGTTAACATTAGCAACCAAATTCTACATATTATACGTTTAAGTTTAATAGAAACAAAACTAAACATCAGCACTCCAGCTACAAAAACACAGGCTTGTGTTCAGATTCAACATGTGATCAAACATTTTAGTTTACAGTGAGAGGTGCAGGTAAAGCTGTTTTTCTTTTCCCAGCCTTCATGCTAAGCTAAGCTAAACTAAGCTAAGCTGATTATCTTGAATCTTATTACCAGTGATGTATACTTAACAGTGAGCTGTTTATTGTTATTATTATTATATTTTGATGAAAGCTGCTGTGAGCCTCAGTCATCGACTACGTTTACATGCACACCATATTCCTGTATTAATCGGAATAATGACAATATTCTGATTGCGTAGGAGTCATGTAAACACCTTATTCCAATTGTCATAACCAGATTAAGCTCATTTTCCGATTATTAAAAACCCAAATAAGACCCCTGGCATATGCCTGTATCAACCCGAATATTGGGTCATGTAAACGCCTTAGTCGGAATATGCTCCTGAATATGCTACTTCAAGGATTTGTTTACGCCCCTAGATGACGTCTTGTCATGACGCTACTACTACAACGGTTTATTCGGAATATGCTGATTAACATGTAAATGGGAATATTCCAGTAGCTCAGCACTCTGCGGAGCATGTGAACACCTTTTTCAGAATATGGACCTTAATAGGAATATGGTGTGCATGTAAACGTAGTCAAAGATCTCGGGTTGTTTCACGGGGGCTGCTGTGTTCAGTGCCTCTTGCATTTTGCATTTTTATCGTGTTAGCTTTTTGAATGTACTCTTGTCCTTTGTCTTTTTACTGTCTTGCTCTGCCTTGCCGACAAACCAATCGCCCTTCGGGAACAAATAGAGTTGAAGTTGAACATTATAGTTTATTATTACATACATGAGAGTGATGTTGTATCTATATCTATACAAGAACATGAAAATGTTTGTTTCCCAGAATTTTGAACTATTTTTTAAAGACTCTGTTTACTAGTTTGCAAACTTTGTCATAACTTTTTTTGTCACTAGTGTGGGGAAATGTAGAGAGTCAAAGCAGATGAGACAGGTAGACAGATATGTGGGCGACAAAACAAGATATCTCAAATAGTCTCAACTCTAAAATGAAACCCACTAAAGTGTGTATGCATTTAAAGGTGAACTTCTCCTCTACGACAAGCCTTACCGACTTCACTGCAGCCAGTATATTTATCGCCATGCCGTCCAGCTTCTGCCCGTTGGCCACAATATCTCCCAGAGAGTAAAAATCTCCAGAGTCCTTCACGGGCAGGTGGATCAGAGGAAGCAGCCTGTCGATGGTGTCCACTTCAGCGCACAGGCGTACCTGAGAGTGAGTCTCAGACACCAGCAGCCTGTAGAGGCTGAAACAGCAGCTCCAGTATATCATCAATGCACATTACACACTTTGACATCATATTCTACACGGCATCACTGCTTCTTAACCTCACTTCTCTGCAGGTATCTCCAAGCACGGCAGGGTTAGGAGGAATCATTTGTGTACAAAAAGTTTGAATTACCTCGGTGTTGTAGGACAGAATTTGTCCCCTTTCTCTGGATCTTTGTTGGTAACCAAAGGATTCTCAATGACAACTGGGGGAAAATGAGAAGAAAAATGTGTACATGGACAGTAAATGTATCTACTGGTATTTGTTTTTGAGAGAGTTTTCATTTTATCATCAAAGAAATGCATCACAACTTCCTGATTCCACTCTAATTTATCATTTAAGGGTACAAGCTTTGGAGTAAAGTAGTAAATTGGGTTAATCTAGAAACTATATACAGGTTTTAGGAAAGAGCTCAGCCCTTATTTAGCATTGTATTGAACATCCGTACATTTTCTTTTGTTTTAAAGGCTTGTGGAAACTTTGAGAGTGACTTCCTCACCACAGTCTCCGATGCTGAAGCTGTTGGAGAGCCCGATGATGTATGCATCGTGTCCCCAGGCGCTCACATTAATGAAGAAGTCAGGTGAGTCCTGAACAGTGAAGCTAAACGTGTATCTCTCTTCGCCAATATCTGAAATTCAGTCATACAGGTCTGGTTAGTAAGGATGTAAAGATTAATCGTACAATCGTGATAAATCGATTCAAAGGTGTTAAGGTTCACATCGGTACTCTGAAAAATGAATCTCAATAATATGGTGAGCGTCAGCAGCTGTAGAGCAGAGGAGGTTGGCAGCTGCAGAGCAAGATTTAGAAATTGAGGACGCACCACCGTCTTTTAAATCGGAGGTGTGGAAGCATTTTGGCTTCCCCAAGACAGAAAATGAAAGAGGTGAGAAGATAACAGACGAGACAAAAACTGTGTGCAAATATTGCAAGAAGACAGGAACTACACAAATAACACAACCAACATGATGCAGCATTTAATCGACACCACAATGAGAAGCTCCAATCACCTCCCCTTGTTGAGAGAAATAAACATTAAAAGACCAAACCACACTGACAAGCGGGTTAGCAGCTCCTAAAGGAATCTGTTACAGTCATTATCTGTCTTTGAGAGAATCGTATCGTGAGTTTAGTGAATCGTTAGATCCCTACTGGTTAGTTGAATGAATAAGAAGAGGAGAGAAAATCTCAGAGAAGGGTTGTTAGTTCATCTATCGTCCAGATGAGGGCGCTGGTGTACAAGTCACGAAGGTGCAGCGTTGTTAGGAGAGTTTGTCTTAAACAGCTGAGGTGCACTCATGTTAAACATACTTACTTTTTCTGTCAGGAAAGCTTTTGACATCACTTTTCCCTATGATTATACCTGCCAATTTCTGAAGAAAAAAACACATTACAAGAGCAAAGACAGTGAGCAGAATACAGGCTTTAAAAACAGTCACCCTGTTTTATTAGGGCACATCAGCAATTTAAGAAAGTTATCCCTGGCCTGAACAATATAAGATACCAATTTTGACACAGGGACTGTTGCAAGAAGAAAAAAACTATTTGAAAAATGTAAAAATAATAATTGTAATTAGCTTAAACATCATGTAAACTCACCGGATGAGAGAAGTTGGGATGCAGCTCAGAGATGGAGATGTATGTTTGAGCAGCCATTCTGTTTGTTTTCTTCAGTCCAATGTTTGTCACATTTAACATTTAATTTTCTGCAAATTAAATAAATGAAACAGTTAATATTTCAGGTTTTTAATTCTCCCGGATAAACCTTTTGAACCATTTTGTTTTCTTTAACTTTACATGACACCTAATTTAGCTTAAAACCAGTCTTTGCTTAAAAAACAATCATTAGTTTGGGTTAAATATTTAGCTAGCTCGCTCCTTCAACTTACCAAATGTTCTCTCGGTATTTGTTGTTGTTTATTGAAGCTTAATATCAGTTTTAATTAGGTATTTAACTTCCTCAATCAGTCCCACTTTAACCAGGTTCTGTTTTCCTGAACTTTTACTCCAGCCTTTCGCGGGTAAACTGTTGCACGCGACGACGCGACCACATTCCACGCACGCGACAACATCTGCGCAGATGCTGCCTTCAAATGCAGTCAGAAATATGAACATCTCGATTATTGTTTATTGGATAAGAAGACAAGAAGAGCGATATTTTTTTTAAATAAAAGAGTCTGAGCATGTAAAGGCTTTTCAAGATGTTGTGTAATATGTTGTTTAATGTTGTGTGTGTTTCATAAAGTTGGTTAATTTCAGAAAATGAATAAAAGTTAAATAATTATACTCGTAAAAAAGGTGAATTTTTTTACCGTATTAAGCCATTAGTTATTATTTACAGTATATGATTATAACTAAAATGCAGTTTGCTCATTTAAAAAAATCAATTAGCACAAAAATAGCTCTGGTCTTTATTTTCTTGGAGCTTGTGGTTATTGTGTGTTTCCCACTGACAGAAAATAGAACTTTATAAGACCAATTTACCCCCAAAGTTTCATCATGCAGAAGCATAAATCAACACTCAGCATTACAATAACGTAAAGTCTTACTTTAATGTACTCCTTAGTCACTTAGGTATTGCATTTGAAGCTCCCTGCTGGTGTTCCCTCAATGAACAACATATGAGAACTCAACAACGGCGAGTTCATGTTTTCTCACATTTTTTCCAGCTAATCAAGCAGCAAAAGAAATCTTATGGATGTGGTTTTATTTTGTTGGAACAGTCTACTATAACGTGTGTTACCCAAAGAAATAGTCAGAATAAATGTTTATGTCCACATTACAGTGTGACCCTGTAAAAACGGAACATTTCTGACTCCTGATTATTAAGAATATTTAAATAATTTTGAGCATGCAGCTAATGAGTTCAAAACAATTGAAACAAGGCTGTGATTGAAATAGATATCCATTCAGTAATGTTTATTTGATATTGTGTGAAGGATGAAATCTACAATGTCAACACACATCCAGTACAGGACACATCTGTACAGCTGAGTAACAGGAAGCTGTCAGATAAAGACACACATTATATTTGTACACTAGAAGTAATTCCTTCACTATCCCTGCACCTCAGACTTTGACATGACCTTAATAATCCGTCCCAGTCGTCATTCATAGCGAGGGATTTGTTTCTCAGACAGCTTTTTCTGACATGAGCCTGACAATTTCCTGGTTTGTTTTGATGGCACAAAGCTTTTTCTGATCTGATACACCACATGCAGGAATCTAGAGGTGTAACAGTAAACCCTCATTTAGCTTCCACACAGTGACAAATCCTCACAGTCGGGCGTTTGGATCTCATCCCTGTGATTTTCAGGCATTAATATGTCTGTTGATGTGCTCCTATAGCTGATAAAAACAGTGGCAGCCATAACACACCATCACAAAGAAAGCATACAGTGGGGTTATTCCACAGCAGACTTCAGGGTGTGTAAAATGTTCAATCGATGTATTGATGGACTTTGTATAATGTTGTATAATGGGAAACATGACTGATTAAATGCATTTTACTATACACACAAGATTGATTAGTTATTTGCACCAGTGGCTGGTTATTCAAATGAAACAAAATCTTAAATTCTAATTTCATTAGCTGTTTCTGACTACAGTTTGTGAGTCCATTAATCACAGAAGAAATGTAAAGCATCATCAGATAAATCAAGTGAAACTTACTTTTGCTTCACTGATTTATCCATAATGAATTCATGGCTGCTGTAAATACGTCATCAATCATACTCTGATCCGATACTGAGTTGGATTTTAGAAGTGATTTAAATAACATATTTAGATTTTTTTACGATAAGAAGTCAGAAGGTGTTGCTTGTTGCTTGTGTGTCATGATTTTATTCACAGTATGTCTGCAGGGCTGCAGGAAAGTGATGTGATTGGGGGGCCTCACTGCTGCAGGTCGGCTCCCATGAGGCCCTGCAGCTGTCTGACCACTCCTCGTCTATAAACCTGTCATCTCTTTTAACTGTGTGTAGCCTCTGTGTGCCAGTGTTTGTGTTACTTTTTATACATGTGAATGTGCAGGCATACATTAGAGTTTGGAAATGTTTGTAGCTTCTATGTCGGCTTCAGGGTTTTTTTTTTTGTGAGGCTGTGAAATACTACAACGCCTTAAAGTGTACACTAACCCACCTTCAGGCTAGGTGGCCTTATCGCAGGTTCTCAGCTCTACGTCGAGCTAGGTTATAACCAGGCGTGAAAGTAGTTTTAAATTCTTGCCACAACCTTCATCTCGTCTTATTGTTCATCTCTCCTCGGCTTCATGCATCCTTGAAAAAAAAAAGTTCAAAAATGTGTAATAATTGTATGGAGTAGAAAGAAATTAGAAACACAAAATCGAACGTCCCAGAACAATAAATCAAACACAACCTTTCACAGGTGCAAAGTTGAGGAAGAAAGGAAAGACACACATGTGCAGTTTCGTACCGTTAAACTGAGTGACAGAGCAATCCCTGATGGTCACCTCCCACACAGCTTGTCTGAGCCACTGTCTGTGTTGTTGGAATAAATTAGAATATCATGAAACATCACAACTTATTCTGCAGTCAACAGTCAGCTGCAGTGCACTGGTGGAAGCTCACGCTCACGTTAACTAGCAGTAATGAAAGGCAGCTGGGCTCTGACAAGCACGGTTTAAAACACAGTTCAGAATCAATTTGGAACAACTTTGAAGCAATAAATGAGGAGACAAAGTGTTGTTCAAGATGACATAATGTTAGTAGATTGGTTTCCTTGCTGAAAGTGCAACCGGGACTGATTTTGAATCTGGGTTTTGGCAGGCAGTTGCTTTCCCCTTTTTCAGTACTGCGTACCTTCACTGAATCTTTTACTGGTACGCAGGACCGGACCGTACTGGCCTATTTTAACCCCTGGTTTGATCCTATTCATCTTTACTAAACTAGTACTGTTCGTCTGTGGGATTTCACATTTGTTGCACACATTGTTTGCCTTCTAAGTAAATTAAACATCCTGGGCGGCTTGGAATAATAAGACCAAACGTTTGGATTCACCATTCGGAAACACAATGTCACCGTCACACCAATAATTGTATCTCTCCATTCAAATGTTACAAGAACATTAGACTGTTTTCAAATAGTAAGGAGCTCTTCTTTATGCCATAACTTATTGGATAGGAGGGTTAGACACATTACTCATTACTTTCAGTGGTTTATTCCTTTGCACACCAAAAGTAGTGATATGAGGTTTTTTTTTAGCTTTTAATGCCTTTATTTTATGAATAGATCAGTGGATAGAGTCAGACATCGGGGGAGAGAGAATGTGGCCGATGACATGCGGGAAAGGAGGCTCTATTTCTCCCACTTGGAGAAATAGAGCCTCCTTATGGGCTCCACACACTAACCACTACGCTACCGGTGCCCCAGTGATATCATTTTATGTGCTAAATAGAAATCAAGATCTCATTCAGATTCCATAAATGAATAAACCACCATGAACTTTTTTAACCATTAAAACTTAATCCTATTTACTGGGAAAATGTTTGTCTCATTACATTCACACAAATACTTTTCAATTGTTTAAAGTGTCTACTTCGTCAGAAGAAAAGAAGTATTTTAAATATAGTAATTTGATATTCAGTATTTTAAGCCTACTACATAAAATGTTTAAATTTCCATGTAAATGCTGACATCGTAATGCCACAGTCATAAAACTTCATTTAAAACTTCATCAACCAAAAATATCAAAATGAAATCAGAATGAGTAATTCTGTAAAATCCACTGGTGCTTTTACTCTGAAGACTTTAAGTTTATTTTGCAGATTGTAGGCTCGTGGCTTTTTATTTTTATTTTATGCAAGCAACCGTCCACTGCTGGACCTCCACGATGGCACCAGACAGGAGGTTTGTGGTTGGGCTGCATGCTCTGTGTAAAACATGAAAAGAGAGGAGGTAGTACAGACACCGAGGACTGCTACGAGGCAGTGGGCGTATGGGTCAATTTAAACGTCCATTTGCAATCAGAGAGTACCCAGGCCTTTTACAGCATGGTTATTCACTGTACAGAATGTACTCACACAAGTTGTGGTATTTAGGTTGATGATCCAAAAGGCATGCACGCATATATTAAACGGCACATACACGCATTCAGTAGACAAAGAAGCTTTTCTTAAGAATGAAATAAATTATGTCCCTCCTGAAAGAGATATTCTGCAAGGATCTAATGGAACCAATCATCAGTGTTTTATTGAGTACGATCATTAAAATATCCTCTAAAGTTTGTGAGCAATATCTTGGCATGGACCAAACGTCTACATCCAAGTATAGCTTTAGCAGTCGTTGGCAGCGGCCTGTGTAGTCTTTATTGGCTTCCAGAAGTGGAAGACGTCCAAAGTAGGAGTACGCTGTAATTTCCCTGCCACCTGTGTGACTGACTGCACTGTGTAGCTGCTGCAGAGCCGCTGGATCCAGCTGGTCTCTGGTAGAACAATGCAGTCTGTCTCCTCATCCACATGTCCACTGAGGTGGGGGGCGTGGGGGGGGTGCTTGTACCAATGACTGTGGAGGAAACCTTAAATGATGTTAATAACATGCTGTTGAAAAGCAGCACGGAGAAAGACATCAGTGGCATGCATGATGTCAGCTCCCATCATTATGCCACCATACTGAGGTAATGGTAGGGAACACTGTGGCGATTGGTCATGTTATTGCTATGAGTCTTTGTGCAACCTACGAACAGGAAATGTTACATTACATAAAATAAAAATGAAAAATTAATGATGGGGAAAAATGTAAGGGACATTTTGGTTGAAAAACATGAGTGAAATGAAACAAAAACTCTCTTCAGTGGGAGCACATCGTAATGCTGTTACCAGATATATTTATTAATGATGAATTATGTGTGCTTTTACGTCACCGTTTACACGAAACAGGTACCACCACCTACACAGTTACCGACTAATGGTGCGTCCATTTACCTCAGAACTCGGAGCTGGTAATGACGTCACACCCGAGGTTAACCGCTTTCCAGTTGCGAATTGGCAGCAAGTCGGACAAGCAACAAGGACGCCTTCAGGAGTACCTCTGCTTTGTACGCTAAAACCTGGCAAGGATTAAAAACTACATGATAGTTTGCGCACAAATACAACATGACAACATGTCTACAGATAGAGCTTGCACGATACTTTCGATGTGATTGATTTAATTACACAAATAGAGGACCAAGTTGCTAATAAACACACAGCTTAAATGTTACTGTTGATGCACATAGCAGCCATGTTGGATTTACACTTGGACTACCTAAGTTGCTCCGAGTTTCCGAGTCGGACTTCCGACTTCAGGGGGGCGTTCCTGTTGATGTATCGGACCGGTAACTTGGAATTTCTGACTTTCGATATCAAATGGAACTTTTCTCCCAACATGCAAAGTGCAGATAAATGAAAAAGCAGCTTACATCTCGGAACAAAATAAAGAAATTGTAGTGATGCAACTTCTCCATGCATTGACCCAGCTCAATCGGGCGTACTTTGCTAAGGCTAAATGCTACATTGGCATACTATTCCCATAATGAAGATGCTAACAAGCTTATATTTTCCATGTCCTCTTTGCTATGAATGATCTAGTTGCAAGTACCCTAATATTTGTTAATAAGCATTGTCTAGCATTGTGTTTTTCTCTAAAAATTGTGAAACAGTTCAAATCTAAATCACAAAAGGTGATTTCAAGTCATCCTACTGGGAACAGGAATGTTAGTACCAAATTTCATGATAAGCTAACCAAATAGTTCTTGGGATGTTTTAAATTAACCTCATGGTGTCTCTGCAGAACAGTCAGGGGATCTTTCGTTTAAAAAGTTTTATCTTCTGGGACCATACATTTGAATCCATCCTGCAGCTCTTCACATAGAGGTGAAAAAAAGACTGATGGACTAACATCCAAAGTGACCAAAAACTATCATCTGATTAAGACCATTGCATCAATACGGTGTGATTATGAAACTTTTTGTGGCATTTAGAAAGTGTGCAGCTTTGTCTTCTTTCCCCTGAGACTTTTCGGGGATGACAGCTGGGCATTGTTTTACCCTTTCCTGAGTCTGTAAGTGAATCAGATTTGGAGAAAGTGTGTGCATTTCCATCAACAATCTGTGTATTTGTGTGTGTGTGTGTGTGTGTGTGTGTGTGTGTGTGTGTGTGTGTGTGTGTGTGTGTGTGTGTGTGTGTGTGTGTGTGTGTGTGTGTGTATATGTAGTTTCTGGTATTGAGTCAAAGAACATCATTTAATTTGAGTTTTTATCCGATCCTGATGCACAGCCTGTCAATCTAATGTAACCCAGAGACATTTTAGTCAATTTATCGTTTGAACTGTGGAAGTGCCCAGAGCTGTATTTCAGCAACATCAAAGCCGGTCCCGGTTTTCCCAGTCCATCACAAACATCTTCACATCTTCTGCTCAGGTACTTCCCCTCTGACCAGCCCTGACACAAACATCCCACCTAGATTTGACCTTTTGAGTCTTTTTCAAATCAAAAAATAAATCTTTGAAGTTTGTTTTTTTCATCCTCAAATGAGGAGAGAAACACATTTTTTCAATTATTACTGAGTGATATATGAAACAGAAGCTTTCATTTCTTTTTCCGCATGTGTTCCACTGAACAATGAAATCTTTATACTCTGGAGCATCGCCTCTGAATGTGGTACAAAAAGCAGGACACAGTTTCACGCTATAACAGCATTTATGAGCAGATTGATAAATGATTTCAGGGTTGCTCTGTTTGGGTGATGATTTTACGGCATGTGGGACTGATGTGGAGGCCTAATCTGTTTAAAATCAACATATAGACACGCTGCTTCTCTGTTATTTATAATGGAATATTCTATCTTGAGAGAACAATTGAATTGTGAAATACGCAGTATTTTGATAGCAGTGACTTCTAGTCTAGGATAATGATGACTGTAAGACATACAAATCATGATGGTGTTTTATTGGAGTTTTTTTAGACTGAGACTTTCCAAAGATTTAGGAATGAATCATTGGAATGAAAACAGTCTAATGAGGAATGAAAAAAATGAATTTTTTGTTCTTTAATTTACTGCTGCCGTGGTTAGAAATGAAATTACAGATTAAAGTAATTAGAAACATCAAATATTGAGGTTTAGTGAATTCGTGACTTTTTAATTTTTCATGACAAAGCCTTGGCTAGCTTTTCCCACAAGCTTCTGTTCTTTCGGCTAAGCTAACTTCTTTTACTTTTTTCTGGTTTGTCTTTAAGATGAATGTGCAGACGTTTCAATCTTCTTATTTAACTCTTGATGAGAGAACATTTTGCAACTTTCTCATCACAAGAGCTCATCTTTTAACACACATTGAAAACAGAGTAAAAAAAAAAAAAAAATGGGACCAATGGCTGTATTATTATTTGTCACTGCAGATATTATGAAATTGTGCACTCATTCAAACAAAAGCAGAAAATAAATGTTCTCTATTTTTAAAAGATCAGATACTTCAGCAAATTCTTTGAAAACTATTCTGTGCATGATAGGACTGCTTCTGCAAAACAGAGGTACACGTTGTATTCAAACAAATTATAAGACAGATTTAGGAGAAATGCATCGTAGTCAGGCTTCTACAATGTTGCTGCAGAAAATGTTGTTGCATTAGATGGCTGTAAGAGTCCAGCTGCTCTGAACCCAGATCCTGTTGGACACCACTTAGGCCTTCTTCAAACCGAACACCACCATTAGAGGAAAAAAGCTGCGTCTCATCTGTGTCTCCCAGTCCTCCCTCTTTGGGATGGTACTAACCTCTCATATGGAAGACATCATGCTGTTAGAGAGCACTAATAACAGTGTGGCTACGGGTTTAATAAAAAGGAATGGAACGAATTATGGCCCCATCCCAGCCACGACCATCATGTAACTGCAGCACATTAGCGTGGCCTCAGCAGCCAGTCCAGACCAGCAGAGACTGTGAGAGAAAGTTAAGAGCATGTGACTGGGAAGGGCCCAGCAGAAACCAGTCAGACTCTGAGGGTTCGATGCTGTGGTGAAGAGTGAGAACACACAGAGAGATATAAGAGAGAGTTAGCCTGCGGGTATTGCAGAGACAGTCTCTGCCCAGGGTAATGGCACGTCAAAAGCAGTTCGACAAAGACTGTTAAGCCGAGACTTGATTAAAATGGAAGTAAGAGTATGTAATGCTGCAGCTAAATAAGCAAATAATGTGAATGTAGTGTCTCTGGGGATTAAAGACAGAAGAATCGACCGAGAAAAGAAGAAGAAAAAAGAAATGTATAACTGCAGGAATGTAGAACTGGAGACACGAGGAATTACACAGAAGGCGGGTTATTAAATTGCGGGATAAGTGATTGATCAACTAAGAGAGTTAATTTCAAAAAGTCTAAAAGAATGGGCTCTCCCGGGTTTTTTTCTGACCATAAAATCTCTTAGAATCCGTACGGGCAGTGGATCTTAGTAAAGGGATTTGGATCTCCCAAAGAGGCACTAAGAAAACGGGCAACAAGCAAGGAATGGAAAAGAACCCCGAAACAAGTTCAGCGACGAAAAATGTTCTAATTTTTAGACCTTGAAGACATCTTTTGTAAGAAACTAGATAGAAACAAATGTGAGCATAAAAAAATCTGATGCATATGGGGGGAAAATAACAATGTTTTAGGTGAAACTCAACATGAAACTCTTAATGCTTAAAGCTCAGACGAGGAGTTTTAAACTGGTCATGAAATAGACTGAAATGAATATCCATCGTTATGACCTACAAAGGCAAATTAAACCACTTACAAAATGTGTATGTCTAAAGCAGCCGCTGCGGGGTAGCTAGTAGCTGCTGGATGATTATTATTTATTTGTTTTTTTCAGGGCAAAGATCCTCGAGTGATACGCTTGATTGTAAAAAGAAAGCAGAATGAGATTTATTTTGTTAAAAAACGCTTATTCCTGTACAAATCAAGATCCACAATGTGATAAAAACTTATACTGCTTTGTCCACAGGGGGCGCCAAAATAAACCGTCCCTGAAGGTAGCTTTAAGGCGTTAAAGCAGTTTCCATTTATTGTAGGATGTTTTATTACATGTATTTTACATCAGTGTTATCTTAACAGCAGTCGTCATAGGGATGTAACGATTCACTAAACTCACGGTACGATTCGTTTCACAATAATGCAATATTGTCACACAGTTTTTGTCTTGTCTGTTATCTTCTCACCTCTTTCATTTTCTGTCTTGAAGCCAAAATGCTTCCAGACCTCCGATTTAAAAGACGGTGGTGCGTCCTCAATTTCTAAATCTTGCTCTGCAGCAGCCAACCTCCTCTGCTCTACAGCTGCTGACGCTCACCATATTATTGAGATTCATTTTTCAGAGTACCGATGTGAACCTTGACACCTTTGAATCGATTTATCACGATTTTACGATGAATCTTCACATCCCTAGTCGTCACCCTTGTTTTGGGGTTTCCTGGTACATGCTGGCTGCAAACAAGAAACCATTCTTGTGTAGCACCACTAAAGGGTAACAGAAAATCTTAGTGGTGACAGTGTCAACAGAACATATTGCTTTGTTTCAAGGGGACACAAGATTACAGGTTGCTTTTGTGTGCTATAAGTCAAGAGCTAAGATGCATTTAAACCACATAAGGGTGGGTCACCATTTTTCGTGTCATTTTCTTTTTAAATTGTCGACAGCACTACTCGAAATTCTCAAACAAACTGAGAGGAGAAAAGAAAAGAAGCAGAGTGCTATCGAGCATTCTTTCTTTTCTACATATCAATAGGAATAGTCCTCTCACACAGACAGGTCTCATATCGTTCTTTGTATACGTTCTTCTGTAAGTGAACTGACACAAAAAACAGAAAAATGCACGAAGAAAATTGGTGTATGCATACTCCAATCTCTATATAGTTTGGGAAAATGAACTGAACGTAACATTACACATATGAATAAAACATTTTAGTACCATTATTTTATTTGACAAAGTTGTCTCGACACTCAGAGGGAGCCTAACCCTGACATTTGACCTCTCATGGAGGTCTCAACCCCGACACCCAGACCACCTTGGAGTGTCACCCAAATAATCACAGTCTTAATTGCCTCTTGTCTATTTATGTAAAAGTCAATCAAGCTTGATTAAGAGAACTTCAGGGCAGATGAAGACACAAGCAGGTGAAAGAGGGTGCTGCTGGTGTCTCTGTGGGTGGGTGGGCCTGTCCCTAACCCTCGTCCCAGCATGCAGTGACACGTCAGGGGCAGGAGATGACAGGTTAGTTCAGACCTACAGCAATGCTGGGAATCCTAATGGCTCCATCAGGACAAGTGTACTGTCTGTTATGTTGTATTCTATCCTCTAAATTTGACCTGTATGTCGCTGTTTCAGCCTCCGTCCTGACTATATCTGTGACGGCAGCCGGCTTATATTCGACCAGAGGCTGTCTGGGTTATTTCTGAGCTTAAATTTGACAATTTGTCTCCTTCACCCTTCTTATTGAGACTTGATACGGACCTCCACGCCGGCTCACCGTCTCTGTCTGTCTTAAAAAGCGATCTGTTTCATTGAACCCACGCAGACGTCTGTTATATTTGGATTAGCTCGCCTGATTTGCTCTCCCGCTCTCTTTTTGGGACATTTACTTTGACCTCTAAGTCGTTTTCCCCTCCACTGTCAGTGACGTTATACTTCAGACCACCAGAGTTGGACTTCTGGTATTTCACTCTGGCCTTGAGATTACATACCTTTATGTGGGAATAATTGCATCTAGTAGGATTTCCACTGAGAGGGCTCATTGCGGCTCAGGCTTGTCAGCTGGACTGGTTAACTTGTGCAATATTTGTGTAGTTTTATTGTTTACTCAAAAAAGTCTATAAGAAAACTTCAGCTGTAGTTCAGAATACAACTGCTGGAATCTAACCTGGAAAGAAGAAAATGGTTGATGCTGACGACTCTGTTAAAGAAGCTGCATTTGGTAGAACTCATCTTAAAGTTATTTTATTTGTTTATAAAGCTTTTAATGGCCCTGCTCCTCCAGATATCAGACATCTTATTTTGTTCTATGCTCCAGCAAGATTGGCAATTTATGGACCTTCCTGCTCAAGGAAATCTAAATGACAATCTCTCTCCATATAAAACACCTTTTGATTGATTCAGAGCAATGTTACATTCTGGTTTTATTTACATTTACATTTTTTTAGCTTGTTTCAGTCATGCAGAGTTTAAGCTTCTATTGTCATTTTGTTTTTACATGTTTTCCTCCTTAGAGGACAGTGGATAGAGTCAGAAGAGTAGAGAGGGGTACGGCATGCAGTTGGGGGAGGACTGAGGTTGAACCTGGGCCCACTGAGTCAAGACTGGGCCTCTGCATCAGGGGCATGTGTTTTACCAATTGAAAAGCGGTACGCCATATTGATGTCAATTTGTGTTCTTATTCTGTTTGTTTCTATATGAAGCTCTTTCGGCTGCATTATTGTATAAAAGGAGCTTCATAAATAAAGTTGAGTACAGACAGACGGTATTATTGGCTTGACAGCTACAGTAATTCATCTTTGGTCTTTTTGTTTATTTCTCAATCACTGCTAATATATGAGTAAATGTGGACTCGTGCACACGTAAATAGCCTTTCAGTGCAGTCCTAATATGAACACCAAAGTCGCTCTATAATTGATTTCCTATTGGCCTCATGGCTATACAGTGTGCCAAACTGATCAGCACCAGTGAGCTGCAGCCTGGAGAGTGTCGTATCGAATGCAACGGCATGTCAAGTTGGCCAAAGATACATTTGTGTAGTAAAAAGATATATTAACTCAGACACACATGCATGCACGGGGAGCTGCAGACATAAAATCACACACATCTGCTCACCATCCCTGTAATTGCGGCTCCATCAATATCATATTACCTGTTCCTTTAGCTGCCTATTGATCACGCCTGCAGCGGCTGTTCATGCGCCGGTTACGATGTGCTCTATTACCTGTGTGTTAGTGTCAGCCTCTCGAAGCAGGGTGCTGGGATTGACTGTGCATCATGGGGGGTGGAGAGCGGGGGTATTATGGTTTGTCCAGGCTCTACATTGATCTCTGGGGATGTAAAGTGTCTTTGGTACAGATGGACGTCTTATGGCCTCATGGAGCATGTTTTGGTGGTCTGCATTGGATGTATGGATTGGGTATGGATCTGTAAAGGCTGCTACTTCTAGTGGTTTCATATTGAAGGTGGCTAATTATAAAATGTTACTCAATCTTTATGATACCAATGAAAAGATGTGTCCTTGGGCAAGACACTTCACCCCAAGTTGCTCCTGCTGCTTCTTCGGTGTATGAATGGGATTAGTTACTTCTGATGGTCTCCCTACACAGCAGCCTCTGCCATCAGTGTGTGAATGTGTAGGTGTGACCTGTGGTGTAAAAATGCTTTGAGTAGTCAGAAGACTAGAAAATATATACATAAGCTCAAGTCCATTTACCATTTATCTGAGATTTATGCAATCAGCTATTGTTTTTTCGTCTGTTTGTTAGTGTTCCTCTGTGCTCTTATTATTTCCAACTGGAAAATGTTTCCAATTGTAAAGTCCCACCAGTTTTTAATTCCTCAAACCTCATTGCTAACCGTCAGATTACAGTTTAGATATTTAAGTCTCATCGGGTTGTGCGTACCATCCTAAGAACTGACTCACACTGCATATTTAAATGACTTGAGAAAATACATTTATATTGAATTTTCTAATTTCCAGAATAAAACAGGAAGACGTTTTGTGCACCGTATCAAGGAGGGGAAAACTTAGGTCACAGCCTCGAACGACCTCTGAGCATTAAGTTTGATTAAACCCCTTACAGTAAATCAAACTCTATAGATTACAATTTTTAAAATGACTACGTCACATCCTGACCTGGAGAATGAGGCCTCTGTAAGAACATAAGGCTATTTAGGTTCTCATATTACACCCATTTTCTAGAAGTTGCTTTCTGATGACATGAAGGCCCCATTGTAATCATCAGTCAATTATATCCTGTAGGCCACTGTGTTTTTAGTCAATTAAGAAATAATGATATTAGACAAATGTTTTTCTTTCCAACCCATTCTCCTCTGCTGAATGCTCCTTTAAGTCAATTTGATTAATGGACATTTAATGGCCCTATAATTTCTCTCTTTGTTAAATTCCTGGTTTGTCTAATCCCTCAAACCGAAGGATGTCCACACGATGATGAACATTTGCCTCAGACTGACAGAAACGGCAAAACTACAGCGTCCTGCTCGGGAAACATTGTGATACTTCAGATCTGATGAAGAGTAATAGTGACTACATTGTCTTCACATCCCATACTCATAATGAAGATTCAAATTGTAAATGATAACTACATCTGTTTGTAGTTACAATTGGTGAATTTCTATCTCAGCATGTGCATTGACCATGATGTAGGAAAAGGAGAAGAAAGATGGAAAATGTGTGTGGCCGATGATTTCTATTTTTCTTGGGACCTCTCATCTCATTTCTCTCCCCGGCGTTGAAGGCCTGACCTAGACACTGGACGTTTGCCTTTCCCTCTTTCTCCTTCCTTGTTTAATCATCCTCTTTTTATGTTTTTTTGCTCTCCTTCTTTTTCTCACTCATCCTTAACCGTCTCAGTCTGCATCAATCTGTCTCTTTCCCTCTATCTCTGTATCTCCTCACCCTCTCTGCAGCCAAACTGTCTTTAAATCTCTCGTCCGTGTGGATCCGCGTTTGTGTTTTCTCGTGTGTGTGACATGCTTCTTATTGAACGCTGGCAGTAAATCTCTGACCTCCTTGCAGCCTCTGAGTAAAGCGCTCTGATATTAAATAATGAGACACGGGGAGGTGATCTGGTCCCCTGTCAGGCCCCCCGAGGGATGAGATGTGATATTGTTCCCATCTCTGGCTCCAAAGTGGGATTTATCTGAAGTCTGGCTCGCAGCAGCGCACAGGAAGAGGACGCCGTCTTCAAATGTGTACGTGTAATCACTAAGGATAAATAAGCTTGATGATCTTTTCTCATGACCAAAGGATTTCATTTGCCTACTGACATTCAGAAGCTTAAACAGCAAGTCAGCATTATTACCCTTTGACCATTATGAGTTTTTAAAAGAAAACAATGCTAACATGCTTTAAAAAAACAACGCTAAAAAACATTTATTTCCAGTGTTAGACTTCTTAAAAAGGAGAAGTGAACTGAAAATGAAGATAATTATGCAAAGATGCACCGTAGCTTTTTTTGTACCAGTGAACATCAAATAACATTAGCTAGCTAATGCTATCTTCGTAGCGTTAGCAGTAAAAATGCTTTAGACTTTTTACAGCATATTTATTAAAGCACACAGGATACATGGCTAACTTTTTATGTGCTTGCCTACATAGCAAGTTATCATTAGCTAACTAGCTTAAAAGGCTAGTGCTAAAAGGGGTTAGCTTACGGTGCCCACTTTTTCAAACCTCAAAAGCAGGACACTTTTGATTTAACTAAATCCATGTAGCTATCGATCCACAGATCGGTGACCTGCACTGGTCGAGGTGGAAGGTAAAGCTGCCTTCCTGAGCAGCCCGTTTAAGTTAGCCTCACTGAAGAAGATCGTAGCAGTGCTACTTCCAGTCTGTAGCCTATCAACCGTTTGTGCTCGCTCGTTTTGTCCATTTTCTTTTGTGAAAATGGACTCTTTCAGTGTGTTCAAAATGCAGCATATTCATTTCCTGGTACTTTTCCAAGGAAGCTGTAACTCTCCTTGAGCTCTTTATAAAACGCTGACTTCCCCTTCGTCATGACAACTAGCCTACATGTCGTTACACAGCAGGTCCTGTTAGTATGATAAGCTAGGTTAGCTAAGCAACAGCCGCAACCCCAAGGTTGATAGACAAATGTACAAATCAATAATTAAATTTGACTCGTAGTGGTGCATTTGTGATGTTTTTCTATTGGTTTAAACAGCCTTGGCACTGACATTGATTTACATATATACAGACAAATCTGTGTTTCAAGCACGTTGTAATGTGTTTTATATTTGTTATTTGGACGTGAAGCTTGAAAACGGGACAGTCCCGGTCAAATTGGGACTTATTGTCACCTTAGGTTAGCTGCAAGGGTTTAAGCTAGCCACATTTGACTCTTTTTGTAAACTAACATTATGCCACACAAACTTAAAGGCGAAAAAACAAAGAAATAAAATAAAGTATGAATGTAGCTCACCGTGAGTACAAGAAAAGAACTCCAAGTTACTGAAAGATTAAAGTAGCCTATTTTTGTTCTGATGAGCTTTTACTGCATTCTGTCAGTATGAGTCTCTCAAGCACAGCCTCTGAAACAGTAAACAAAAACACTTCATTTATAATCTGGAACCAAAAATTGCCAATAAAAACAACAACGGTTTGTTATAAATGTATATGAATTACTTGTATTTCCATAGAGCCCTCACACTGACTCATTGCTCAGACCTTTGTTAAATTATGGAAGCAAAAAATAAATATATATATACATATATACATATATACAGTGCTTAACACATTTATTAGACCACAACGAGAAAACATAAATATTTTAGAAATCTTTCAAAAACTTGTTGAAAACTAAAAATGTTGTTGTTATTTATTTGGCCCAATAACAAACTGAAACAACTACATTTTTCACACATAATAACCAAAAACGTTATATTCTGTATGGCCTCCTTTGGCCTTGATAACAGCTTGCATTGTTCTATGTACTTTTCCACAGTCTCTTTTGTTATTAAGTTCCAAATAGTCTCGAGCTGTTCCCACAGACTTGCTTTAGATGAAACTTTTGTGCGATCAATCTTTGAATCTACTAAATCCCAAATTTGTTCAATAGGATTCAAATCAGGACTTTGACTTGACCAGTCCATCAGTTCCAGTCCTCCATTTCTCTTTAATAGTCTCTGCACAGCTTTGAAGTATGCTTGGGCTCATTGTCTTGTTGGTATATGAACCCGGCTCACTGGGCTTCTCTGAGAAGTCAGAAATTAATCAAGCATAACATTCGAGCACTAAAACACATTTTTCTGTTCAGGAATGCAAGTAAATAATTGTAATTTGACATCTGAATCAAGAAATAATAATGTGCTTTGCTATTTTTTTTTTTTTTTTGTAAAACCGTAAATTTGAAACTTCATGGTTAACAATAAAAATGATATTTTAGCATTAAAAATCTCATTTCGGTTAAAGAGCTTCTACATACTGATGTGTTAACCATTACAGAAACAAAAAATGATTTAGGTAATTACCAATGCTGTTAATTTAGGGCAGCTGGGGCATAAGTGGTGGTCTAATACATTTGTTAAGCACTGTATATAAAAATAAATAATACACATTTTTACGATGCAGCCGATAGATTGACTAATATATAAAAAGATGCAAATAAATAGAAAATACATTTATTGTTTCCACTGCTTCACTGTTGCCAGGAATAAGCCTCCAATTATTTAAAGGGTAGTAATTAAACCTTCCTTTCATGAGTTGCCAGTCCTAAATCCACTAATACAACGTAACATTAGATTAATTACAGATCACTTGTCTAACACAGAAAAAACAGCCGAGACAAAACTTTTTTCTATTGCTGAACTTTTTACTTTTCCTCTCTCACGCGTCAGTCAGGCTGCTGAAAGGCGATCAGGTCCCTGAAGACTTACTCTCTCTCCTCAGCGGCGGGGGAGAGGATACTCCATCTGACCTTAGAGAGCCTTCAGAGGGAGACTCCAGAGTACGAGAGGAGACCGAACTCCCCAGACATCTGTTAGGTGGAATGGCATCTAATTTAGCTCCCGGTGCAGAGGGAGAAAAACAAAGGACAGCACAGAGGGAGGTGGAATTTAAGTGAGGGGTAGAGATCTGTGTTAGCCTGCTATACTGACGAGTATAAGAATTCACATCTGCATGTCTGTAAATTACATTTTTATAGACTTAATAAAGATATCCTACCACTTTCAATGACAGTCAACATCACCTGCAATGAGTTCTAGGCATTAAGGATACTGACGTCACAGACACAAACTAAAAAAGGTCTTACAAGTTTTCTTTGAGGTTCATTCAAGAAGGGCAGCCTGCTTGGTTGTCAGAGTTCAGCCGACAGAGCCCAGCTGTGTGACGGCTGCTCCCTCACATGTGCACACACACTCACAGACACAGCAGGATCTCTGACCCAGAGTTAACTTAAGGGAAGAAGAAAAGAGAGCATGTGAAAGGTGGGAGGTTATTCAAGGCTGCATCAACTCTTATATTCACCTTAGTATTTAAAACAAAGAAGTTTTGTTCAATTTTCTTTTTTCAAACAATATCTTTTAAATTTCAGAAAAAGTATAACTGTAAATTATTTATACGTACAGTCCAGGGTGTACCCCACCTCTCGCCCAATGACAGCTGGGATCGGCTCCAGCCTCCAGCGACCCCAAACGGGAAAAGCGGTAAAGAAAACGGACGGATGGATTTATAGCCATAGTTCATTAAGAGAAATAACTGCACATCCCCAGTAGGACAACCAGCCCCTCCCTAAGATGATTCCTGTTTGAGGAGGTTTGTGTGCACTTTAAGGGTCAAAAGTCATCCATAGATACCCACTGTGGGGTCGGCTTCATTAGGTGTTAATGACCATCCCTGAAGGGAACACTGTCTGCTGTCCTATTTATTCTTCACTCAGCGTCTTTTTGATTATCTAACATTATCTGTTTTCCTCTCACAATAAGCAAAGAATCTTCAATCGACATATTTCTAATCTGCTCGTCTGGCTGCTCCTCCACTTTGTCTGTCTCCTCCTTTTCCTAAAACGATAAATGTCTGAACCTCCGAACATCTTGGATCCAACACAAACCTCATTGAAGCGGCTCTGCTGAACATATGGTGGAATCAATGAGACGGCCCATTCATTAAACAAACTGTCATCAGGAGGCCTTTCAGATGTGAAATCGCATGAAAGAGCATGTAACGCATTAACTTGGATTATTTCTGAGTTGTAATTAATGTAGGCTACTTTGTTCTTGTCTTGATCTGCTAATTAGAGAGGAAACTCCGGTGCAAATTATCTCTGCTTTGCTGGAGGAATGCGCCTCTTGCAGCCAAAACTAAGTGTCTTCAGCTAAATTGAAGCTTGCTTGTCAAAGCAAAAAAAGCTTCATATTAAGGCAATCATAGGCTGTGTGATGAGGTGTTCATTCAGAACATTACAACAAACAAACAACAGCATGAGGGGGAGTTTGAAGGACACCTTTTTGATGTTTAAGGTTTCTAGAGCCCCGTTTCCACCAAGCAGTCCAGTTAGGTTCAGTTCGGTAAGATAAACCTCGACCTTGCTTTCATTTCCACACAACCGTACCCTTATTGGGTAAGCGTAGTGTAAGCCAGATGGAGATAGCCACGTCAGCTATGTAATAGTGTGACATTATAGCAGCCCAACACAGTTTAGCCCGCTATTAATTAAGTTCAACGAACAAGAAGAACAGGGACACAGTAAACAAGGGACCCTTTAGGGTCGGATCTGTACCCTTGGCACGCCAACAGAAGGGTACCAAAAAACGAGGACGGTACGGATCCCTTATTTTGGTACTATTCCCAACTTTTTTACAGTGGAAACCCAAATAAATGGGTACCGAACCGAACTGAACTGAACCGGACCGCTTGGTGGAAACGGGGCTTAAGTTCCCTTAAAAAAGGGACTGAGCTCTCGTTAGCAGGATGAGAGATTCAACAGTCCTCATACACTAAAGAAGAACTCGTGTATTTACAGTTTAGTCCCTCCAGGGGTCTGTAAGACACTAAATAGTTGTTGCAAATTTAAACTGCAATATTTATATAATAACTTCATATTGCATTGAAATTGAATTCATGTAATTTAAGCTCATTTTTTAAACCTGACGTCCAGACTGAAATAACTGCAAGATGACTACAACTGAATTTGTTCAGAACTGTAACGTGCATCTCTGTTTGCACCTCTTTGTGATCATTTTGTTAGTCTTTGTCCCTTGGTAGTAATTTTCCATCTCTCTCTTCTTGTGGCTTTTCTTATTTACTTTTACGTTTGTGTCTTTTGTAGCCACGTTGCATCTCTTTTTTTGCTGTCTTGCATTTTAGTTTCAGTAAATTCACACGTTAAATTCTCTTCCTTTGTCATTGTGTATGTTTTTACTTTGTTCTTTTTATGCCACTGAGATTCTATTAAATCTTTTTCTTGTCTTTTTGTGAGTATAGTGCAGATTTGTTTTGCGGTTGTTTTTGCACATCTTTGGTGGTTACCGTGTTTATCGTGGACATGGTGCCTCTTTGTGGTGGTTTGGATTTCTTTGAAGTGAATCTCTGTTGAGTCATTCTGTGTCTCTTTGTGGTCATGTTGCTGCCTTTGTAATATTTTATCTATCTCTGCAGAATGTTTCACAACTTTTTATAGTTTCCTTGTTCGTTTTCATGTCTTTGTTGCCCATTTTATTCTATTTAACTTTACTTTTACACCTTTTGACATTTTTTTAAATTGTTTTCTTGTAATCTCTTAGTGGTCTTTGTTTTTTTTTTAAATCTTTGACGTCATTTCATTTATTTCCATAATGGATGCAGGATGTAGTTGACATTTGGTCCGCAGAAACCTTTTGTTTAATGATGCCTCTCTGCTAACACTGTCCCAAAGATGCACTGTTTGGTGTTAGCTATTTAAGCCATCAACTTACGACAGAGTAGTAATTACCTGAAAACAGTTTCAATCTGTGGCCGGTCTTAAACAGTCAGTTTCTATTCATTCTTAGAAAGATCCTTTAGTTTCTGGCAACAACAAATACAAAACAAGAGTCAAACTAAATGAATAACATGTTAATACTGATAGTGTTGAGAGTGACAGAGTGAAGGTGTCAGACTCAGTCATGTTAGCTGAAAGCAGACTGCTCCTCTTCCTCACACTTCCACACTTAAGAGGTCGAGAGGGCAACAGATGACTCCAGTATTAAATGACCACCAGGACAGACCCCACCCACAAAGACATCCCTCTGCCAGACAGTTGTTTCATTAAATCTATTTTCTCGTCATGTTATAAAATAAGAATGATCTCGGTCTCAGTTTGATAATCTAGGTCATTATTTTGTTGCTGTAACATGAGGGATCATACAAATTAATGTCAACAGAAAATGGTTTCTCTGAACAATTTCCTCAATAATGACCAATTGAGCTCCATCATTCACAGTAAATGAGTCCATTACACCAGCAGTTACAGATCATAATCACTTTCCCCTCATTAATCTGTGAATAACCCTGGATGTGAGGGTCAAATGACCAGAGGTGACGCTGGTGGTGGAATGCACTTTGGACTCTGACCTCTGTGAAGGCCGGAGGGCCGACCCTGACCTCCACAGAGAGGCCTGAAGCCGAGCAGTGACCAGTTGCTCCAGTCCTTTCAGTAGTGAGGAGATGTTTGGGTAATTAAAGGGGGTATGGACGTTATATTGCTGAATGTTGTTTGTTCTAGTTATCTTTGTTATTGGTAAAAGTGTGGCTGTGAAGGTAAATGTGTAATTGGTAAAAAAAAAAGATAATCCTATATTATCATATGGTATCATAATCTTTCATATAGGGCTGGGCAATTAATCGAAAATTAATCAAAACCGACATTCAGAACCTCTAATCGACGTCATCTTGCCCGTGTCGATTATTTTGATTATTTTCAGGGCAGAGTCACGTGACGACACGTCCAATCAGCGACATGGAAGCAATGTCCGTCGTTTGGACACATTTTGTCTTTAGGGAAAACGACACCGGACAAAAAGAAGTCAAATGTAAACACTGCAGAAACACTGTTTGCAAGAAATGCAAGTTATTTATTTTCTACTGTTTTAGAGAAGTTCATTTCTACTTTAAAACTCAAATGTGTCGTTTTCATTTCAAGCGATGCTTTGATTTCAGTTCCAAATATTCAATAAATAACCACAAAATAGTTCATCAGATATTCACTCTGTCTTTAGAAACAATATCCCAGCTTTAATAGTTGAGCATGTTTACAGTAGAGACCATGTCAGTGAACTATGAGGGCAAAAAACAAACACGAGATAATCGTTCATTAATCGTAATCGAGGTCAAATGTTCAATTAATCGTGATATTAATTTGAGGTCATATCGCCCAGCCCTACTTTCATATTGTGTCCTATATCAGATAATATCGTACCACATATATATTCTAACGTACCTTATTACATCTTGTATCGTTTATGGGCAGCAGTTTCGCCTTGTGAAACGTAACAGGTGTCACGGTGAGAATGAGGAGGTGGAGGACCCAATTGCAGATAATAAAAAAAAGGATTTATTTAAACTAAAAAAGGCAAGGCCAAACAAAACTTACTACACAAGAAAAATTCAAAAAGGTAGCCACGAGGAATCACTGGGAGACAAATACGACGACATTCTACAAACAACAAACGACAATGAACCGACACAGAGGGGAAGAAACACAGAGACTAAATAGACACAGGGGTAATCAACACAGGTGAGACTAGTTAGACAGGTGAAACAAACAAAACACAGGTGAGTACAATCAGGGCAATCAGAACAGGGGAAACACAGAGACAGGAATTAAGACAACACTGAAGACAACAAAGTAAATCATAGAACACTGAAAGCACACAGAATGTAACAAAACACAGAGAGACACAAGGAGAAGAAAACACAAAATAAAACAGGAAACACTAAAGACACCACTAGGAAACATTAACACACAGGGAAACAAGCAACACTAGGGAAAAAGAGAAATAAAACCTAAAACTAAACTAAACTCCAAAATACAAACTAAACAAAGACCCAATCATGACATATCCCCCCCCTCAAGGGACGGATCCCAGACGTTCCAAAACGTCAATAAACCAAAACAGGGTGGGTGGAGGGGGTCCGGAGGAGGGACTCCGGGCTCTCAGGCGGACGGCCTGGAGGCAGGGCACATAGCCCGGACAGTTCGGGAGGGCGGCCAGGAGGCCGGCCCAACAAGGAGAAAAGTTCAGGTGGACGGCCCGAAGGCAGACCAGACATGGTGCACAGTTCAGGGGGGCGGCCGGGAGGCCGATCAAACACGGGGAACAGTTCAGGGGGGCGGCCGGGAGGCCAATCAAACACGGGGAACCGTTCAGGGGGGCGGCCAGGTGGCCGACCAAAGACGGGGAACAGTTCAGGGAGGCGGCCAGGTGGCCGACCAGACCCGGAGAGCAGATCAGGAGGACGGCCCAGAGGCTTACCAAACACAGTGAGCTGGTCAGGTGGGCGACCAGGAAGCAGACCAAACACGGGACACAGTTCAGGTGGGCGGCCAGGAGGCCGACCAAACAAAGAGACCAGCTCAGGGGGAGTCAAAACCTCCAACATGGAAACGGGTGTTGGCAGGGCCTCCCACAGAGACATAGGAGTGGGCAGATCCTCCAACATGGAAACAGGTGTTGGCAGGGCCTCCCACAGAGACATAGGAGTGGGCAGATCCTCCAACGAAGAAACAGGAGTGGGCAGGACCTCCAACTTGGAATCAGGTGTTGGCAGGGCCTCCCACAGAGACACAGAAGTCGGCCGGACCGCCGAGGGTACGTCAGGAGTCGGCCGGACCGCCGAGGGGACGTCAGGAATCGGCCGGACCGCCGAGGGGACGTCAGGAGTCGGCCGGACCGCCGAGGGGACGTCAGGGGTGACGTCAGGAGTCGGCCGGACCGCCGAGGCGACGTCAGGGGTGACGTCAGGAGTCGGCCGGACCGCCGAGGGGACGTCAGGAATCGGCCGGACCGCCGACAGGGAATCCGCAGGAATCGGCCGGACCGCCGACAGGGAATCCGCAGAAATCCCCCTCTCCTCAACAGGGGGACTACGGAGCTCAGCAGTCACAGGCAGCAGAGGGCGCTCTGCAGGGACGCAGTGAGGCTGAGGCCCTGGGGCGCAGAGGGGCAAAGTCACTGGGGAGCACAGGGGCAGAGTCACTGGAGCTCTGGGCAGTGAAGACTCGGGTGAGCAGGGCAGCGTAGACTCGGGTGCGCTAGGAAGCGAAGACTCGGGTGCGCTGGGAAGCGAAGACTCGGGTGAGCTGGGCAGCGTAGACTCGGGTGAGCTGGGCAGCGTAGACTCGGGTGAGCTGGGCAGCGTAGACTCCGGTGAGCTGAGCAGCGAAGACTCCGGTGAGCTGAGCAGCAACATGGGCTGAGGCCTGATTTGAGGCTTTTGCTGAGGCCTGGGTTGAAGCTGTGGCTTGGGCTGGTAGACAGGCTGCTGAGGTTGAGGCTTGAGCTGAGGCTTGAGCTGAGGCTTGAGCTGAGGCTTGGGTTGAGGCCTGGGCTGAAGCTTGTGTTCAGGCCCGGACTGAGGCTTGAGTTGAGGCTTGGGCTGAGGCTTGGATTGGCATGGCTGGGAAGAAGAGGAGAACAAGTCTCTTGTCCACTCAGGGAGAAAGTTCCTGAGCCATGGCCTTGAGTGAATCTCCTCTTGCGCTGCAAAAATAGCTGCCTCTCTCTCCTCGCCACAGCAAGCCATTTTAATGTCATTTCTAATGCACGTGAGGTTGTAAGTTACCTCACGTAGTTCTAAAGAAAAACATCCATCCGCTGGGTCCATAGCTGGTCGGTTCATTCTGTCACGGTGAGAATGAGGAGGTGGAGGACCCAATTGCAGATAACAAAAAAGATTTATTTAAACTAAAAAAGGCAAGGCCAAACAAAACTTACTACACAAGAAAAATCCAAAAAGGTAGCCACGAGGAATCACTGGGAGACAAATACGACGACATTCTACAAACAACAAACGACAATGAACCGACACAGAGGGGAAGAAACACAGAGACTAAATAGACACAGGGGTAATCAACACAGGTGAGACTAGTTAGACAGGTGAAACAAACAAAACACAGGTGAGTACAATCAGGGCAATCAGAACAGGGGAAACACAGAGACAGGAATTAAGACAACACTGAAGACAACAAAGTAAATCATAGAACACTGAAAGCACACAGAATGTAACAAAACACAGAGAGACACAAGGAGAAGAAAACACAAAATAAAACAGGAAACACTAAAGACACCACTAGGAAACATTAACACACAGGGAAACAAGCAACACTAGGGAAAAAGAGAAATAAAACCTAAAACTAAACTAAACTCCAAAATACAAACTAAACAAAGACCCAATCATGACAACAGGCTTGTTTTTTTTAGTTCCTATTCTGTGTTTTTTTTTAACCTGCACCAGTGACAGAATGTTACATCCTAAAAACCAAATAACTGTGATGTCATGGTAACAACAGGAGTTGTCACAGACATTATTTTGTTTCTTTATTGGTACTACTGTGGAGGTAGCTAAACGTATAAAACTCTCAAGTCCAAAAAATGCCCCATTGGTGAACATAAAGTGTATCCTATATTATCTAATCGTATCCTTTAGTATTGAATTGTATCAGATCATATTGTATCGTACAGTACCATACATACTATACCTCTAACGTACCTTGTATCGTATCGTATCGTATTGTAACGTGACGTAACGTATCATATCGTTTTGTAGAGTATTGTATCTTTTATGGTTAGCAGTTTCGCTTTGTGAAACAGAACAGGCTTGTTTTTAAGTTTGGTGTGTGTGTGTTTTAAGTGCCAGGATATTGCAGCCTAAAAAAACAAAAAAATGTGATGTCATGGTAACAAGAGGAGTCGCTCGATAATGTTTGGGAAACATTTTGATGTCTGCCAGAAATGTAATGTTTACTCTGTTAAACATTGAACTCCCACTCATCTCACATTTCTACAACATAACTTTATGTTCTGTGGGCTTTGCTACGATAAACCATATCCATAAGAGATCTGGTGGGACTAACCTAATCCCCGTCTCCACCCTTATGCATTCCAAACATCAACCACACGGATTTGATGACCTGCTGAAATACCTTGAACCTCAAACACTTCTATGAATTCTTTTTTTTTTGGTAGCTTTTTTTTGAATGGGGGAAAAGACAATTTCATAAAGCATGATTGTGAAATAATTAGTTTAAAACCAGCGCTGCATTTTGGAAAAGGAAAGTGAAATTCCATCAAAATGAATTAAAGAATCATTTGCAAGAGAAATCCATTTATTATGTGTTATGGTCAATTTTTGACTTCCTCGTGAATGTTTTTCTACATTTCATCCAGATGATCCATGCTTGGTTAAACCAGACTTTGCCCTGTAAGCAGGCTGGCAGACTTCCTAAAGCAGCCATTCCTCTCTTGCCCGAGTGAGGACACTTGACCTCCTTCCGTAGGGGTCACCAGTCACTTTCATTGGGGTGTAAAGATCTGAAGGGGTGACATTCGCTCATCCATCCCAATATCCGGGTTCCGTCTAATCCATGTGTTTAGATCCTTTGCACCCTCAGTGGAGCCAGACGCTCACATGGACGACTGACAGGAGGGTCATTGTGTGGGTAACAGAGAAATGTATCAGGAATGGAGCCAGGTCTTTTTTGGATAAAGGCCTGTTCTGCAGACCTGCGGCTGAACCATCTTGTTTGCATATCAATACCTTCAGGCCTGAATAACTTCAGCCAGCTGATGAATGAGAGATTTTGCTGCAATCTCGAGTGTCAGGGCTCTTTGGTGCAGAGGGAGACATAAAGGAAACTTTTGACCAGCGGGAAACTTGACGACATAGCTGGCTGGTTCCCTTTACGCACTCCTCACCCATGAATGGATGGGGTTGTGTGTCTTGAGGATATTCTATAACTAGAGGGTACACAGGGTAGAAAATGAACACCACCCACCTGCCAAATGCTTGCAAGTTTTAGTTAAAATTTCCTGAGATAACCGAGGAGCATCTAAAGCCTATTTGAAAAAAAGTGGCTAAGAAAGGGGCTGCTTAGTTTAACAATCCAAAACTTTTGTTCACTAGCAGGCAGCTATCTTGTTTTTGTTTTTTCTTTCAGCACAAGCTATAAATATGCATCAAACACATGAAACAATCTGTAAGCAAAGAGTTGTGTATTTGCACATCCAGAACATAGCAACATCATCGTTTGGAGTTGTGTCCATATTTCTAAATGTTTGGAAATTATTCATCTTCCTTTTAGCTCCTTTTGGTCTCCAATAAAGTTAATATCTTGACAAAAGTGGCTACCTTGAAAAGCTACCTTTAAGGCTACATGCATACTTCAACAATGGCTGAATAAATGAAGTATCAAACTAGACTTGGACTTAAGCTTCATGGGTAAAAGTACTGCATTTCTGTTACCTGGACCTGATTGTTGGTAGGATTCAGTGTGGTCAACCCCTAAAAAAATCCTCATCAGGCGTTTTCACATCTGCACTCCGGATAATATCTAGATAATTACGGGAGGACTGCTCCAGAGATTCTCCCGACCTGACTGTTCACATATGCTCCTCACAGCTGGAGACTATCCCTGTCAGACGGGAGGGGGGGGGGTCTCCTGAGGTAAGACGTGACGTAAAAAATCTACGCAGAAGTAGCGGACAAAGCAACAGAGTCCGCTACACGACGCTATAATGAGAATATTTGCCTTTATATCAATGCTATGTGTAGTCCAACGGAGTCACAACATCCACAAAAGAGCAGAGAACAACATACTGACGAACAGAAAACATAATGCAGCCGTTTAATTACGTGCACCGAGATCTTAGTGGTCGCGTGCAGACACTTTATGCACCGTGCAGCAGTCACAGTAAGTATAGAAACGTCACTCCACCTCCTATTGGCTCGAGCTGAATTCTCTTGAGAATATCCTGCGGCGTTCTCACATCAGCTCACTCGGACTTGCTGCGGAAAAATACTAGGGGCCTGGCAGGAGAAACTCCAGGTGTAGTCTGAGCGTAAAATGTGGCTGTCTTCGTTCACATATACAATTTTCAGGGAATTCTGCTAGTGTGAAAACTGCAATTGACTCTCTAATGGCATTGTTTCCATGGTAGAGCCACAAACTTTTTACACAAGACTTTCCACCAGAACATAATGTGGTATCCAGTAAACTAGTGGGCTGGACAATCAAAGCAATGACATCATGTGAAAATGTTCAATCCGTTGTTAATAAAGAAAAAGAAGTAGTGCAGCTTTAAATTCACTTAGTATGTATTTATCCACAGTAACTTAATATTTACCTCCCTGATTCCAGCCCCCACCCCTTTCCTTGTTTTCCCTCTCTCTGATCACATCGGCGGCGAATATCCCCCACAGGTGATCAAGAAGAGCGAACAGCGACTACCTTTTACATCCCCACCACCCTGTAATGGAAAAACGAGTGTGCCTGCTCATCCTTGTGTATGTGTTTAGGCCCTGCATCGATTACAATGTATGGAAGATATATCAGGTGTTAAATAATATTTTACAAATGTACGATAGCGACCCGTGCTCGACCCCTGAGTTAAATCAAGCTGACAGAGGGACATGGTACGTATAAGCACATATCCTGGCAGCCAATAAACTAAACAGGCAGTTATTGATCTGTACCATCTCCCTTCAGTGGAGGTCCCAAAGGTTGGGAATGTAATATTAATGGATCAGGGGGGAGTTGTTATATGCCTGTGTGTGTGTTTGTCTGTGTGCAAAGTGTGTGCATGTGTGTGAGATCATTCAGCCTTGCTCATAGCTCATGCAGGGCGACTCCATTAACCAGTGTGGTGGTAGTGGTCAGCAGTTTATGGCGAGCAGGCTCACAGGTCAAGGGGGAGCGTGGAGGTCAAAGATTGCCATCCACAAAGGTCTCCAATCACCCCGCTGAATTGATTGCTTACACATCAGAAAGCTGCTGTGTTAACTTCAAATATAGCTCTGTGGATGCCTGCAGACATATGACCCTACGCTGCCCACTGTCACTACCAACTTCATTATTTCTCTGCATGCTTCAACTGGGGACTGACTGAGCACTCATTTATGGTAACATCTCAAAATTAAGGGAAATGCACATAAACTGTTTTCTTGTTGATACTGTATGATAAAAAGATTGATACCACACATTTCTTTCCATCTGTTCAATAGCAAGCAGCCACTATAGCTCAGAATAACCTGGAAACTGAGACAAAGCTAGCTCAGCACTCTCCAAAGTTAACAAATTATTATAAAAAACAGATTTAACATGAGAACTAGTAAGCTTTAGAGGTGCTTGTAGGCGGATTATGTTACATTTGACAGAGCCAAATTAGCTTGTCCCTGTTTCCAGTTTGAGCTAAGCTAACAGGTTACTGCTAGCCTTCTGCTGTAGCTTAATGTTTAGCATGCTGACGAGATTATTTTGTGTATGATCCGACTCTTACCCAAAAGAGTTTTGTTTGTGAAAGCAAGCTATCCCTTAATTTTCCTACATGTTAAGTAAGTTTAGAACGTGTTACAGTTGCATATAATTGAATTTGCTTATTGTAGCTAGTAAAATTACAGTTAAAGCCCTGACACACCAAGGAAATCGTCGGCCGTCTGTCCTAGTTGGACCGTTAGTGAGAGGTCGTCGCCCTAGTTTTTGCTGTGTGTCCGGCGCCGTCTGCCTTTTTTTTTGCCGATTCGACATTTTGAATTCCTTTTCTAATCATGAGATGTCCAAGAAGGAAAAAAATGGCAAAATGTATTTTGTTAAATTCCAGCCAGCAGTAACATTGGTTTATTTGCAGAAAGAGGATTAACTTAGTTCAATGCAAAAATGAGCACAACCACACGTTTCAGAATAAAAGTTTTAGTCAGAATTTCAAATACAAAAGACTCACAATATTTCATCATCTTATAAATTATGCTTTCAGAATTATACAGTTTCATATAAGTACCATCTGTGGAGTTGAGTGGTGATAAAACGAAGCAGAAAGAAATCACAGATACAGATGTGTGTGAGATTTATACAAATGTTGTATTAGTAACTTAAATAACTGCAGATTTAAAGCACACAGTGGACTCTGCTGGGCCTTTCTTCTGTGTTTGTAACTGCTGCAGGGGTCCCGTCTTCCTGCCTTTGCTACATTTTTTGTTGAGATAAAATTGAAGACAGTCCAGAGAAGGATCTTGCATTGTAGGAAAAACAAACACAACTCTAGCTGTATACACTATAAACCTCTCCGAACATTTGGATTTATAACCCTAACTGAATAATTAACTCATGTTGCAAAAACATATCTTTCCATGTCTTTCTATTGTGCCACAGTGCATCATTTAAAACCTGTTCCTTCTTTTCTCATAGTCATTTTTGTATCACAGTTTGCGTGTCTTTGATATGTAATTTAGTTTCTTGTAGCTTTGCCCGGCTGTCACAGCCTGTTACGCTGTTGCCACTAAGTTTAAATTTAGGCCCATCTCCTTGCATTGTTGGCATCTTTCTGGGGTTATTTTCTTCAATATAGAGGTTGTGCTTTTTAGTGTTTTGGACAGCAATGAGAGCTTAGCATACTCCTGGCACTTAGGGTGCCAAGTGTGAGAAGATCCAAGTCAAAGCAAATAAGCAGTATGATTCGATGTGGCCGGCGCTTGTCACACTACAGCGGTTCGAGGCACAACCAGCACTTCTTCCAGTCTTTGTTTAGAAAGGCTTAAAGGATTAAAGCTCTCATAAAATGTGTTGCTGTAAATCAAGAGGAGGGCAGGAGTTTTCATAGAAAAGAAATCAAAAGAAAGGCATGTTTTGCACATGTGCAAAGCTTTAACTGCAGTTAAAGCTTTGGTAAACACAAAGTTTCCATGGTTTCCCTGTCTGCTTTTGGTTATTGGCTGAAGAAGAACGCTACTATCAGTTTTTAAGAGCTTTGGTGAGTAGCCGCTCAGTCCCAGCCAAAATCATGGCCGGTCATTTGGTAAAACTTGAGATTGAAGGGTCTGTAGAAGTCTCTGAGCCTGAGCAGGACTTCTGAGGGGATCTGGGGATGGGGCCTGCCCTTTGACTTCCCCAGGCAGCGCGGCCTGCTGCTCCCCTCGGGCTTCTTTAGGCAGGGGAAACCTTTGGTCTGGTTGAAGTAGAAGTGCTTGTCTGTCACCACGCGTTTTAGTCCCAGGAAGTCCTGAACGCGGCCCATTTCACCTGCCGGGTCTGTCACAAGGCGTTCACCGCTCACAAAGAGGAAGCTTGAGAGCGGGAAAAAGTGCAGCCAGTTCTCAAGGTGTTTGGCGTAGATGCCAATGCGTACGGCGCTCCAGGATGTGTCGATCAGGCCTGTGGTGGTATTTCTAAAAGCCAGGTTCTCGAAGGATGGCAGCCCGGGAGATTTCGTTAAAGTCTGGGTGTAATCAGAAACAGCCCGGGTTACAGGGTCACGTACCACCACGATGAGCTTAGCGTGGCGGCTCATGGAGAAGACACGACGAGGGGCTTCTTTGGTGATGAAGTAGCTCGGGGTCTTCTCCATTGTGATCTGACCCTCTAGAGTACGAGGCATCAGGTTCCTGTGTCAGAGAGAAGAAAAAACAGAGAGAATCTGCAATTAATAAAACTGAACTCTTAACATCCACAAGCGTAAACCTGAGAAAATACCAACATACAGTATACGGTATTTTCTATATTTTAGGAGGAACATCACAACAAATAAATACAGTCCCTTAATTTCCTCAAAGTTCTCGTCACATTCCTTTCATGATAGCTCAGTGCCTCGAAGGCTTTTTGATTTTCCTTTGTAATTAGTGCTAAATCAGCGATTAGAGGGAGATAAACATGGCATTAGCTGCTGGAATTGATGGAGTGACCATGTCAGTGTAGACTGATAGGGAATTGCGTGAGCAGCTACTGTAGATAAACCACAAGACTATATTAACCCCAGAAATGCAATTTCCTCCCATCCGCTGCCTCCTCATAAACATGCTTGTAACAGCCTGGACTCACTCTGCTCTTGTTTCACAAAACGGGGAGACGGTCCATCAGGACTGAAATTAAAGCCACATTAGTCAAACTGTTTTTTACAAAGACTTAGAGAAGGAACTGTCAATGTTATTACATATTTTTTTAATCCTTTGCCTTCCTCTTTGCATGTACTAGAAAAAAATCCTTTTACCATAACGGGGTTTAGTAAGATGCTGTGATGTAATACTCCTTAGTTTTCCAGCTGCCTTTACTCAAAGTGAAGATGTGGAGTTGTGAACTACAACAGGTCCCTTAATAAAGGCTTAATGCTAGCAAGCCAGCTAAGAGAACTTTGGAGATACCTGGACCTATCTATGTACATATTTCTACACTGTAATCTTTACGAGATATTTCTGTTTAAACCAGTTTGCTGAAAATATCTAAAGTATAAAGAACACGTCATCATATACAAACGATCTGAGTTTTAGACCTTGTGTTTATTTTGTTAAACAGTTTGTGTGCCGTTCTCTGTGCCGGTTTTGTGAGGTGTCCCGTCATTTTAAAAGTGGTTTTGATTAAAGTGCACCGTCCTTCAATAAATTCAATTAATATAGTAAATGTCATGATTTGGTCTGTTTTAGTTTGTATTTCAGAGTTTAGATTTCTTTCTATTGTTTTAGTTCTCATTTTCCCTCGTGTTGCTTGTTTCCCTTTGTGTTAATGTTTCCTTGTTTGGTCTTAAGTGTTACCTGTCTTTGTCATTTCTGATCTTGGTGTTTCCCTTGTGTGTTTCCCAGATAAGTCTTTAGTGTTTCCTGTGTTATTTTATATCCTTGTGTCCCTCTATGTTCTAGTCTGTATTATTGTTACATTCTGTGTCATTTGTGTTCCTTGATTCATAGTTCTTGTGTTTCTAGTCTTGTATGTTACTCCTGCCTCTGTGTTTCCCTCCAGTCTTGATTGCCCTGATTGTCCTCACCTGTGTCATTAGTCTCACCTGTGTTTGATTACCCCTGTGTGTATTTAGTCTCAGTGTTCCTTCCCTCGTGTTGTCAGTTCATTGTTAAATGTCGTGTGTGTAGGTCAGAGTTTGTTTTCGAGGAGTACGTTTTTGTTTTTGCCTTTCTGTTAAAATAAATCTTTTGTTCGTTCTGCAGTTGGGTCCAGTTCCCTGTTTCCATTCCTGACAGTAAATGTGTGAATGAATCAGAGCATTTGGCAGTAAAATGTTATCCCCTGAAGTAAACCGGGATTAGAAATAGTCAGAAATAATCACATTTATTGACATTTTCTTACACATGCTGTTTACATGACTTTGGACACTTTGCTAAAAATGTCTTCTGGCAGGCGACCGACACAAGAACTCAGGCAGTCAGACAGCTTCTACATGAATCTCCAAGTTATCGTAACTTTGGTCAAAACCTAATGTACCTCTAAATAAACAGGTTTATGTAACATTGGGAAACATTAGTCTTATTTAGAAACCTGTCTGATTGTCTTAACCATGTCTCCTGCTAAGCTGGCTTTTGTTACAGCTGTATTGCAATGTTCCCCGATCTCATGAATTACTTGGAGAGAGCTGTGTGATCATTACGGTAAAAAGAAATGGCCATTTGTATAAAAATAAGACACAGGTTGTTATACAGCGAAATGATCCTTTAATTAATGAAATATTTTGGCAGCAATAGTCCTATTAGTCACGCTTGCAGGAAAGCAGGCAAAAGTCCAAAGTATCTTTTAAGACTTTCAGACGTTTTGTATCGTCTGATGGTAGCCATGTGTTCGCATTCAATCCTGGTTATTGCCTTTGGCCCTCTGAGTGTTATTACCATCAGTGGTTGAGGTATTCTAGGCACAGTTTGGCTTTAAGACAGGGCTTCCCTCTTCCTCTTGATCTTTTACCCCTATTTAGATGACTCACTGGCTGAAAAGACATAGCAGTGCCTTCAGAAAGTTCAACAAGCCCTCTCCGCAGCCTGCGTTCGACTCAGAGTGTCTTATTAAATGCCCGGCAGATTGGATATAAAAGGAGCGAAATGGAAGCAAAAGGAAAAGCTATTTGTCTCGTGTCCTTTCTTTTAAATGCTACTGTGCCTCTAAAAGAATATCTAATAGCATCCCTTGTGTTCCCGAGCATAAAGGAGATCCATATCTCAGGATCGGTTCGTGTTATATAAATGTAACTGTGAGAGATCCCTCAGCTGATTTCCACGCTTCCCTTCCCTCCCCCCGCTGCAGACATGTGGTGATGCTTGAGAGTCGGAGTCTTCGTGGTTGGTCTGTAAGTGAAGGGCTTATGGGGCTCCGAGATCTGGTGTGCGGTGATGGAGCCGACTCTGTTCCTCTCTCTCTGATCCAAAACACACAGTCAGATCCAAGTCCGGCGTTTCCCCTGGCAAGGAGCTACCAGGCTCACACCAATTATACAACTTATGGTATTCATTTGAAGTACTGCAGGGCCAGGGCAAAACAAAAATCACGGAAAACACAGCAAATACCAAATGGAGGCAAGTTTGGGAAAACAACACTGTAGCTACTCTGAACATTGGGATGAGTTACAATGATTCACGCTATAGAGCGTGAGCTATATCCCATCAGTGTGAAGCCAAGTTTCTAATTCTGCGGTCACCACATGATGTGAGAGGCAGTCAAGTTTTTATCCATCTCGGATCCAGAAAAAAAAGAAGCAACATTTCTCATTTGGGTCCAAGGACAGATTTAACTGCTCTGGCTTTGAGAGGAAATCCCACCCTTAGATACTGTTACTCTCACATGTCATCAATCTGTGAGGCTGTTTTGTGGTCACTTCATGCTGGTTTGGTTCCTTCACTTCTTCCCAACCTCCCTTGTTTACCTGTGTTTCCTACATTACACAGACTCCCAACAACACCAGGGAGAAACATGCCTGAGCAATTTGAGCATTTCCAGAGGAGGAGAAGGGAGAGTAGCATCCTTTTAATCAGCATATTTTTGGCCACAATGCATTTGGGTCCCATAATATAACTGTCAGTGGAGTCTGCCTCTTTTACGATCAGTGAATTTCTCCCAGTGTGACGTTACTGTAATACAGCGCATTCAGACAAAATCATTCAGCTGTGAAGAAACTGGAGTTTAAAATTGACAGTTGTGGTTTTTGTTTTAGGTTGTGGAACATTTTCCTCCTTTCATGTGTTGTATGACTCGAGGAAAACCTGCAGTATACTTGCAAAATCTAATATTATACAGCAGTTTGCTCAGACGATGTAATGTGATTGGACAAGAGTGCGAGTATACAATGTTACAACACATACTATAGAGTATAACAGCACCTGGACTTTCCCTTTTTGTATCAACCTGCCTCAGGTGATCTGAAAATAATATGAAGGAAACAGGTTCTGCCTATTGGACAGATGCTTTCTTTGAATTGCATACGACACCAAAGCAACTGTCAACAGATTCTTATTCCAATAGATGAATTGTAAATGGAAACAGACAAATCGCCACATCACAACGTAGTGTAATAAAGTGATGCAGCCCCTCCCCGCAACAAACGCATCGGCACACGATCACCATAAGTCTGTCAATAGGTAACTTTATTCTTAAGTCATAAGAATCGGTTCATGCCGTCTTTAACGGCGAGTCGGCTCACAAACACACATTCACACACGCAATACTAAAAACAGTTCCACCCGACTCTCCAATCCCGCCGCATCGCAGACACTTTCTCCCAACTTTATTCAACCGGCATCACCCCAGCTCTCATGCCTTACAGTAGCTTGTCTATGGTAATGTGACAGTAGCAGGGGGGCAAGAAATTGTTGAGTCCATTTTCGGGGAAGTTGTGGTGCAAGTTGTGTTGTTGGAGCATGATAAAATATTGAAAGACAAAGTTAAAGGTAGAGTCAGTAGCTTTGTCCTAAAAAAACCCCACTTATACAAAAGTAATGCCACTCAGTCATCTCTTATGGGCCTCCATCCATGTGGGTGGTTACTGTGTCTGCAGAGACCCTGTCCTCTGCTTGTATTTTGATGTTTTGTTTTGATTGACATGGGATGTTTCTGGGCGTGTTTCCTTCATGACAGGGCGCAGGTGAGTTTAGGAGTGGATACAATTAAGGGATCGGACGCAATTCAAACCGCTGAATATGACAGATGTGGCAGCGAAGAAGAGAAATATAATCACAGGGAGGTTAAACGGCAAGCACATAAAGCTCGTTCCAAAACGAGGGTGAACCTTGTGTTGGCTTTAACACACGGAGCTGCTTTCACGCAGGTTCTGAGAACACCGGGCTAGCGTGCGTTAGCTTGCGTTGTAGGTTCAAGCAGTAAACGCACATACTACGCCCTGCAGTGAGTGTGCGCTTCTGGAGGGGAAGAGCCCAGTTTGAAAGTTGTCTTTACAAGCTGCAACCAACAATGCTACTGATGTTTAAATCTGTTGGCTCCATTACTATATAATTTAGTGCACCATGGCAATATCACACTTGAGATTGTGCTAGCCTTCTGCATGAGGCCACATCAGTGCTGATAATCAGTACAACAGCAATCATACTTGTGTGGTATCACATCCTTTCCTAACCCCTCAAGAATACAAAGAAAAACACACTTCAGCCCAAAAGAGAAGATGCAGGCATACGTGCAGATGTTTTCAGTGTTTTTGTATTCTTCTGTGGTTGCGGGCAGCGACATCCAAAGATCTTAGAGCAAGAACAACCTCAACAAAATCAACAAGAGATGCTTCTGTGTTGATGCTGTTTAGTGCTTTGTAAAAGTGTCTGTAGCACACATCAGTCTAATGGAAGTCATCGTGTTCCAATCCAGGCAGAGTGCTGCTTCCATCGACATCATGTTTACATCTTGAACCACTAGCCTGTAATCACAGAGCAGCCTGGCTACAACAAAAAAGACCAGGAGGAGGCCACACAGTGGCTGAGTACAGGGTGGAGAGTGTACAGGAGAGAAAGAGCAAAAGAGAAGAGAGGGTAAGAATAAATGGAAAAGGGTGGGGAGGAGAGGAGAGGTAAAAGCATAGATGAGAGGAGAATAACATCAACTCCAAGAGGGCATGAAATCCTCGGCTTCAGAAGCAGCTAATCTCTGTTCTCTCTGGATGATAATATCCCTGTTTGTTCTTTGTATCTGATACAAGTTAGACACACTGTGTGGTTTCCAAAGAGCCTTTAGTGACCTAATGTTTGTTTTCATCACACCTTTAGCTGTTAGCATCTGGAGCAGGAATGCAGTCAGCTTTGAAAGTGCACAGATGTTCATTTATCTGCATACAAATGTGTCCAGACGCTCTCACGTGCACACATTGAGCAGTGCTCAGTGTGGGTGGCCCGAGCTTTATTAGGACCTGTTTAAAGGACGGCAATGGCTAATAGGCTACTGTTTATGAGTACAGTACAAGGACATACGAGGGAATGTAGACCTACGCCAGGTCTTCAACCAAAGCAACAGGAGACAAACAGGAGCTAGGTCAAGTGCAGACAGATACATTTAAAAGCATTTTCTATTCCTACCTTTAAAGCCAAGCTGAGGAAACTAATTATTTGGTCCAAAATGAGTTAACACCACTTTCCTGTGTGTGACATTTTTACAACATGAAAAATGCATATGCCATAGAAATTAAACATTTCCATGAAGACACTAAGCAGAATTTGCAGCTACTACAAAACGGAGCAGCAGTAAAATAAAAGCCAAACCGCACTCTGGCTCGGTAAAATGGGCTCAGCCATCATTTTGTGCAGAGACAGCTATATGTACTTAAAGCTAGTTATTGGGGAGATGGCCGCAGCTAGCCTTGGTTAAGTTATATTTAGTTACTTTGCATAGCATTTGCTGTTATCTGTATTTGAGTTCTCCATGACACGTCAGTGACGTTGCTTAGCAGAGGCAGGGGTTAAATTTAGCCTGACCTGCAGAAGTGTAACTATCCTAGCTTTAGCTCAGCAGAGTGGATGTAAGTGCTATTAGACCCAATAAATTAATCTGAACTTAAGATATTTTAACGCTTGAAAATGTGAAGTTCTGTCTGACATGAGAAATACTACGCAACCTTAAACGGCTCGGGAGGAGTTTTCTAAAGGCCAAACAAATTACGCAGAAGTCATCAGGGTTATCTGGCTTAATCTTTGAGACAAATAAGTAGAACCATATCTAACTAATGTTAGAGACTGGGGGATTTGACACAAGAGGTTGGTGTTTACTGGGCAGCTAAAGCGTTATGAAAACAAGCCAGTGAGTTGCATCATGCAAACGTATAGGACAAAGTGTTTTGTCATCGCTGACGACTCAGAGATTTTTGAATCTCTTCGGAGGTCACCAAATTTGTGCTAAGCCTCTTAAACTAATTTGATCAACCTTTAAATCACACATGTCAAATTTTAGGCTGATTTTTTTTTAAATAAATTCCTGTACAATTGTTCTTTGGTAGACTGAGAAAGACAGACTGAAAAAAAAGGCTTACATCACAATAAAACATTAGTTTAGGGGCGCTGGTGGCGCGGTGGTTGGTGCGCGCACCCACTGTATGGAGGCTGTGGTCCTCCGGGCGGGCGGCCCAGGTTCAAGTCCCAACTGTGGTTCCTTTCCCGCATGTCATCCCCCACTCTCTCTCTCTCCCTGATTTCTGACTCTATCCACTGTCCTGTCTCTCCAATGAAGGCCCAAAAAAACAAAATAATGAATCTAAAAATAAAAACATTGGGTTTAAATGAAAAGAAACGTCAGAGGGCATCATCTGACTTCTTTGGCTTCGTCTGTATGTTTTGCCTTTTAATTTGGGGGTAAATGTAAAGAAAAAAGAACAAAGCAAAAGCATTGCACCTTTTTTTTGCTGCATTAAACACATCCCCGTTTCTGCTTACTGCTCTATAATTTGTAGTGCAGTTTGCTGCTGTATAGTGTCCATAACTAAAAGCGCCTCTTTAATGTGACTGTGGCAGGTACTGTAAACACTACGGCTTTTATCGCTCTTCTAACGGGAAGCACACACTCAACGCCATTTTCACGCTTTTGTCTTCTACCACGATATACACTCACTCACAAAAACACAACACACATACTGTATGTACACACAGTAACCCTCTGAACATGCCTTCTACAGGATGGACCCACATCTGGGAGCAATGAAGTCCTCAGTATGTGTGTGTGATGGTGTGTGTGTGTGTGCGTGTATATGGCGGAGATGAGGGAAGTGTTTCTGGGTTAGGAAGTTTCCCTCTGGTCCCGAGGTTTCGGAGCTCTGAAAGCTGTGATCCATACCGGCTCTGCTGGGCCAGAGGCCAGACCCCCGGACCCTCTTAATCCCCACCAGCCTGCACCGTTCGGAAATGGACCCTTCCACCCTGAAGGTCGGAGGCAGATGGTTGTGATTCGGAAGGCGAGACCACCGAGGATAACTGGGGATCGTGTAATGCAACATGTCATCATGTGCAGATTTTCTCTCTCGTACTTGTGATGTTCCCCCCTCTTTTTACTTCCTCTAACGCTCCATTTCTTCTTCTCTCACCTCCATTTTTTCCCCGCTTTCCTCCCTCTTCCTCTCACTACTTCAAAGCCTAAACTTGGCCTCTACTGTATCCTTCAAAGTAAAACTGTTATGAATACATTTGACAAGTGTGAAGGAATTTTAAAACACACTGACGTCCTGGACCACTACAGAGGGACACATGAAGACAGATTCAGTCTGCCTCGTGTGTGCTCAGAGATCTGTAAGAGCTGCTGCGCCGAGGCAGAGGTTTGTCATTACTGACGGCAAATACAGGGCTGAGGAGCTGCTGCGGGCTGATTAGAAGTCTGCGTCGACTTTAAGCAACTCAATAAAAGAGGAGCTAAAGTGGTGCTCGTCTTTGTGTCTGTTGGAGTCATGCCATTGCATTTGTTTGGGGATGTTTCTCAATATTTAGACTTTTGTTAAAATAACTCATTGCTGTTAAAAAACAGAGAGAACGCCTCAGCTTGGATATTTTGTTTTGTCTTGTTTTCAAAGTTGCAGTTTTTAGCTCAAGAAAAGAGGACTTGAGGCTACATTTATTAACAATATGTAATTTATTTAATTGCTTTATTTGTGAAGGAGAATACTCCTGCAGACAGATGATACTTTTAAGTCTTACACTGGGACTGAAAAGAGAAAACGTCTGCAGGATTCCTGCACCATTTAAAAAGTTATCTGTGAATGCAACTCACTGTAATTTTTCAAAGTCCAAAAATATTGAAAAACCAGCATGGACAACAAGGCCTACATGCATGTTTTAACTTTAACAACAACTTTTTACTTCCTCAATTCAAGAACTGTTACTTGCGTTCCACAGTCTGTTTTCAGTGAACTAAATTAAAGACCTGCACATTCCCTTTTCTACACTAAACATCAGCAACAAATGTTATCCGTCAGCCTCTTACAGACTGTCATTATTAATATAAACCCATGTGAACACCCGTGTGTGTGTGGCGGACTGTTACACACTTCGAAGGCTACCCTCTGGCAGAAACACTTAGGTGGTCAGGACAGGAGAATTTTTCTTTTGCCGAGGAGTTTTGCATCACTGGTGTAGGTCCGTAGGAAAGAGCTTTCCGAATGTATGTATTTGAAAGGAAAAAATAGAGGCGTGACAGTTAATAGAGACATCACAGGGCCTAAGAGCGCTGAGTGAAGGAGAGGTGGTCAGTCAGAGTTTCCTCTAAGAAACCAGGGAAGCCGTAATGACAGAGGAAGTTTGTGCTTTTGTTTGTGTGTGAATGGTAGCAATTCACAAGCTTCACACAATTTGAAAACTTAAGTATAAGCTTGCACTACTTCCGCGTTGTTTTATTACGCCACGTCCTACCTCAGGAGACCCCCCCCCCCCCCCCGCTGTGAGGAGCATATGTGAACAACAAGGTCTGCAGAATCTCCGCAGCAGTCCTCCTGGAATTGTTTAGATATTTTCAGGAGTGCATATTGTGTTTTATCTGTAAGAAAAAAACTGTACAAATATAAAGTACAAACATAAAGTGCTCTTGTTTTTATAGAGCATTTATGGTGGTGGTCTTGTGATTTTCTTCGACATAGCCAAGTAAACTATTCCCAGTTTCTTGTTTGCTCTAACTAACAGGATGCTGGCTTTGTCCTCAAATGTTGCCTACGGACATGTGAGTGGTGTTGATCTACCTTTGTCTGTTTTCCCAAAATAGTCAAACCACTTTGTTTAATCTTTTGAACATTTTTGAATTTTATTTATAGGAAAAAGATGACAGTGTAAAAGATGCATGCTGTCTTCAGTGACAAAAATATAAGCAAGGAGGCGTAACAGGATGGAAGTTATCTTTGGTAAGTGCAAAAAAAGTCACTCATGATAATGGACACTTACTGTAGATAAACATATGTTAACAAAAAACTCAACACTGAAAAATTGACAGGAAGAAGAAAGGAAGCTGTGATTTTATCTTTCTAGAAGCAGAACAACCTGCAACGACAGAAGTAAGAAAATCAGACAGAGTTTACTCTGTGTTTGGATGTTTATGTTTGAGTCTGTGCACTCAATGCGTCCATATGAGTAGGAAGTGTGTGTGTGTGCGTGTGCGTGTGTGTGTGTGTGTGTGTGTGTGTGTGTGTGTGTGTGTGTGTGCGTGCGTGCGTGTGTGTTGCCACTGATTGCTCCCACCCCTCCTGACTTATCAAATGGGAAAATCTACATTTGTGTTCCTGCCGGGCCCTCAGTGGCCTACTTGTGTGGCTTTATCTCCGAGCTGACGGGGGGCTGCTGGGCCCCACCCTCCCTTCATCCGCTCTCCTGAACACAGGACGCACGGAGGGACGGACGTAGAGCTTGGGTAGATCCTGACCGTAGTGATGTCATGATACTGTTACATAATTTGGCTGTGACTGAGATCGTGATGGTTTGAGAAAGTATGGAGACGGTAAATTCTTTTAATTTAAAGTGTAGTTAATTTATAATGCAACAGGCAAATTAAATATAAAACAAAGCAGTTACCCGATTGGTTTAGAGAATAAATTGGGCAATTTTTTTGGGATATTCAACAATTTGTAAAGTAATATTGAAGAAAATAAAAATAAAAAAGATGAATGGTTCCAGTATCTCAAATAATATTTGTTTAATTTCCTGCACATTTTAAATATATTCATATTATTAAAGCTACAGTTAGGGCTGGACAATTAATCAACCCGACATTCAGAACCTCTTACCGACGTCATCTTGCCCGTGTCGATTATTTTGATTATTTTCAGCTCAGAGTCACGTGACGACACGTCCAATCAGCGACATGGAAGCAATGTCCGTCGTTTGGACACATTTTGTCTTTAGGGAAGACGACACCGGACAAAAAGAAGTCAAATGTAAACACTGCAGAAAAACTGTTTGTAAGAAATGCAAGTTATTTATTTTCTACTGTTTTAGAGAAGTTCATTTCTACTTTAAAACTCAAATGTGTCGTTATCATTTCAAACGATGTTTGATTTCAGTTTCAAATATTCAATAAATAACCACAAAATAGTTCATCAGATATTCACTCTTTCATTAGAAACAATATCCCAGCTTTAATAGTGGAGCATGTTTTCAGTAGAGACCATGTCAGTGAACTATGAGGGCTAAAAACAAACACGAAATAATCGTTCATTAATCATAATCGAGGTCAAATGTTCAATTAATCGTGATGTTGATTTGAGGTCATATCGCCCAGCCCTCACAGATAGATAGATGACATTAAGATCTGTTAGTTCAGTCAGACAAGTTAAAAATTAAACATGACACACCATGTACAAACATTCGACTTGTTTACTCTTCTTGACTGAGAAAACAACCACGTTTCACTAATTAAACAGCTCCTTTAAAATGAGTACACACAAATGTACACACACACACCTCAGACTCTTTAATCGAGTCAATATGGACTTTTGCTCGTCTGGCAACTCCCCAGATCTCGACCAATGAGAACATTTTAAACCGTCCAATCTTTAAAAAACCCACTTCCGAGCAGTTTCAGTCGGCCACTCCTTGTGGTTTCTTTGCTCATTGTTAGCAGCATCTTAATCTGAGAAGAGGAAATCACTGCTGGCAGACACACGGCTTTGACAACTGGAAGTAGTCACTCTGAGGTCTGCTATATTAGTGCCATTGATCAGGCTCATCAGGGTGGACTCAGCAGGCCTCGAGGCACACTGGAGTTTGGATGGACATGAAGAGGGAGTTCAAACAGCTTGAAAACAGAACACAGCCTTCTGAGAGAGTTCTTAGCTAAAGTTTTTAAAGCTGACAAAGATAGGTGTGTTTCTCTTATGGGCTCTCAGTGTGGCTGCAGGTTCTCACGACCCCCCCACCCACCCACAGTGGCAGTCAGACATTAAACAGAGATACACACCAGTGAGAAGTCTACGGCCACACACACAAACACACACAGTCAATAATTACCTGCCTCTCCAGACACACCAGTGATGGTTAACTGGGTGTGGGTTTAAGTATCTGTTGTGTCCATCAAAACCAACCAACAGCAACTTCCAGCGAATAAAACGACGTCAGCATGTATCTCTTTTCCTGACCCAAGTAAAAATAACGTAATTCATGCCAACGGAGAAAGTGACGAACGTTGTATTTTGATACTTTTCAATGAAAATCAGTGGGGGAAAAATCGAGCCTGAAGGCAGCAGCATGAAAAGATGTTTCAAATATCTCAGTTCCAAGAAGTGATCACCTCAAATATATTGAACTATAAAGATACAACAATTAGCTGATTCATCAATAAGTTGATTAAAGCTCCTGAGAGGGGTTTTTAGCTGGTTGTTAATTTCACTGGAATCGATTCAAAATGATTCTGGATTCATGATTCAAAGTCTATTTTTGAATTAGTACATCCTTGAATGTACTATTGAATTTCTTGCTGCTCCATTTGGCATTCTCCTGAGTTAAAGAGCTAGCATTAGCGCTTACCAGGGAGTGACTGATTAGCCAAAATAATAATAATAGATTTTGGGATTTTTTTTAATCTATTTAAAAATCTCAGAAGATAAGAATCTCCATTTTAACAAAAATCGATTTTTCTCCCCACTTCTACTAGTAAGAGTGACTTGCATCTCAAACTGTCCCTTCCTGCGCTCCGTAGCTGTGATTGAAGTGTTGGTCAGTCATCCTCTCTCATGGTGCAGTCGTCTGACTCTATCCTTTCTGATTGGATGAGACACGTCGTGCTTGGAGGGTAAAAGTCGACCAATGACAAGCTGTCAAAATATTGATGACGCGGTTAAATCATCGAGTTAAAATCCATACCTATCCTGCACCAATTTATGACGTCATGTTTGATTAAATCCTTTAAGTTTCTCCAGCTGAATTTACATATTGTATTACGTCTGAAGAAAATCTCTTTACATGTAAATAGCAGCATGTGTCATGTTCGGTTTATTAGCTTTGACAGATGTGCTGTTTATGGATATAACAGGCCAGGGTTTTCTTCCTACACTGATGCAGCTTCAAATACTCCCAAAGCAATGAACCCTGTTTTGAGCACAAAGCTTTCTTTCAGCCCGCAAGATCTACACATTTCCGATTTTTCCAAATTCTTCCCTTAAACCTTCCATCAGTCTGAAAACACCCTCTGCAACATGCAGCTCCAAGAATGTGAGCAGAGAGGAATTCAAGCGGAGAATCCCCTGTGACATGGTAGGAGAGTCGAACAGGAAATAAAACCTGGAGATTCCTGTCTAGGTAGCGCATCCAGGACACTGCTGAATTATACGACATGCACCCTGAGAGAGAGAAGAGACTTTAAGACAACGGCAATGGTCTGTAAGGAGTGAGATTTAGAGGCAGACTGAAAAAAACATGAACACTGAGGAGACAGGAGCAAAGACTTGTGCAGGGGCTTTACATTACACTGTTTGAGTGACCCGAACAAGCCAATAAATGAATCCCCTCCAGCAACACTCAGACTGTGGGTATAAATGTCAGCAGGCGCGAGGACTAACAGCTCCTTGTCAACAAGATTGAATATTCAGAAGTTAATTCATTTCTGCTGCAACAGCGCGATAAAGGCCGATAGGGAGAGATCAATAGAAAGGACCTATTTCAGGTGATCGATATCAGGATATGACATTTATATCTGCTGGATATTTATTACGTCAAGAAAAGGCGGACAGAAGAAGAGGGGGAGTGGACGCACTTCAGGTGGAGCTGCATGCAGAGTGTGAATGAATCCGACCTCACACACACGCTCACACACTCGCACACCCAGGCTGTCTGAAACCTTGTTCCCGACCACCAAACCACAGAACCGTTTCCAGCAGATGGCAAAGCCGAGGCTTTTCCACATATAAGCATTTTTTTTCTTAAACAATTTGCCAAATGCTTCCTTTAAGGATGTCCATGTGTTTTACTTGGTTAGCAGCTGAAATCGGGGGCCAAAGCTCCAGAGACACAAACAGCACTTTGAAATGAAGAGCTCTGTCAGAAAACGAATGCTTAAGTGATACTTTCCAGCCCGGTCTCAGATGATGTTGTTGGCGTCACATTTAACGATTCTGTTGCAAATTGATATATGTGAACGCCTGGGTACTTAACGTGCAATTACAATTAAGTAATAATGTTTCTGTAAGAATATGATCTCTGGAAGTATGGAAATGTGAAGAGGGCAGAAATGGAAGAGAGTTAAGATGGCACAGGGAAGGCAGATACGTTTCTGATTATTAAGAAGACACTGACACATGAAGCAGTCCCCACATGTGTCTCTGAATATTTGATACCTTCTTAGACTCAAGTAATCACATTTTTGAAACTACATGTACGGTATGAAATCACGTTTGAGACAGAAGAAAAAGAAAAGAACTGGATCAGTGGTTTTCAACTTTTTCTGTCTGATTACCAACATGTCCGATGAACTCAAATAACCCTTTACTGACACTTCCTGCCGTTCCTAATGTGTTCAAACAAACGATTAAAACCGTTATTTTTTAGGAGGATGGACGATGGAAAAGCTTTTAATTGTTGGCCTTCATTATAAATTGGACTGTACATGTTCAGGTCAGTGTTGTTTGCATTCATACGAGCTTATGCTACCACGAATAAGCAGAAGCTAATAGTCACCTTTAACTGATCGTATTATATTTGTTTCAATATCTTCTCTAAACAAGTTTATTATCATTTTATTGGCTATCCATATAACCCAATCAATTACGATTAGGGATGTAACGATTCACTAAACTCACGATACGATTCTCTCACGATTTATTTTACAGAATGAGACTGTAGACAAATGATGACTGAAACAGATTCCTTTAGGGGCTGCTAACCTGCTTGTCAGTGTGGTTTGGTCTTTTAATGTTTTTGTTCTCTCAACAAGGGGAGGTGATTGGAGCTTCTCATTGTGGTGTCGATTAAATGCTGCATCATGTTGGTTGTGCTATTTGTGTAGTTCCCTCTCTTCTTGCAATATTCACACACAGTTTTTGTCTCGTCTGTTATCTTCTCACCTCTTTCATTTTCTGTCTTGGGGAAGCCAAAATGCTTCCACACCTCCGATTTAAAAGACGGTGTGGCGTCCTCAATTTCTAAATCTTTCTCTGCAGCTGCCAACCTCCTCTGCTCTACAGCTGCTGACGCTCACCATATTATTGAGATTCGTTTTTCAGAGTACCGATGTGAACCTTGACACCTTTGAATCGATTTATCACAATTTCATGATTACTTACTAGGAAGGCGAACTTTGCACACACACTAAGCTGAACAGACTTTACCAACATGCATACACTGCGGACCAATCCCAATCAGGCCCACTCAGCAACCAATAGGAACACAGGTTACCAATCAACAACTCAAACAGTGTTGCTAAGCAACCACACTAATATTCTGTGTGAATATTACAATATCGGTATCCCATTTCCGTTGGGCCCTAATCCTACGTCCCTATAGCTTCAACTTTTTGTGGACTTTGTTGCACTTCAATAACTTGATTTGCTCCCAACAGACTTTATCATTTCATCATTCTTGTGGCTCGTAGAGGGCTTCTTTTTTTTTACATTTACATCTGTCCTATTTGAAAATGAAGAAGTCATGTAACTCTTATAACTTTTCTGTAAGCCAGTGGACCATACAGCCCCTGGGTACAATAAGCTTCCCCCTATAGCTCTAAATGTTGAGGTTAAGGAACACTGAAGCACGCCACGTATAAAAGGGCTTGGAGCTGGGTGGTTGGGGGTGGTTGACTAATACTTCATAAGGCCTTGCTTAACTGCAACAGTGGGCCTAATCCTTCTTAACCACTCGGCATGTCCCTGAGCTGTCCGTGTTAATGCCTGACCTGTCATTACACCGGTCCAATCCACGCAGTGTTGACACGAGCTGTCAGCGGATTAGAACAGACCAAAAAAAAAAACGTTTCATTACGCCTTCAAAGGAGAGACGGAGAGAAGGAGAAAAATAGAGAGAGGTGAACATGTCATGTCGAAGTACGAGACCACAAAGTAAGGTCAGTTTCACAACAACAGAGAGCTGTAAGAGAAACATGGAAAGGTCGTTGGTTCCCTCACCTTTAACACTTTCTCTCACTGTTAGCTACAGATCCTGCAGAGTGTTGATGCAGCTATCGAAACATGTCATTTAAAGTGTGGTGGGTTTTGCTTTCACACTTATGAGGTTATTATTTTAGTTAAAATCTAAACCAGTATTTGATTCTGTTGCTAACATAAGGCTTCATTCAAATGTAAATACACTTTGTGCACTTTACTGCAACAAACTGAAGTAGATGATTTAGAATAATCCAGAAAACAACAAGTACAACACTATTATTCTCACCTAATGTCAAAGGTCATCGAGTCTGTCTGTTAGTCTCCTAAACCCTCAGAACATCCACGCCGCTCTGTGGTGAGCACCACGGAAATTCTCTACAACGTTATATAACCGAAAGTTTCATGAAGTATTACTTTGACATCCACGTCATGTGTTGGATAGGATTCTAGCAGAAAATGGATTTGGAAGACATTATAGCAATTATTTTTCTGAGAAGATGTTGAAAGTTTCTCAATCCAGATCAGAGAGAGCGTATTCTACGTATCTGTTCAGTCCTATTTAGACTTACAAAAAACTTCAGCCTGGCAGAAAATGTTAGAGAGCAGGGGTACGAGGCTACAGAGAACGAGAAGTAAGAAAAGAGTAAAGAGAACATTCCTCTTAAACTTAGTATTTGCACGTTTTTATAGCTTCCAGTTTGCACTGAATGTTGAAAGAAGTGATAGTTTGTGCTTTTTATTAAACACATTTGAACTTTTTTGAGGATCTGAAAGAGTTTGCCTTCTGAAGCTCAAAGACGGGCTGACTGATGAGTTTATCAACACAAGTTTTATCGGCAAATATTTTATGGCAAATTTATTTCAAAGCAAAAATGGTTGTTTTTTTATTATTAACTTTCTAAAAATGAGATTTGCTGCTTTGTCTTTTTGTATGACATTAACCTCTAAATCTTTGGTTTATGAACAGGTGGTGGGAGATAACACAACCTGGTATTGTTTGAAAATTAATGTCAATAAACATTTTATTTAAAGAGGACATATAATCCCCCGTCTCCACCTTTTCAAACAGTCCCCTGTGGTCTAAATGAAACATCTGTGCTGTGCTTTGGTCAGAATATAACATGAATCAAGCACCAGAGGAGGTTTGTGACCCTGTATAAACCAGCTCTCTCAGAACACTCCGTTTTGGTGTGTGTGTCTCTTTAAATGCAATGAGCCCCCCCTGAGTTTTCCTGGTAGACATCAGTCCTTTGCTAGCGAGAATAAAAATGGCAGACCTGTGCAAAAGTTTTGCTCTAGGCTGGGGGTGGAGTCCATGGGTGGAGATACCAGGGGAGGGGAGGGTATTTTTTTTTTTACCAAAATCCCACTGTGATGTCACAAGGAGAGCACATTTGAAACAGAGCATTTTTTTCTGTGTGGTAAGACTTATGCAGACCACAAACAAAGGACTGGATGGATTTATTTCACATTTTGTGGGTCCATAGACACTCAGGTTACCCAAATAAATGTTCAAAAACCCTGTACAAGTGGATTTTTCATAATATGTCCCCTTTAAGAAAATTCAGAAACAAACGTTTATTATTAAGAAAATAATTGTACAGAGTACAGTAATGGCAAACATACAGAATATAAAACCAAGTTTAAAAGTACTTCTGTGAATAAAACTTGCATGTCAGATTTGAAACTATTTAGGGGATTTCACAATTTCAACTCCAAGTCAAGCTGCTGCCCACATCACTCATAACTTTATCATCACACGCGCATGAGACAGTTTGATGTACGTTGTATGCAGCAGGAAACCCCCCGCCTCATCCTCTTCCTGAAGTCAAACAAAGTAATAAGAAGGCAAACTAACGTGCACACAAACACACGCTTTGATCTGTGCTGTCACTCAGCTCTGTTCCACCTGAGCCTCACAGTGAACCGATCATTACCCGGCTGTATTGATCTCGCCCTGCGTCTCTCTGTCTTCTTCTCGCACACAACATTTTTCTGCCCCACCTCCGTGTTCTCCTCTCTCTTCTGCTTGTCTCTTTATCAAACCGTCATTTCCTCCACGGATCTTTTTTTCCTCATTCTCCCTCTGTAATGGTTTTCCTCTGTCTCTTTTCCTCTCGCCTCTGTGCTGCTATCAGATTTCACGACGTCATTCCCAAGCAAAATACACTTTAAACTACAGAAGATATTTTTTCACCCATTTGAACATGTACATTTGATTTTGTTAACCATATAAAAGTATGTCACATGCCTTTGTTTCATGAAAAAACAATCAAATAGAGGCTATTTTCGACATAAGACATAACGCTCTCAGCCTTATCAGAAGTCAATTTGGGCTGATCCTCAAGCAAACCATGCTACCTGACTGAGTGTGGGGTCATTCAAACTACCACCATCCACAGCCATCACCACCCATCCTCCCACTTGTGATCAGGCCTGTATTGAGGCCCTCGGGGGACCAACACCGAACACTTAGGGAGGCAGCGTGTCAGCTCAATAAACAGCAATTTATTGGCAGGGGACTGAATAAGCTGCCATCCCTGGAATCTATCAGCTGAGGCTCTTATTGGTGCTGAGAGTTACTAATGAGGAAGAAGAAGACAGACGGGGAGTAATACCACGGACATGAGAAGATGTTTCTGTTGGTTTGGACAATTCCTTCGCATGGAAAAATAAAAGGAGTGTGTGTTTTAATTTGCTTTGTTTTGTGACATCATGCTCAGCTAAATTTTATTAATTAATTACCATGATATGGACTTACAAAGTAGATTGTAATGAATAGTTGTGAACATTTGTTGAGCATATTTAAGTCCTTTTTTTCTACTGTTGAACAAGGTTTGGGGAAAATGACAGAAATAAATTCTCCTTAATTTACGTACGAAACTAAACATGTTTCAGGATCACAGTTCTCAAATAGATACCAAAGAAACGTTAAATTAAACATTATATAACTTAGTGTTAGCCTGCCCAATCAAACATAATGAACCTCATCAGACTGGTGTGACCAGATCTACTAAAATACTTATGGATAAAGCCTTCACGTGCACAACAAAGCAAATCAGGAAGCAGTACAAAAACATCTACAGATTAATAGGGAGCTTCGTGGGACACTTTGCGGGAAATTCTAGTTTGTGAGAGCATTTTTGGGAGTGCCATTCCACTTTCCCTGCTCTACTTGAGTTTTACTGCTGTGTACCGCAACTACATTTAATGTTGTTTGTAACCTATCACAGAAATGGTGTAAGGAGTGTTACATTTTTTAGGTTTTGGCTGAATTAAACGCCCCCTCGTATTTGTAAAATTCATTAAGATTAAATCTTATTAAGATAAAAGGCTTCTGTAAATGTTTATTCAGATACTGACAGCTCAAAATGTGTTCTTAAAAATACCACACTTTCCCTCCTAGCAAGTGACAGGAAACAACTTTCTCATCAGGCGTCCGTGACTCCTGCCCCTGCCCTTTGACCCTTACAGTCACTGTTCAGGTCGAGGACGGGAGTGACAACTTGAAGGAAATTTTAAAAACACAGTTGTATACTCGAGGTAAAGTCGCTTCTTACCTGTACCACGTCAGCCCCTTGTCGTAGAAGCGGTCAAAGAAGTGTGGCTCTGCACCGACGGCTCTCACGTCAGGATGGATGCGCAGGAACTCCAGCAGAGCCCGCGTCCCACCTTTCTTCACCCCGATGATGATGGCCTGAGGAAACTTCTTGCTCCCGAAACTATTGGCTATCGAGATGTTAGATTTAGCATCGCTGTTCGACAAGTCCGACAGCTGTCCCCGGACAAACGACACCTGAGACGCGTTATGTGCACCGAGCTTCTGCGGTGACGGTTCTTGTCCATCATTTAGGATCATTTTATTTGGACTGCTGCTCTGTTGGTCGTAAACAGGCCTGGGTAAGGAGTCACACAATCCGTTGAGGCAGTAGAAGAGGTATGTGAAGAGTATTATCATGGTAAAGAAGACGGACAGCTTGGACTGCACCTTCAGGTGTCCAAAGTTGAACGCAGCTCTCCATACACTACATCCCATGAGTCGCAATCCTGAGCACGAGGACACAACGCAGGAAACATGCCCTGACACAGGACTTCATACTACGCACCTTGAAAGTGACTCAAAATGAAAACGCTTTGAAATAACCACCGCGCTCGTGCCACAGCAGCAAGTGGCACAAAGGTTGCGCCGCGCGCGTCAAAAAGCTCCACATGTTCCTCAGCTCATCTCTCCTACCCGTGTCCTTTCTTAGCTTGCAAAATCATCACAGACGATTCTTCCAGTGACTTGAGCGAGTCTCAGCTGAAGGTGCTTCTGGATTTACGCCCCGCAGCGCTCAGTGCCGTCTGTGCGCTCCCGTGGCTCCTTGGCAGCGTTTCTATAGGAAGGAAAATCCTGAACACCCCTTACAAGTCTCACTGCCAAATCCACGCCCTGTTTATCAAACACACACGCCCCCTTCCAAACCCAGCCTGTGCGACTCTAAAATAACAGCGACAATAATTAAGGACCTCGCCAAGCTGACAGTGAAAGAGAACGTCTCGTATCATTTTATTTTGAAAGCAATTTAGAGAGCAGTTAGACGTAGATTACATTTAATGCGTTGGAGGAGGAAAGGAATATTTGGATCATGATGAAGAGGGAATATTAGCTTTTGATTGCAGACTGAGGACGCAATTTCCTCTCATTTCCCCTTAATTCACCGCATCCAATGTGAAGCTTTATTCTTATATGGGAGCCTCGCTGCTCTGCGGTTCTTTCTGTTCCCATAGTTGTTCACTTTGGATGTGCATTGACCACCTGCTGTCTGTTAACCCTCCTGACCAGTGACCACACACCCCCCTGGAGCCAGCTATGACACACACATTTAACCTTTACACTCCAGCCCAGCAGGGGCAGACAGGTGTAGTCAGCTTTCTCTTTTTTTCTGTTTACAATGTGATTTCTTGTGCATATGAGAGGATCAAAATGCAGTACTTTTTTCTACTCACCAGCTTTCTTATTAGCCTAAGTTTAATATTGTGAAATTATTTAGACTATCAAAAATGTACTTTCCTAACCATTAGGTCACAAGAGACATTTGCTGCAAGTTTTGGAACAAAATCCTTTATGTGTCACCAGAGAGTCTAGCCGTTTGTTCCTGAATCTTGCCAGTAAGGCCCAAGGACACAGATTATTTTACAGCAATGACAGATAAAGTGTCTAGATCCCTCCCTCTGTGTGATACTGCTGCAGGAAAAAACATAAATAAAGCCCTGTTTTAATTCTGCAACCTTAGGATGCCATCACATGGTTCTGCATCTGTCTTAAAAGCTTTCTGTGCTGTAACCCTCTCTTTTTTAAAACATCTCCAGTCTGGTCGTGGAGCTTTAGGTCAGGTAGAATCAGTTATGTCTGAACTAGTTCCCTTGCCCGCCATCATTGCTGCAACACCTGTTGGTTTGCCGCACAGTATGTAAATCCGCCACCAGGGGGCTCTCAATCAAAACAATAACAAAAGATGACCAGCGGGGAATCATGGGAGTTCTCTTAATGTAAGCTACATCACAATGGCTTTCTTTTAGGGTGTCTTTAAATGCCAAGGGGGGCAATTTATGTTTTTGTATTTATGTATTTTTGAGTATTTTTTTGAAGTGCATGTTCATGTGTTTGAGATGGTTGCACACAGTCTAACATACTCTTACTGTTCACTCTTAAGTTGCTTAACCAAGCTTCAAGTACAATATTTGAAAAAAAACCCACAATGTTTATCCTGATCAAGTAGTTTTGGTGCCTAAGCCTAACCGTAGGTTCGTGAAAAGTTCTTTGTTTTGGCTGGAATAATGTGTCAATATTGACATTTGGTTTCACACTGTAGACACAAACAGTGATCTCCTGGGAGAAAGAGAAATCAGCTCGGTTGTGGTTTATACAGGAAGTGTACTTTCTTGCAGTAGGTATCATAAAGGATGAGAATAGACGTCATTCAATGAATCATATGATGGCTTTACATCTTAAATGGATGAAAATTGACAGAGATACATGGTATAATCACAGACTGTATATAACATTTACTATTTACAGTCTATGGATGTACCCAGTTGCCACACCAGGCGTTTATAGTAAGAACTAGATTCCCTGTGAGTGTGAAAGACAAAGTTTAAACGAAACTACGACAGAGTTTTTCAAGCGGAGGAAATGAACTCCTTTAAAAACTTAAAGTTCTTAGCTTAACTCTTATGTTTAGCTTGCCTGGCTTTTAAAGAAACGAACCTGAGCAGACAGCAACATTGCTGCATCTTGAAGCCCACTCTTCACTTATGTAAAGGCAAAAAGGGAAAATGTTTTTGTCATGGCAGTCCGCACGACTTCAGAAGGAAGCGAGTAAATTAAAAGGGTTTTTTTGGACGGAACGGAAAATGTTTTTTCTGTATAAGGGTTCAAATGATTACATTATCCTTGGTGTAATTTTTCATTGTGTCTTACAATATTCTTCCCAGTTAAAGTGTTCCCTTGCAGAGACAAGTACCCCAACATGAGCTCTCAGTGATCTGAAATGGAGGCTTCTGGATATAAAAACCCATTTTCTAAATTTACTTTTGACAAAATATGTGTAACAGTATAAATCACAATTTATTGGCATCTTCACCTTACATGTTGAAATACAAGTGAGGTGCTACATGGCAGCACATCCATATGGAAGATAAATCTGAAGGGATGACAGTATCAATCGACCGGGGCCTCGTCCAGCCTGGCAGTATGTCAATTTCACAGAAGTCTCTAAACAGAGAAGGCATCATTTACCCTTCTGTACTCTCCGAGCACTCCTCCCTATTGATCCTCTGTGTTGTTGAAAAACAATCGGAGACGTGCCACTCTGTAGTCAAAGTCATCAATAATGTGGGCTTGCTTTGTGTGCTTTAATGTGTGCCTTTACTTAAAGCACAAGAGTCCAAGGATGTGGTTTTTGAAGCACTAGAATGGCTCTATTTTAAATCAAATGTAACCATGCAGACAAAAACAGGAAAACAATATGTCTGCTTTGTTAAGGTATCATTTACAGCGTGCGACTAATCCTGAATGACGGTCTAGAGAGTCTACTGTACGGGTACTTTGCTCACTTTGACAGTGTACAGGGGAACACCTGAACTTTGGCTTTCCCACACCCCCACCTGTGTTTAAGTGACATTGTTGGTGTTGGATTCCTACCCACCTGTGTAAGGTCTGTTGCTGTGGGAAGGCAGACAGCTGTACAAAGCTCAGTCGTAGCTGGTGTGCTCTGTAATTCTCCGTACAGTCCCTGTGATGACCTGCGGCCGCTTCAAAGACAGAAGCCGTTCCAAAAAACAGAGTACTCCAACTTCTGACTCACACTGGAGCCCCAACTCAGCAAACCCTTAGAGGTAAAACTCAATAGAGGACAGAGTGAGCCAAGACTTTATCTTCCAAAGGACTGACATTTTGCCAGATTCAATTCTTCTGCCTGATTTCGACAGATGTTGACCAGTTGTTATTTCCAGAGGACAGCTAGGCGGGTTATGATGTGGGGATTGGGATTTTCATGAATGGTTATAATTTCAAATCAGTACAATATAGATATTTGTGAACGAGTCCGGCAGCCTGTCACAGATTTTCAAACGAACTACAACAGGGGTTCCAAAACTTTTTCATGCCAAGGACGCCCATATAGCATTAGCCTTTGGCGGAGACCCCCCCCCGCTTGCAAGATTTCCTAAATTTGTGGTATGGAATGACGGTAATCAAGGGGAACGCCCACAAAACGTTACATCAAGTTTGCGCTGAGGGAGAAAAGAAACCGCTAGACGCGATGCTAAAGTGCTGCTGTGTGCCCTTCGTCACTACAAACAGACTGAAAAATTAAAATCTAAGGTTTTATATTTTACCAAACCGAAGCACAGAGCCGAGTAGAAGAGACGGCAAGCGGGAGGACGAGCTTAGTCGCGAGTGGGATCCAAAATTTAAACGTGTATGCCTGCAGCACTGCATTTTAGAACAACACTTCGTGCCATTTAGTTGGATCATTCGTCCAGTCTTTCAAAACGTATCGGACAAAAATTCCATCCTATTCTGTTCAGTTTAATAATATATCTTTCTTTGTCAATTGACAGTAATGAATCAATATGGGACATGACAGCTTGTAAGCGCTAGCATCGGAGTTTGCATTATTAGTGGCTCGGGGAAAGGATTCTTTTCCCCAACTGGAGGCCCCGCCCACAACTATGATGCACTGTATCTATGAGGACTAAAGCCTCTGTACATGGAGCGCACAACATAACCACTAGGCTGTCCGGCGCCCCGTAAGACTATTCCTTAAAGAGTTTTTCTCTCCTGCTATTTATTCACATTTAACTTTTTTTTTGGGTGTGTAGCAGATTTTGATATGCATAACTGTTTATTTAAAACAATGTGACATTTCTTCAGAGTAATAGCCCCTCTTAGTCGCTTAGAGAGACTCACTTTAAGTGTTAGCAACAGCTAGCCATAAAACAGAGATATTTCCTGATTTCCAAAGAGACTGATATTTAAAGGCTTTTTGTTTTGGTGTTTTCTTGTTTTTTTGTTATTTTCTCTCAATAGCTAATCCCCTGACTGTTGCCGGACAAAGTGAGTATAGGCTTCACCAGACTTCTCAAGTTCTCCTGAAGGGTGTAGCAGTTATTATCCCTCAGGAGGATCGCTGAGGAAACAATAGATGCGACTAGCTACTGAAGAGCTGCTCTTTAAATGCCCTGTTAACTCACCGGGGTGGAATGTCTCCTTTTCACACACACAACAGAAACCTGTCACCAAACTCCAACAGACATCATCATCATGAAAGGCCGCAGCAAGGATTAAGGATGAATTACATGCAGGCTTGTTACACTGTCAAAGCAATTCAACCCAAAATTATAGAAAAATGTATCTCTCTTTCTATCGCTCTGAAATAAAGGTTGAACCTTTGGAAAGTTATTTAAGCTTGGGTCGGCAGATAAGGAAGGATTCCAGTCAGAGAATCAGGACAGGAGAGAGGATTCACAGCTCAAGGGTTTTAGTCCGTGAAAGACAGGTAGATATAAATAGACCACTTCGAACAAGGGAGCTTGGCTTATCCGTGACTTGTTTCGTGTGATCATTCGTGGTTTCTTCTCATCATTAACACACAAACGTTTAACTTGAATGTCCGGGCTGCTCCTGTTGCTCTACTCCATGGAAGCCTTGAGCTTTATAAAGTCCGAGCTTGTTAACTCTAGGCAGGCTTTCTCACAGTTCTATGTCACAACAACAACAACAACATTTTATTTAAAAAAAGCTGAAGTCAATGTCACTGGGGCATCACCAGCATGACCACGGTTGCTCCAACACTGGACCGTGGTTAGTTACTTTGATGTTTATGGAAAGTTCAGTTAATGAATGCTGTTGCATGGCTATGACATGCTAAACTTACTTTGTTCGACAGGTAGCCTCTTTTAATTTAGCTTTCCGTGTTAGCCAGCGTCCTCAAGCAAGATAAACTGGGATTTAAATATCTGATTGACATATTAACTACAGGAAGAATGGGTAAAACACCAGATTTTCTCACTGGAGTTTCGTTATATCACTACAAAAAAAAGGCAAAGAAGGCTACAGTGTTTAGCTTTATTAGGAGCTAAATTTGTTCTAATGATGTCAATGTAAGGTTTTATGTGTTCGGAAATACCAGCGAGTGGCTTCGCTGTAAGTTTTGTTGCCCAGAGGACATGCATACTATATATTTTTTAAACCAACCTGGGCAGACATGTCAAATATCTAAGCAGCAGATTGCTTGTTAATACTGTATGATTTGACGTATGTAGCTTAGCCCATGAAGGATCATCTGAATTATATATACAAATCAGACATGGCAGGCACCCAATCAAAATGAGTTATTTCACTTCCTGATTTGCATCAACGTTTTTTTAACTACACGCTCTGTACACACTTGTGTCTCTCTGATCTTTGCTGCTCTTAATTTTTAAAAACGTTCTGGTTTTTAAGACAGTCTGTGCATGCTACTGGCTCTGTGAGGTTGTACCTATAAAAAAGATTATTTTGCTGCTCTGCTGGTTGTATCTCTCCTTGTATATCTGGATTTTAACGCCCTGTTGCCACAGTGAGATCTTGTCCCATATCTGGGACATAAACTTGTGTGAACATACTTTTCATTCTATCAACAAAACATCCAGGGAAACATTTTTTACAGCAACAACCGGGCAACTGATTGGCAGCTACTCTCATTCAGAACAGAAACCCTGCAGGAATTTGTGCTCATGCCAAAGATGTCGTGAAGAAAACAAACCTGCAGATTACCCTTTTAAAACTTCCCACACAAACAAAGAACACACCAACAAATAGTAGAGTCTAAACAGACCAATCATCTGTGCACTGAGTCTGTGTGTTGTGTGAAAGCCAGTGGGAGGGCCGTATTCTCAGCCATAACTGCAGGGCAGAGCTCTGCGGCCAGCTGGGTAAGTATAGGGCACAGCAGCACTGTACATTATCGCACGGGCGTGGCTACAAGCTCGCTGCTCGAAAAATGTTTTCAATAGAGGTAGGCACGAAAAGTACCCAGGCATGCCTGCACACGATCGTCGGCCCACTTGGTGACACGGAAATCTAAGGGTAGTCATAAAAAGTGTCTACCTGTTAAAGCTGAGTCATTACAGAGGGAGAAGGTTGAAACACAACCTGATACCTGTTATCATATTCCAACTTTTACAGCAGGTCATTGTGGTTAAACTCGAGCTCTTCTCTAATAAAACTCACAATTTTACGTGTTGCTTGTTTAAAGGGTACGTAGCACACTTTAAACTGCTGTGTTTCTGGATTTTATTTCTTCATCGTCATAAATGAGAGAAGAACCGGAGGGTAACAAATGAACTTCAGATGGTTCCTGTTCAATGGAGACATTCTGGTTTTGCACTTAAGCCAATACCTGAGCGACTCTCAGTCATTACAAATGGATTCTCTGTGTAATTGGATTGGCAATAAATTCACAACAATCTGCTGATGCGTGTAGACAGCATTCTGACTGATCTTGTGCTCCGAGCTTTTAGGCCCCATTCGTAACCCTGTGGAGTAACGATACAGGAGGAGATAAGGCTTCAGGTGTGTCATGCTGTACTGAGCTGCAGACAAAACAACATGGGGAGAAATCAGCTTATCTCTTGGCATCTGACATTTCTGTTGCTACAAGGTTGAAAGAAGAGAGTGGTTGTAAGTAAATAATGTTACTTTCAGTCAGGTGATGTAGGAATGAGTGTTTCCTGCAATTAAGAAAAAGGAATGAAAAAAATGCATGAATGGCTATTATAAAAAAAAGTGTTCTTTTTAAAAAGAAAATTCACAACACTAACTTTCACAAGTTAACATGTAAATTATCCACTTCACAGGGACAGAAAGGAAATAGTCCCATTTGTGAGGTGACGTCTTTTCAGGAAAAGTAAAACCAAAGCTTTACAGTTTTCTGTCCCATTAAAGCACATTAAACTCAACTGGAAGGTCGAGGGTTCGATCCCCAGCTCCTGAAGCTGTCCTTGGACAAAACACTTAACCCTAAATCGCTCCCGCTGCTTCGTATGAATGTGTATGAATGGGATTAGTTACTTCTGATGGTCTCACTACAGCAACCTCTGCCATCAGTGTGTGAATGTGTAGGTGTGACATGTGGTGTAATGTAGTCAGCTTTGAGTAGTCAGAAGACTAGAAAAGCGTTATACAAGCTCAAGTCCGTTTACCATCTACTGCTGAATTTCAATTTTCTATTGACATGTTTGAAATTCCTTTATTTTACATTTCAAAACAGTTTTTGTTATGCTTTTATTTTGAATTATTATACTGTCAAAAGCTAAGGGTATTTCACTTCCTATTTGGATACAAACCTGCTTTTATTTTGAAATAAAATAAGGAACTTCCAGTAGATTGGAGGTTACCTAATCACGGAAAAAGGAACTTGTCAGGGATTGCAAACTTAATGAAAACAGCTAAAATGGTAAAAATTGTGAAATGTTTGATGTCACAAGTTGGATATTAATTTTGACTTATCAACTGAGCTGTCCGGGTGTTTATTTTTAAAGTGAAGCGAATCATTCAAAGGCGCAGCAGGGTCGTTCTTTTCTATCACTATGACTACAGGGAGACGCTGCAGTGGCCTCCCTACGGTGCGTCTTAATGGCCAAAATAGCATGCGATAAAAAAAGAAGAAGAAAAGAATAAAAGAAGAAGAAGAAGAAGAAGAAAAGAAGATAGCATTAATTTCAGAGTTTAGGCCTTAGGACCAGCCGGTAAATAGCGACTAGCTGGGCTAGCTTGCAGCTTCTGTATCTCCATTAGTACAGGACAGACAAAAAAGTGTTACCAATCTTCTCATCCAACTTTTGGTAATAAAATCTACAAGGATGAATCTCAAATTTCCATATTGTGTTTGATTAAAATTCTTATTCACGATACTTTTCCAGCTTTAAAGCTAAGCTAAGCTATCTCCTAGCTGTAGCTTTTTTAAAACCTAACTCTCAGTACAAGGGCTTACAAAACATTGAACCCTTTTTTTTTTAAACTGAAAACCTTCCCGTAGAGTAAACAAAAACAAGTTAGGTCATAAACACAGGAATTAGGTTATACAGCAGAACTAACGTCAGGTGAGCTATCAGCTGATCTGTGCTGAACTCTGCAGCAGTTAGCAGTCCGCTTCTATGATACGTTATCTGTTAGGTGTAACTAAAGGTAATAAGGCCACCCTGTAAAATGTGGTGATTAGAGCCACACGGCAGCCTCGGAGAGGTCATGTGAGTTCAGTATGTGTGTGTGTTTTGCATTCAGGAAGACCTTTGTTGAGATTACATTTTCCTCTGCATCAAACTCGAATATTTTCATGAATCTTGGCGTGCATGCTATAGCTACCTAGAGATTTACTGCTCAGTGAATAGAGGTATTTGAAACCATACGATTCCAAGATCTACTGTCATGATGTCATTCATGCAACAAAGACAGGCCTGTAATCATTCTGGTCATTACATCTCCCTGCTATAAAATTCCACAGAGGAGAAGGATGTATCAAAGGTTGGACACGGCTGTAAATATAGAGACCTGCTGCGCTGTTTGACCATTTGATTGATGCAGAAACCAAAAGAGAAAATAAATGGGCTTCAGCCTCTGACGTGATATTTCTGTTGATGCCTTAACTTTTTCACGAGGAGCTTTTTAAAGTTTTAACTTCATCAACATGCCTTAGCATCAACTATTTGATTATTTGACAATTTAAACGTCAGAACTTAATGGGCTGCAGCACAGGGGGGGCCTCAGGAAAACTTTGAAAACTAGTCAGATCCTCAGAAGCCTCACCACGAAATTATACCCCTATGAGCTCTAGGCTGACCCGCTGAAAGAGACAGGCAGCCTAAACAAACATGACCCCCTTAACCACTTCAACCACACACACACACACACACACACACACACACACACACACACACACACACACACACACACACACACAAACATCCTCCACACACAGAGTTACGTCTAGCTGCTTTCAGTGTGTATCACAGTTCCAAGTCTGCAGCAGAGGCCAAGAGAAAAGCTCCTGATTAAATAGTTTCAGAGCGTGCCTCGCTCCGGCACAAGGAGCTTAGAGGCTTTGAAGGCAGAGTTGCAGTGTTATCTGCTCTTGGGACTGAAGATAACAAAGTTAGACAGCGCTCAGAGACTGTGTTTACAAACAGTCAGCTTTGCTGTCAGGAGGAATTTATCGTGAAACAGAAATGTGGCGAATGAGACGGTGATAATTGTGCAAATGTAGCTTGAAACCTGGATGGGCTTCGACCTGCTGCTGCAAGACACGCCAGAAAGCTCTTAGTGTAAACTATGAAACAGCTTGTAGCTATGTTCTCATTTTCAGTTTAAGTGTTTGATGAGGTCAGGTCATCAAAATAACAAATCAACGCTCTCTCTTTTTACAGTTTCTCTAGAATAATGTGATATAAAGTAGTTTTTAAAAAATATACAGTTTGCAAACCATATTTAGATTTTTCAGCAAGCAGTTTAAAAATCTTAATATTTAGTCATTTGAATAAACATTAGTGTATTTAATTCTGCTATTCTGCAAAGTCAGAATAGTAAAAAAAAAGCTGCCATGGGTTAGGGATTGCACATAAAACGGTTACATATGAGGGGATCAGCCCATTTACCTACTGCCAGTTTAAGGTGAGATATTTAAGCCCCTGTTGCACCTCATCTGCAATGTGTAACACGGAGGCCAAGTGGTGGGGCGAAGTTGTTCCGTCCCTGATCTGTTGAGGTAGTAACAGAGGCGTAATGGATCATAAGGTGTGACGTACAGCCAGCAGGACGGAACAGCGCTGTGTGTGAGTGCATGCCTGAGTGTATGTGTATGTGGAGCTCCAGCTGTATGTTTACATGTAATACCTCTCACGCTCACAGATCACCATAATGCATTGTGAAATTACACACCGGGAAACCAATATCACACTGTCGCAGATGCAATGTGTAAGTACAAAGGCATACAATGATGGCAAAACTTCTTTACAGCGGTGTTGGAGAATCGCAATGTGTAAAGGGCTTTGTTTTGTTTTTTTAAGGTTTATTTTGGGCCTTTTATGCCTTTAAATCAGAGACAGGACAGTGGATGGAGTCAAAAATCAGGGAGAGAGAGAGAGAGAGAGAGTGGGGAATGACATGCGGGAAGGGAGCCACAGGTCGGATTTGAACCTGGGCCTCGCTTTGAGAACTACAGCCTACGTACATGGGCCGCGCACACTAACCACTACTCTACCGGCGCCCTGTGTAAAGGGCTTCTGTCTCCATTGAAACCCCTCCCCCACACACCTTTTCTGGCGAGGGGATTTGAGGGTTTAGTCAAATTATTTTTACAACCTTGCTGTAATTTAACATTTGTATTTGTTCATTTTTCAAACAAGTCAGCCTATTACAACAATGTATAGACATGTGCAGAACATATCTATAAATTGTATTAGTGCACAAACACAAAGGACTTCAAGGAGTGACCTCATGAGCCATATTCATGCGTGATTTCTGGACAATTTCCAGATAGTCAGGTCTCAACATTGTCCAGACTTTTAACTACTGGAGACACTGCTCTCAGGTTAAATACTAAGTGGCCCTGGGCCCTGTGTACTTGTATGCAAAAATACAAAATGTAAATACATTTTCTGGGCAACACAGCTTGACATTAAATTAAAATAGACACTTTTATGACGAACCACATCTACACCAACACTGATTCACAGCCTTTGTGAGACATTTATGAAGAAAGACAATAAGTCAGTCAGGTCCCTAGTTGATTTCTGACTCAAATCCCTTCTGAGCCTAAAGGTGTCGATACCTCTGTGTCTGTGCTGCCTGTTTCCTGACTTATTGAGCAGAAGCTCAATGCTCTGGCTCTTCCAGTATGATGCATGGCGATACATTTGGGGGTCTGCAGGGACCTGAGAGATGACATTGGCGTCACACACAGGGACTTGGGGAGCTGGTGCAGGCACCACATGTCAGGACATCAAGATGGATGGTAGAGATTCTCTCTGTGTCCAGAGGATGGAGAGTAATCCAGTCCAGATGCTGAAGGTCGTTTATCCCTCTGATGGACTGGTTAACATACTGGGTAATGGTTGCAGCCAGTTTACCATTGAACTTTTGACCCTGCTCACAGTGGTCATTTTTACATATCAGACAAATGTCGAGCTTTTTGTTCAGTTACAAATGTTTCTGAACTAAAGACCTGAGCATTGAAAATACACATTATTGAGTGAAGTTACTTCATTGGTTAGTTGCCAGTGGAAGTGTCAGGGGTCATCAGAGATTGCAGAGGGTTGTTATTTCTCCCAAACATCACAAGTTTAGTCATCAGAATTCATTATTCCAAATCTACACTGGCTTTAGGGGTCAGTTTTCTTGCAAGTCAGCCGTGAAAAAAGCTGCAAAGTCATAAGGACCATCGACCTTAGCTTAGAAAATCATATCTCCTACATTACAAGAACAGCATTTTACCATTTAAAGAACATATCAAAACTCAGATCCTTCATATCCCAAACAGACGCAGAGAAATTAGTCCGTGCATTCATCTCCACCAGGTTAGATTACTGCAACACTCTATATGTCGGATTATCCAAACAATCTATCAGACGACTCCAACTTATTCAAAACTCAGCAGCCAGAGTCCTGACATACACAAGAAAATTTGAACATATTACTCCTGTCCTAAAAACTCTCCATTGGCTCCCCGTACAACACAGAATCACCTTTAAAATCCTCTTATTAGTCCAATAACGCGCTCAATGGTTCAGCTCCTGAGTAGATTTCTGGCCTGATCACAGACTACAACCCAAACCGGACCCTCAGGTCATCAAGTGAAGGTCTGTTAGTCATACCCAGAATCACATCAAAGTCCGGAGAGGGGGCCTTTAGTTACTGTGGTCCTTCTCTCTGGAACAAACTACCTGCTGACCTGAGGTCCATCACAACTGTCTCTACTTTTAAAGCAAAACTCAAAACCTATCTTTTGACTCAAGTGTACGAATAGTTACTCTTTTTGTATGTGTGGGTATGGGTAAGTGTTTTTCTTTTGTTTTGTTCTGTTCCTTATTTGATTACCTGTAATGAAATGTGCTTTATAAATAAACTTCTATTCTATTCTATCTCTGACATGGCGTGATTTCCCTTACTGAATATCCTGGGTAACTGACTTAAGGCGAGGAACTTAGAGGACACGGATGTTTAGGGTAAGCATAAAGAAAAGTGCCATTACGTTACATAAAGGTAACAGAGCTTCGTCAGTGCTCTGCATCATTACTATCATACCATGGCGCACCTCAAAGTTTAACGACTGGTTGACTGCCAGCAGCAATAAAGCGGAACATAATTACTTTTATGCAAAATGACATCACACAGGCAAGCTGAGTCCTGATCTCTGGAGCATTTAGCAAAATGCACTTAATATGTTTGGAAAAGAAGAACTTTGAGAGGCAGAAGAGGAGGTAACACATTTGTTCTCCTTTTTATGAAGCTCTAGCATAAGTTCAGTCAGGAAGACTATATCATTTCCTCCACTATCGGGTCATCCCTTTTTGCACGCTCAATCACGTTTCCGCCGTCATTTTCTGGAGCTATTATCGTTCTGCTCCCCTTTTAAATATGATTCTTTCTCTGCCTTAGTCCCTTCATGCTGATGTTTCACGCGCCCCAACACCGCCAGTCTTCGCAGAATCATCATCCATCAATTCTTCACCCATCCGGTCTCATCAAGTCATCAGCTCCACCTCCACCAGTGTCTGGTGTATTCTGTCGACGCTCAACCACCCCGTAGAGTCCAAGCACTAAAGTATTTCTGTCAAAACACATTTCCATGTTATTCATTGTAATAAATCATTTTCTTAATTCACTTGTCTCTCCTGATTGAAATGTATGCGTCTGTTTTTTAAACCTGTCTGATTGGAGGAGAACGGCATTTTGCTCCCACGTATGCTGAGAGTATTTTATAGAAGTGACAAACTGAATCTTGAATCTTGAAGTCATTGTGTCGTAGCTGCTCTTATGAGAAGGACTTTCTTAAATGTTTAATAGTTGAGTCTAACTCTTATCTGCAGCTTGTCAATAATGCTTTGCTGGGTGTGCACGTTTTGCCGTTGTGTGTTTTGGCACGACAGGCGGCTCTAATATGCGCCCCAATAACTGTGATGTCATCCACCTGTTTTTGGCTTGGGGTAAGCGATGACTGATGGGGTAATTTTGAATAATTATTTTATCTGATCTGGAGCGCATGAGCTCAAACCCAAAGATCTTGCAAAATATAGATGCGGAAAGTCGTCTATTAGGACACACTTAACCACTTTTTTAACCTCCGTTTCTCTAAGATAATGTTTATGAAGTCTGAAACAGAATGGTCTTTGTAGGAGAAAACATTTTGCTTTATTAAATAAACATTTACCCTTTCAATCATTTTGTGGTAGGGGATTTCTACCTAAGCTGTTTATATTTAATGGAAGATTCATCAGTAGAGCCCAGAGAACACCCGAGAGGGTCTTTGAAGGTTATTGAACTGCTCTAAAAATGAGCTTATTGAAGATGCAGCTTTCCTCTTAATCCACTCATCTTTTATTATATTATTTAGGTAACTTTTCATTCCTACACTAGTCCATTTTCTCCCACTGCAATAAACATTTACTCCAAGTCTTTTAAAGGTCAAAGGGCAGCAGGTGAATTCAGCGTCAGCGCCTTTGAAGGGAAGTCACCAATGACTTCAAGTTTATAATAATAATAATAATACACTCGACTTTTATAGCGCTTCTCTGAGTACTCAAAGACGCCAACAAAGAAAAACAACAGAACAAAACAGTGACTTAGGCTAAGCTAGTTGAGCATGTGAAAAAAGGTTTCCTGAGTTCAAACTGCTTCCTTATTAAGATTCATTCTTTTTTTTTATGCCCCCTTCCCCCGCCCTCCGTTTCCCCCTACACATCTCGATAGCTACCAATGTTTTCTCAAAAGAGACTTTTTGGTTGTTGTATTGTTTTGTTTGTCTTTTATTTCAATTATTAACTCTCTATAGCTGTTTAATTATTTATCTCGTCTAATTCTCTCTAACACATGGGGTACTAGGGCTGGGCGATATGACCTCAAATCAACATCACGATTAATTGAACATTTGACCTCGATTACGATGAATGAACGATTATTTGGTGTTTGTTTTTTGCCCTCATAGTTCACTGACATGGTCTCTACTGTAAACATGCTCAACTATTAAAGCTGGGATATTGTTTCTAATGAAAGAGTGAATATCTGATGAACTATTTTGTGGTTATTTATTGAATATTTGAAACTGAAATCAAAGCATCGCTTGAAATGAAAACGACACACTTCAGTTTTAAAGTAGAAATGAACTTCTCTAAAACAGTAGAAAATAAATAACTTGCATTTCTTGCAAACAGTTTTTCCGCAGTGTTTACATTTGACTTGTTTTTGTTCGATGTCGTCTTCCCTAAAGACAAAACGTGTCCAAACGACGGACATTGCTTCCATGTCGCTGATTGGACGTGTCGTCACGTGACTCTGACCTGAAAATAATCAAAATAATCGACATGGGCAAGATGACGTCGATTAGAGGTTCTGAGGTTTCGATTAATTTTCGATTAATTGCCCAGCCCTATGAGGTACCCGTACTATTTTCGCAATGAATCCATAAGGATCTATTACATATTCTATTACACATCACTTCATGAGCGTGAACCATATTGAGTCAACTATATCAAGTGTATAACTTTCAATTCAATGTAGTTGTTTCCATTTTCGTAGTCTTACTCCTGGTTTGTCTCAATGTCCCTTGCTATGTTTGTCATGTTGTTGCATCATCTAATAAAAAAAAAAAAAAGATGTATTCACTTCTCCGCTCAAAAATGAGAAAACCAGGATACAGAAACATCTGAAGATAAATATGACTCACGGGTGGTGGGTAACATCAGTGATAGGAGGATGATATATTGCTGATGTATCTGTCTCATAGTTGTCCACATAATGCAAATTTATAAACGGCATTCCTGTTCAAACCAGTTTGGTACTTAACGTATTTGTGGGCCAGACATACCTTTCATCTGTGCCAAAACACTCCTTTGAATGTTGGTTTCCAGAGAATTAGAAGTGTACAGCACTGACAGCATGCTTACTATCATTTCTCTGCTCCACCCTGAAGGCAAACAACAAGCTAAAAACAATAACGCACTGTGTGGCATCGTGTATTTTCATTTTCCAAAAGGGAATGTTGCATCATTTGGAATATTGTCATCGTCTAAACGGACAAAGAAAAAAGGGAAAATTCAAAACTTTGGGTTTTATAATAAAGAGGTAAAATTATTTTTGGAAAACCTTTTAAATCATAAACTTAAGTCCATCAACAAAATGAATTTAAGCTTTAACAACGTGGAGTGAATGAATAAGACCAAGCAAAGTTTCTCATAAAGTAGAGACTTAAGGAAACGACACTAAGACAAAAACAAACAAACTTTAAAGCAAACATATTCAGTGAACACTGCTAGCAAGCTCACTAGCTAACGTCACTCTGCACACTCAGTGCTTGTTAGGTTTGCTGTCGGGGACAAATAAGCAAACTTTACAGCAGTCATTATGGTTTATTTTAGTGGTTTTTATATTCACTGTCATATTCTTTACATTTCAACAGAATCAGCCCATTTGTGTGCACTCTTCCACATCATCTAATGTCTATGAGCTGAGTCTTCCACATGCTAAAGCTAGCTGGCTAGTAACACATACATTGCAGAGAACGATAGCTTTGAACAAAGGCCCTTTTTGTGGGTTACTCTTTGCGGTTTCTCAAAAATTGCTTACCATAGCATGAATTTGAACACAACTGTGGTAAATGCTTTTTTGAAAACTCCTAAACCCAAACTAAGATATACACAGTTGTACTACTATCAAAATCAAGTAAAATTAACCAGTTACTTTTTGCCTCAACTCATTAAAGGCAGGGTTGGTCATTTTCTCCAGATACACTTTTTTTTAAAGATTTTGGTTGAAATTGTCTTTACCCTTACCCTGAAAGAAATTAATAACTCGTGCTCTGAAAAAGGAACGAAGAAAATCTGTCATCTATAGCATTTGTAAGCATTTCAAACTTCGACCAATTGAGGGAATTCTACTTTCTAAATCATGCTAGTTTTAGAAAATTACCAACCCTGCCTTTAATGTTCACATTTTTAAGTTTTGCTGTGGTAACATTGTGCTGTCAAATAACACTATTGTCATTTTCGACATGTAGGTATTTTACCAATCAGATCTCTGAAGGCGACAGACTCAACAGTTGATAAAGCATGTCGTCAACAACATACCTGTCTATTAGTCCGGCAGTGTTTTAAATCAAGCCTGACAGCTAGTTTAGTAGAAGCATGTTGTTTAGCTCAGTTCTTCGTTCTTTTGAGAGAAGTTTGTCTTGCATACCTTGCAGACATTATTTTCACCTGCTTGAGTTAAACGGCAAGAATATAGAGTTGTAGTCTAAGATCAGGAAGGGGAGGGAGGGAAACTTGTAGATGGTTATCTTTAGCATAAATGGCAGGTCTAGTATATCACAAGGCACATTATGACTATAATGCACGAACTGTCAAACTGATGGAATAATATGGGTTGTTTGATTTTCGATAAGCACAGATTTAGCATCAGCTTTCAAATGTGGCAATTGCATTCTCTTCTCCCTGATTTTGCTTTATGTTAATCTGTCAAAGCCACTGGTTCAGACTTTGGCGGGCAGAGCCAAACACACATCCTGCCAAGGTTGTGGGTTCCATTACTAGTGGACCACCTTTGCTAAAAATGCACACTCTCACACACTGTTAAAAAGAATAAACTGCTGAACGTTTGCCTGCCAGGACAACACAAGAGGACATTTACTCAGCCATAACAACCTCAACGCAAGGTCAGGCCTCTCTGCCACTCTGAGGGCTCAGACTCATTTCAATTCTTTTGGCAGCGTGTAGAAGTAAAGTTGGATGGATGTGAAGCGGTGCTCCAGAATATTGAAATTTTGATGCTGCTGAGAGTTCAACAACTTCTATGAATGTTTTGATGACCTCTTGTAATTGCATGCTACAAGAAGTGATGTTTTGAAAGAAAATATGATTCAAACTTAACTTGTCTGTGGCTGGACCAATAAAAAGGAGTACAGTGTGGGTGTTTTTGTGTGTATTTTGGCTTAATGGTGTAAGACATTAATGCATGTGCTAACATAATTTGAAAACAGATGCGAGAGATACTTTATATGCGACATTCAATAGGAGTATGGTAGTGTGTTGATTAGATGTTTTCCTGGGGTTGTGTGTGTGTGCGTGAGTGCACTTCCTTTGTAATGATAGCCCACGGTCTCTTTCCAGGCGGTCAGGCTACTCATGTAAACCTCAGGGTCTCTGCCAACCCTCGGAGCCCAGAGAATATGGCCTGCAGCTGGGCCACAGAGGGAGCTGGAGACCCTGTACTTCAGAAACCACCGGCATCCATAATTAACCAGATGCAAGACAACAAACATACACACAAAATGTGTTCATGTAGAGCAGACTTGCTAGTAGTGGAATCTGAAGCTGGCGCTACACCCCCCTGAAAAAAAAGTATCACATACTGTCTGCATCAAACTTTCCAATAAAATGGTAAAGCTACTTCTATGGAGGAGTGGATGTCTTGGAAAGGGATAAGGTTGCCATCTACAGGTCAGTTTTGGAAGTGTCAGTTTAGAGGCCCGTTTTGTGGAACTCATTTGAGTCAGATTAGTCAGTTTTGCTTTTCGTGTGGACGACGGTCTCTCGAACTTTTGAAGTATCCAGCATCTCGGAGGTCTGCAAATAACTCCATCAAGAACTGGGATTTATAGAAATTGATATAATCTTATGTGAATACATATATTATTAACATAATTATCCGTCTTTCCACTAAAACAAAAAAATTTACCCCTCACTCAATCACTTCCGGCATGTGGTACATTCCCTTTCCGTCAAGATTCTGACGTTTGTAAATTTGTTTGGGGACTGGTAAAAGTGTTCTGCCTCTTGTAAATTTCTCTCAGCGCTCGTAAAAGTGTTTCTCATCTTGTACGTTTGTTTTATAAAATGTAAATTTGTTTTGTCCTTAGTAAAAGTGTTTTGGTTTTTCAAAATGTAAATTTGTCTCAAATTTTGTAAAAGTGTTTCACACTTTGTTATTTTGCTTTGCACTTCCCAGCCACCGTAGTGTATTGATGTTCGAGTATAAAATTGTACAACAGCCAAACAAAAATCTACTTAACTATTTGTTTTATTTGTTTTGTCTTCTGTAGCTGTATCTGTACAGTTACAATGGACAATACATTTAAACCGTCCTCTTTTTTACCACACTCAAACATCTTAAATGCACATAAATTCATCAAGTCAAAAAGCATCCATTCAAGTAATTAGGCCAACAGTACGGTATACAGGAAGTTAAATAAACACTTTTTTTGTTATTGCATACTCATGGATATACATTCGTATAAATCTGAAAATAGCAGGCAGTCCTCTTCAGTGCATAGATAACATGGTTACAATAACTCTTGGGAATTTGATGGGAGTGAATGATACTGACAATTCAATGTAAAATGTATCATAAGGAAAAAGACAGCAGCAATAAATGGTAAGTGACCACTGAAAGAAAACGTTGATGCATTTTTCAAGATCTAATAAATGTAGTGATATACTTTGTTGAGAGAAAGTCTACTGGAGAAGTTCACATCAGTCTTAATATGAGGTATTTAAGGAATGTAACTTTGTGAAGGATTTGCAGAGAGAGAGAGAGAGAGAGAGAGAGAGTGGCGTGGTCCTTTCACATGTGTCACAGGCTGGTCAAAGATCCTTCAGCAGACAGGACGTCCCTCTCAGGCCTTTTCTCCTGTCCACGTCACACACTGACCCGACCTGTGCACTGATCCTGGACCGAGCAGCAGATACTGGAGCAGCAGAAATCTCAGACCTCGCTCGTTACTGCTTGTCCTTGCCTGGGACGAAGACAAAAAAACACATTTACTGCTACTGCATCTCTGCTTAATGCATGGAAACATGGCGATCTAATCAAGTTGAACACGTTTGAAGAAAATGGCATCAATCCACTATTTCAATAACTTAAAACTTTTCTTTCATGTGGGGGAAGGAGTTCATATTGCTCTGCATTTTAGCTCACACTTGACCAGCTGTAAGATTAATATTGATCTCACATTTGATCTTTAGGGATAATAATCCCATAATATGCTCCAGTGTATAACACAAGGGGCTATTATGCATAATGAGTGTGTTTACTTCTGCTACTCGAGGCGCATTACGATCCTGATTCTTTGATGACGGGCTATAAATACTTTGTCCATCTCTCACACAAAAATCCACTTTTTCACAACCTCCCAGCTTTATTTAGCCACGTCTATAATCCATTTTAGGAGTTGTTTTTAAGCTATTTAAGCCTCGGCTGCTTTGTTGTTGCAACTTGAAAACAATGGGGATAGATGTGATTTTTTTGGTTCTTGGTGCACAAAAGATCCTAAAAAAACAACAACATCTCTCTTCAGACACAATGTCCTACTTACTTGTGTCTTTTTCTTCCCTCACTAAGTCAGAGCAGAGTTTTGGGGAAGGTAGGTTGGTATTGCTTTACATTTTAGGTAATGCCAGTGCCTTATATCTGTGGTCATCTTACCTTTGCCGGGGACAAACTTGAGCGAGTCGCTGAATATTCAAAAGCGCGACACTCCGTCCTCCGGGCCGTCGTTCACAAACTCATGTCCCAGCCCGTTGCCACACTTTCCACACAGAACCTGCACACATGAAACACAGACAAATCAATCTCCTGTGTCTTATCCTGATGGAACACATTATTTATCTTTGTAAATGACGCTGCAGGAGTAATGCTTCAGACGATTTACAGAAAAAAGTTGTGACAGTGACCTTGAATGCAGTGAGCGACTCCATCATCTTGGTGACACTGTCCTCTCGGATGGTGTCAGTGAAAGCCGGCCAGGGAGACGAGTGGGCGAACTTTGATCGACTGGAGAACAGGGGATGGTTACACTTGGAGCACACATACATACCTGAGGGGGAACAATTATTTTATAAACATGGTACAGATATTCAATTCTTCACTTTGATTCATTAGAATATTCAAGACGCCAGATGTGTATTGATCTGTTTTGAATAAGCATCATGTCTGTTGATGTTTTGAACATGGGTCCTTGGACAATCTGAGGGATTAAAAAATAATCCAAAAAATTTAATCTGAAAATTTAAGGGACTTCAAAGGGGTGACTAGGCAAAAAAATAAACATCGTTGACAATACCGTAAAAAGGTCTATTGATTAATTTATCAATCAATCTTTATTTGTATAGCGCCAACTCATAACAAGTGTTATCTCAAGAGGCTTTACAAAAAGCAGGTAAAGGACCTTACTCATTGTTATGTTACAAAAAGCAGGTAAAGGACCTTACTCATTGCTATGTTACAAAAAGCAGGTAAAGGACCTTACTCATTGCTATGTTACAAAAAGCAGGTAAAGGACCTTACTCATTGTTATGTTACAAAAAGCAGGTAAAGGACCTTACTCATTGTTATGTTACAAAAAGCAGGTAAAGGACCTTACTCATTGTTATGTTACAAAAAGCAGGTAAAGGACCTTACTCATTGTTATGTTACAAAAAGCAGGTAAAGGACCTTACTCATTGTTATGTTACAAAAAGCAGGTAAAGGACCTTACTCATTGTTATGTTACAAAAAGCAGGTAAAGGACCTTACTCATTGTTATGTTACAAAAAGCAGGTAAAGGACCTTACTCATTGCTATGTTACAAAAAGCAGGTAAAAGACCTTACTCATTGTTATGTTACAAAAAGCAGGTAAAAGACCTTACTCATTGTTATGTTACAAAAAGCAGGTAAAGGACCTTACTCATTGCTATGTTACAAAAAGCAGGTAAAGGACCTTACTCATTGCTATGTTACAAAAAGCAGGTAAAGGACCTTACTCATTGCTATGTTACAAAAAGCAGGTAAAGGACCTTACTCATTGCTATGTTACAAAAAGCAGGTAAAGGACCTTACTCATTGCTATGTTACAAAAAGCAGGTAAAGGACCTTACTCATTGCTATGTTACAAAAAGCAGGTAAAGGACCTTACTCATTGTTATGTTACAAAAAGCAGGTAAAGGACCTTACTCATTGCTATGTTACAAAAAGCAGGTAAAGGACCTTACTCATTGCTATGTTACAAAAAGCAGGTAAAGGACCTTACTCATTGCTATGTTACAAAAAGCAGGTAAAGGACCTTACTCATTGCTATGTTACAAAAAGCAGGTAAAGGACCTTACTCATTGCTATACCACAACTTCATAGCTAGTACAAGTATAGATTAAATATGAAAGCGATGTTTTACCCATTTAAGTGAAAAATGTTTTATTATTTTTGTTATTTATTCATATTATAAAAAAAACAAGTCATTCTGATTTGGTGGAAAGTGCTCTTTTGTAATTGGAACAGGTGTTACCACAACACGTCCCCTCTCTGCTTACCACAGACATTACACAGCAGAGGAATACTAGTCGTTCTCAATCAAAACATAAAACACAAAGAAGCCAAAAATATGAATGAAAACAGGTGATGCTGTCCTCTATAATCCAGACTACATGGAGGTTACATCACATCACTGCTAACTGAAACAACCACCGTCCGCTCACCTGGTTTGAAATGATCCTTGTAGACCTCACCGCCGAAAAACTGGCAGAAAGACATGTTGTGGTTTGTGTTCAGATAACGTGAAGGCAATAGAGACCTTATTATGGTCCAATCTTTCCTTCAAACGGCGCTGACAGATGACTGTCTCCCTCCTCTCGTGTGAAGCGATCCTGGTTGGAGATTTAACACAAGCTCCGCCCAGCTGCAGTTCCCTATTTTAACGCTGGATGTCGCTGTTTGACAACAGGAGGAAGGTGGACGTGAGATCTACATCAAAGCACCTCACTTCCACATCAAAGCACTGAATATGACGTTTATCCCAAACACATATGAGCTAAATGCTTCTCCTGTGATTTTTAAACAAGTACCAGAGCATCTTTAATTCACATATAGCACCACGCAGGACTGCCTCTCGCCAGGGTGAGGCCCTAAGCAAAATGTGTTAAAGGGGACATATAATGTAAAATCCACTTTGACACAGTGTTGCTGAAAATATATTTGGGTAACCCTGTGTCTACCGACTCACATTGTGAAATAAACCCATCCAGTCCTTTGTTTGTGGTCTGCATAAGTCTTACAACACAGAGAAAAATGCTCCATTTCAAATGTGCTCTCCTTGTGATGTCACAGTGGGATTCTGGTAAAAAATACCACTGGTGTCTCCACCCATGGACTCCACCCCCAGCCTAGAGCAAAACTTTTGCGCAGGTCCGCCATTTTTATTCTTGCTAGCAAAGGAGTGATATCTACCAGGAAAACTCAGGGGGGCTCATTGCATTTAAAGAGACACACACACCAAAACGGAGCATTCTGAGAGAGCTGGTTTATACACGGTCACAAACCTCCTCTGGTGCTTGATTCATGTTATATTTTGACCAAAGCACAGCACAGATGTTTCATTTAGACCACAGGGGACTGTTTGAAAAGGTGGAAAAGGGGGATAATATGTCCTTTTTAAGGAGGCCCCCCACGGGCCAACACACAAAGTAGATGGAGCACATAAATAACAAGTCCATTACAAAATGTTTGAAACCTTTATTTGTAACAACAAATTAAAACGTTGATGTGCAGGATGCTGCGTCTGTACCTGTACAGCATGCTCTGTGATGTGTTGTCATGACAAACACTTATGGTCCATTTCATAAAGAGCGAGTATAGACTTGACTCTTTGTTATATTATTCAAAGCATCAATCATTTATCCACCCTAAGCAGGTACTTAGCAACAGTGGCAAGTAGAAACTTCCTTATAGTAACAACAGGCAGAAACCTCAAGCAGGACCAGACTCATCGGTGAACAGCCGTCTGATATGTTAATTTTAGTTTAAGGATTACAAACTCGTGGATCGTTGGGCGGCAGTAGCTCAGTCCGTAGGGACTTGGGTTGGGAAGCGGAGGGTCGCCGGTTCAAGTCCCGATGCGGACCAAAATATGGAAGTTGGTCTGGTAGCTGGAGAGGTGCCAGACCACTTCTCGAGACCACCGCACTCTGACATCTCTCCATTAATGCATGTCCACAGGTCTCGTTGTGCATGTGTGTGATTCAGGCCTGTGTGTGTGAGAAGCATGTCCAAAAAATAACAGAGTGCGAACCACAATTTCCCCGTAGGGGATTAATAAAGTATATAAAATTTAAAAAAAATTAAATTAAAATTGGGTCAAACACAAAAAGGTTCAACTGAAGCATTATTTGATATGAGACCAAATCCATTAGCCTATAAAACTTTATTATAAAAATGATGTAGTAATTTGGGGGTTTATTCTATTAAAATAAACATAATCTGTCACCTAAAGTGAGCTATGTTTACCCTTGAAGATTCATGAAAGAGAGAACATAATAATGAGTTATGTCACAGTTGTTCTTACACATGCATTGTGAGGAGAAAGTAGAATTACACAGACAGCAAACACAACTGTGAATTTATTTTAAATGGCAAATGTCACCCTAAAAAATGGTGTCAGTGTTAGCAAGTTTCAAGAGCATTTGTCTTCTAGCTTTACTCTATGAATAAATAAATAAATAAATAGAGTTTCATCATAAAAATAAATGTATTTTTCTTGAGACAAACTTGGAGATAAATCAGAGATCATTTTTCTGTCCATGGCCGGGCTGCATCCATCATTCATATTTGCAGTAGTGCTTCAGAGCCTCCGGCAGTTCAAGCCAGTCAATGGCCATCCTGTGGACGATGTTCTTCTGGATCGCCTTCCTGCACAATGTCTGCAAGGACGAGACTGGACCAGAAAGAGAGAGAGAGAGGACAGTGGATCAGCAGAATAAAGGAATGGAGAGAAACTCTGAAGAAGTGATGAGGAAAACGGTATTACAGTAATTGTTGATGGATACAGTAACTGAACGGATCTACAGTCTATCATCTGTATGTAGCTAATAAAAAAGTTGACTGTCCTGATGACAAACAAAGTTTGAAGTGTGGAGAGGAAGGAACGTCCGAGGCTCTCTGATGTCGTATAAACATCCTTTATTAAACAGGGATGTGTCTCCACGTTTCGACTCGACTGAGTCTTCGTCAGGACATAATTGACAGAGATAAAAACAGGTGCTTAAATCGGATGTCATGTGACAGACGTGATGGTCACATGATACGTTTGCAACGGTTTGATTTAAGCAGTAAGCAAACAAAGCAAGACGTATAATACACAAATTACCTCAGAACTTGTTGTTTTACCCTACTTAAGCAAGTTCTGAGGTAGGACAGTCAAACTTTTTTATTAGCTATTTAACTTTAGTCCCCTGTTCTTGAAGAGCACTTGATTCCTCAACATTTTTTTGACCCAGCGCTTTTACTTTTTTGCCTCTATCATTTGTATGTCTTGTTTTAAAAGTCAATGACCCAAAACAACAACACACAAAGTTACTGCAAAAAGATGTAAAATGACAATAAGGGGCCCACAAGGATGCAAAATACCTACAAAGGGACGCAAAACAAATACAAAGAGACACAAAGTGACAAAAAAGAGATGCCTAATGACAACAACAAAAAAGATGCACGATGACCCCGCCCCCCTAATGGCTTCAAAAACAGCCAAAATGACGACACGGTTCCACAAAGAGATAAAAGATGACCACAGAGACTTACAATGACAACTAAGAGAAGCTTAATTTTCTACTTTTCTACAATGAGAAGACACATAGATTAAGACAACAAACTTACCCAAAAGAGATGCAAAAGGACCACACAGATACATCTATACAGAGATGGAGGCTGAGTTCACAAAGACTCCTTATGTCTATGTCATTTATCCGCACTTAGTTACACAAAACGTCAACAAAGAGACACACGTAACTAAAAAAGAGACACACAAAGGGAACAGGAGTAAAAGTAAAATGACCACATGGACCCAAAACAACCACAAGATAAGTCGAATGAATGTATTAAGATGCTAATTTACAATCAAGAGATGAAAAACAACCATAAAGTAATTCATTAGAACTACGAAGAGACAATTACAAACATCTCTGGCAGGTTGTTGTGTCTCTGACAGTCTGTACGTTTTGCTTATGTTAACAAAAGAGAGTCTGATGAAACTCACATCCATACTCCACCTGGACAATTCGGACACACTTAGTAGCAGCAAAGACGTCCACCACAGCAAAGAGAGGCTGGACGGCGGGGATCCCCTTTGCAGAAGCTCCCATGTCCTCTCCATTGATGACGATGTGCATGTCAGCCAGGTCTCTCTCTTTTTGAACGTACAGAACTCCTATCCTGCTGCGTCTGGCTGTGGGAGGCAAAGCATTGGTTTTATACAAGTCGTCCAAAATGTGACTGAAGCGTCCGGGCCTGCTCCGACCGACCAGCTTGTCTCTGGGGATCCGAACATTCTCAATGTACAAGTGAGAGTCAGTGAAGAAAGTCTTTGGTTTGCTGTTGTTCCCCCCTCCTTGATTAACATCTAATTCAACTCCAAGTCCAACTTCAACCTCCCCTCGTCCGAGCCTGTGTCCCCCAGCCAGTCCTACCTCTCCAGCTTCCTCACCCTCTGCTACTGGGTCCTCTATGACCTTGTTGTGGTTGCGAGTGATGGCGAAAACCCAGCTGTCCCCTACATCCGTCAGGTCCGGGATGGAGTATTCAGGTACCACCTCTAGGCCCCCTGGGTCCCTGGCTGTCAGGCCGACTCGGAGGTGTCCACACCAGCCCAGCTCCTTATCCTCGATCTCTATGAGAAAAATCTCCCCAGGCTTCAGGGGGTGTTTGCTGAAACACACTCCATTAGCAAAGCTCTCCACGCGGGTGGCCTGGGTTCCTGAGTGGTCCAGTATGACGTTGGTGCCATGGATTGGGTGGAATTCCATGAATTGGTCAGGAAAAGGCTCCATTTTGAGTTGAGTTTGCACCAATTCAAGCAGCCTTTCTGGTTTGGGGAAACAAATTGTACATCAACGAAATTCACTGTTGGAGAGCCAAAAAACGTAACAAAAAAATCTGAACTTATGAAAACTTTCCGTTCAAAACGACTTGAAGTGGCTTCCAAAGGCTGCTGGCCAACACATGGTCAATTGAGGAAACGCAACAACTTGCAAAGACACCCAACAAGATCCCTGCTCTGCTTATCTGTAGGCAACTCGGGGGAAGGTTCTGGTAGGGGGCTATTTTTGAACAAGTTGCACATGTCAACAGATGGCAAGGTATGTGTGTGTGTGTGTGTGTGTGTGTGTGTGTGTGTGTGTGTGTGTGTGTGTGTGTGTGTGTGTGTGTGTGTGTGTGTGTGTGTGTGTGTGTGTGTGTGAGCGTAAATGCGTGTGTGTGTGTGAGAGTGAGCTGATGGGGGTGGCCAACATGCACATGCCCACAGTCACTCTTGTGCACCAGACATGCACAGATATTGAGGTGGGGTCAACAGGAGCAACAAAGCCCCCTGGGCTCTGAGGCTCATTCAATTTCACAAAGTACAGAAGTAACAACAGCGTAATAACCATAATACACCATATGCCAGAGAGATATGTTAAACAGCAGGCCTTTCAGAGCAGCACTCTATATATAGTCATGCCACACCACAATACAGTCTGGATTTTATTATGATGTAAAGCAGCAATTACAGTAATACACCAGGATAGAGAGGACTGTAGAGATGTGCTGTGATAATAATGAAGAGGTATTAGATTTAAGAGGGGGAACTCTTGGGAGATATTTCTTATATTCATTTTATGTGATAAGAATAAAAGTTGCTTCACATAGTGTCCCTTAAATTTCAGTATATCAAAAAGGGGACATAAAATCATAAAACATTTATAATGTGGGATTAACCAGGGGTAAAGTCATTTTATGTTACAAATAAATGTAATTTGTACAAATTGTACAAATAACCAGCATCATTGGGGGAGGATGAGGGAGGGTTTGTTTTTAACAAAACCTTCTCTGTTTGTAGGAATATGGTAAATATGTGCTTTTCTAGTCTTTTGACTACTCAAAGTGCTTTTACACCTCATGTCACACCTCCACATTCACACACTGATGGCAGAGGCTGCTATGTAGTGAGACCATCAGAAGTCACTAATCCCATCCATACGCCGCAGATGAAGCAGCGGGAGAAATTCGAGGTTAAGTGTCTTGCCCAAGGACACATCGGACATGTTGCTGCAGGGCTGGGGATCGAACCCTCGAATCACCTTCCGGTTGAGAGACGACGACTCTACCAACTGAGCCACAGCCGTCCATATGTTGCTCAGCTGCCCAAACTCTGGGCCTGATTTATCTCGTATTGCAGAGTAACTTACAACACAATACAACAGGAAACCTGGGATCCCTTTCAGCTATTACCTCATCATGAATCTTCTCATAACTTTCTATTCCCTGATGTACAATAGTGTCCCGCTGTTTTCTTCTTTTTCCCTTTATCCTGCTATCAACGTCTTCTTTTGCCAATTACTTTCATTCAAGTTACCCTCATCCAGTGCTGACCTGGTGAGTCAGGGGCAATCTGTTTCCGGAGCTATATTTAAAAAAAATGTATATATCAATATTTGGATTTCATTAAAGCCTTTGTAGCGCTGGCAATGCCCAGTTTCTACACAAAACAAATGTAGTTCAGTGTATTCAGCTGGGTTGAAATGGTTCGACCTATCTTACACCGCTGCCCTCTTCAATGTCACTTCTCCCTCACCGACCAATCAAAACAAAGGAGAGGCAGGACTTGTTATATCAGCTCTATCAGAATCAATGATGGTTGAGAAACTAATCTGACTCGTATTTTCGAGGTTAAAGTTTCCACGTCTAGAGCTGCTGCTTATGCTAGGACAGGAGTCCTTAGTTTTATTGGTGATATTTCTGAGTATAAAAGCAAATATGAAGCACATGGAGCAGTTTCACAGACTTAATGGACACTACAGATGGGATTAGACGTGCTGCAAGCCAACTTTTAGAACCTTACAATAGTAGCCTAAGTGTCAGTGAAAGGAGCAGTGTTGCTTGACACAGGAAGTACTTGTATCATACAAGGCAGGACAACGGTATATTGGTATGTTGATATTTTGTCCCACCCCTAATCCTGAGTTTAAAACCTGTCTCCTAACAAACTGCTCCAGGGCTCTAGGCTGTTTTGCTGTCTGTGGTATTAATAATCTGCACCATTTCCCTGGTCCAGTACAAGGTCTGCTGGCTGGCCCTGATTATAATGATGCACTGTACGTCATAGTCCATCATCTCTCTGTGATAGAATAGGTATCCAGCAGCCAGCTCAGCAGCAACCAGGTCAAGAGACGTAGGAAAAATTGCCTCATTAAATGAAATATGTAACAGGATTTATGATGCCCTGCAACAGATGGTCTGCCAAAGACACCAACTTTGAGTGGCTATCTGTGCTGGCAGTCCGTGAGCATGAGATTGTAAGGTTGGAGGTCTGCATGTGCATTTGCCATGGACGTCATGTGGTCTGTGGCCAATTGATGCTTAGTTGGTCACAGCTCTGTCATGGGATGACCCTGGATGTTTTTTGCCATCTATAGCATACAGGCCCTTTTCAAAAGTAGAAGATAAATGTGCTCCTCATTGGAGAGAGATCAATATTGCAAGTGTCTGTATTAAGACATTGCTGCTACATCAGGATGGTAAACCTCTTGTGCGAGGCAAACGATTGCAGCATAATTTTGTAGACCTTGCAGACCACAAAACCCAATTTAAAACATGTGAAATTACCCTTACTGAGAAATGCCTTCTCCTTTTGACACCGGCCATGTTTCTGAGAAAGATCTTGTAGATCAAAACATTGCACTGTTCAAAACAAGACACACAGGCAGGCGTACTCATGTTTACAGCATCTCTAACAAAAATTAAAAAGTACTCCTTTTGTGATTTCCTGGACGTGTATCTTAAAATAACAAATTAATGTAGAAGTTTCAGTTTTAATTGGATTTTATGTTGTTATATTAATCTCCAAAATCTACAACTATTTTTTTTAAAAAGGACGTTTTGTGATCTGTGAATCAGAAAATAAAATGCTAATACAAAGGCAACAGATTATAAAAAAAGAATGAGAGGATGTTAGACTAAAATGGATATGAAAAATAAGCGAGTGTTAGCAGCCGAGCTGTACAAACACCTCTTCAGTGATGGATGGGAGGTTTTGTCTCTCACCCCAGCTGCAGCTTGCACACTACTCTGCCCCGTTCTTCACATTGTCATTTCTGGGGCTTTCTCTGTGTTTTATTTAGGCCAAGATGGAGGAAGGGAAGGAGAAAGGGTTGGATGGGAGGTTGATTCTCTGTTTTATCCTCCTTTTTGTCTTCTCTAATGTCATGAATACATCTCAAGTTCAAAGTGCCACAAACCTCTTAGTAACAATTTGGATACTTCTGCAAGATTACAATTTAAGTGTTGCATGGATGATCTCTGCAATAGAAAACAGAGCTATTATACCCGCAGGCTGGACTTTAGCTGTCACCATGTTTTGCACAATCAGCCAGCAGTTACTCCTTGCATTTATACTCGTGTGGGTGAGTTTGCATGTGCGTCTGATGGGGCTGTAGGACTCTTAATCTGGATTATCATGCAGCCATGCTTTTCATAATCAGTTGGGTGAGCTGTGATTCTCGGCAGCGCATGACACATCTGGATGAAGGCAGTCGGTTACGGGGAGGTGAGTGTGACTGCGTGAGAGAGAGAGAGAGAGAGAGAGAGAGAGAGAGAGAGAGAGAGAGAGAGAGAGAGAGAGAGAGAGAGAGATCGCTGAGACTTCTCGCGCCGCGGTTTTTACGCACACAAATGGATCTAGCAGCAGAGAACACAGACCGGCGGGTTTAGAGAACATTTCCATGCACAGAATAATTTTTCGGGTAAGCATGCATTCTTCGCCTACACATATGTTGCAATCCTCTTTGGAGAAGATCAGCAGCGCTGCAGTAATTATACTTGTATGTAGCTATAGACTTCAAGGGTATTTATGGTTTGCCAAGTGGGCATATTGCATGCATATACTGTAACACGCACACCGTTAGCTTTTCAACATGTTCTTTAAGCTTCTACTGAGGGTCTGCCTGTCACACTTTTCTACTGCATTCTGTAACACCGATGGTGAAAAGGCAAGGGACAAGTTTTAAAGCACGTGCCTCATATGCATGAATTTATGCTTTTCATTTGTCACTGTTTTGTTTTGGACTTGGTCACATATTTTTGTCCCTGCAAAAATGTCTTTTCAGGAGCGTGGAGATCTGTCAATAGATCAATTGTTTACCAATTTTGGTGAAACTGAGGCCGTAACTAACATTATTTTTCGCATTTTAAGCAAATAGTTTTGCCTCAAAGTATGTCTCTTGCATCTTCAGACCTCAAATACAAAGCTCAAATAGGTTACAATCATCATAGGTGACAAAAAAAGAGGGAATCCTAACATCTGATAATCTGCAACCAGCAAATGTTCAACATTTCAGGTCTAAAAATGACTGAACAGATCTGAGTGATCATTGAAGTTACAGATATTTCTTGTGATTAACTTAATGATAGAAAGACTTCATCATTTCAGCTCAGTGTGCCACAATCTGTAGAGTTTGTTCAAACAAAACGGTATTAGTTCTTTAATAAATCAATCCTGATGGCAGACTGCAACACTATGAGTCAAATGTTAGGGTTAGGGCACTAACAGAGAGCTACAAGCTTCCCTGTGTCATTTTCCATGGGCAGTGGCGGTTCTAGAAGACTTTTACTGAGGGGGCCAGGCTGGGGCCAGTTGTTTTGTCGGAGGGGCACATTCAACCCAGGACAAATAGGCAAAGATGATCTAACTTTTTTATTATTATACCAAATAATAGCGCACAGCATTAACTACCACAACCTAAAATACCAAAGTCAGACCAAAATATAAGGCACAGGGGGGACCAAAGGGGGGACCAAGCTCAGTGTTACGTGGGCACCTGCCCCTGTTGGCCCCTGCCTAGAACCGCCCATGTCCATGGGTACATTATAAGATACGGAAAGCTCCAAACTACATGCAAATACAACCATACATTAGTTGTTATTGTTGTTGTTGTTTTTTACAATAATTCAAGTAAAATTAACTTTAACTGTTGCATACATTTTTTGGGTAGTTTTAATCCGGAGACTTTCCAGTTGATGCAGTCAAAAAGTGAAAACTAGAATTCAACTCGTCACAAATGAATATTATTAATAATAGTTTATATAGTGAATTTCTATAGTGTCTGCCTTAATGAACCCAGAGATGCTTTACATGAGGGCAAACATGAAATGAATGTGTAGTATATTTTCCTTCTATTTACCTTTGATGGTAGATGAATAAAGAAGATTTTACTTTAGACAAAGGAGAATAAGAGTGTAGGAATTCTCTGTACCAGGTAAAAATCATGAATCTAAAGTATAGGAATGTATAAAAGTACCAGCAGAAAAAAAAGAAGAGTTCATTTCAAAATTGTATATTTTGAATCTGTGAAGCCATTACACTTTTGAAATAAATGTAGTGCATTAAAAAGTACAACTTTGTTAAGTTCTGTACTTTATAGAAGTGTAAAGTAGATAGTAAAGTATATTTAAAAGGAAATGAATGAATGAAGCGTACACAAGACTCAATTAGTACCTTTAAAAAAAAGTGTGATTTTGTTAGTTTAGTGCCAGCAGTCTTACGTATAAATCTCAAAAACAGCAAAAAAGGAGCACACTCGACAGTAAACACGGTTAAATGTGCACGACCGCAATGAGACTAGAAAGAGACAGAAAAGTCAGCACACAAACGTCCTTTAGGAGCGTTGCTGACGAAGGCCGAGTGCCGAAACGCGTCCGTTGCTGTTGTTTAAAGGAAACCTAAAGGACATTTGTGTGCTGACTTTTCTGTCTCTTTTTAGGTATAAATCTCCCATAGGTTTTTCTTCTGAACACTTTTCAAGGTCTATTTTGAGTGACTCATACTCTTGAGTCCTCTACAAAATCATCTGCAAATGTTTTGTATTTGTTCAGATTTTCCATTCATCCGTACAGTATGGGAGGAAATATACTTAAGTGTATATGACCTTAAGTGTAAGAGTTCTTTTGCCAAGGGGCCCTGAAGGATTGTGTTGTTTATAATAACTCAAATCAACACGGGGTCACAGAGATGAGCTATAGCTTGGAAACACAACCCACCAAATGTTGGTTTAGCCCATAATCCGGCTCTGTGATTTGTCAGATTTCCCAGTAAAACCCTGCATTAATGTTAATCTGAGAGTTTTACCGTTCATGCCCGATCGGAGAGTTGCACACTTGTCCCCTACAGTATATAGACACACACGTACCATGAGTGACAGGCGTGTTGTTGGGCTGATACCATCACTGATTAAGAATGTAATGGTTTGATCAAACACTCACAGAGCACTCAGAGCAGATGTGTTTCGTGCCACAGTTGTCACTCTACTGCTCGATATGTCACACGCAGCTCTCTTATTCAAACTTCTATATGAAAATGCAGCTGGTTAGAGACCTTAAATGATCACCTCTGGAGCCCTCCTGCAGATGTTGGATGATAGAAGTTTTTGCATGTAGTGCATTTACAGTACCACACTTACCCACTCTTTGTTCTGTCTTTGCCTTTTTTTCCGGTTGTCCTTGTTTAAATCCACTAGTTGTATGCCTTATTTGGCCTCAGGTTTTCACACAGTTGAATATTTTAAAAATCACACTTAAACCCCAAACCCAAAAGACAGCACTGGAGAAGTCAGCAGAGATCACACAAGCCGTTTTACAACATATTAGGGAAATCTAATCCTGTTGGCGCTGTTGATCCCCTGCCTTTGACTTTAGTGTGACATTTGGTGTAATTTCTCAAATACTATCGGATGGACTAGTATCACGTTATGCCAACACTTTTCTTTACCTACAGGAATAATGCTACCTCATTTTTCATCAAGATTCACCAATTTTCTAAAGCTATATGTCCACTGTTTTCAATTATCTGTGAGGGTTCACAGTCATCCAGGTCATGGTCATTTGGAGCTTGATCCAATAGGCAACTACAATGGTGAATGTGTGTGGTGTTGTGGAGGCAAAAAAAAGACCTCAAAGTTAGAGACAGAGAGATAGAGACTGAGAAGCCAGTCTGCCCAGGTGCACGACATCAAATTAAGTGGCTCTACCCAGTGGTGTAGTCCGGGGTATACGTAGGTATACGGAGTATACCCACTTATTTTTCAGTCTCCATAGAGTATACTTCTAAATCTCCTCAGATTCACACCAATGAGTGATTGACAATATTCAGTTCTACCCTGCCATTTTTATGATGGTGAATGGATGACCCTCCCTACTCTGTCTCTAATTGGCTGGTATGCACTAACTAAATATGCAAGAGTAGTTTTACATGTCACTGTTTATAACAGAGACTGTTTTTCCTCTGCTGGACTGGTCATTTAAAGAAAAAAACATGGGGGGGGGATTTAAGAGTATACCGACTTTTTAAGGCACCACTACACTACTGGCTCTACCCGTTTCTACCTGAAGGCAACCTGAGTGGGGAGAGATACAAGGCAACGGGAGGAGCACTGACATGAAACCAAACAATGGTAAGCTGTAATATTACTGCAAGGTTAGATTTTCGTAGCTCAACCTACTGTAAGACAAATTTAGTACAATAACTGTACCTGAAAACGAGCAAAACTCCTGCACACAGTATTATTAATTGAGTTCTTCCCAATAATAAGTTATGAGTCTGATTGTCATAGTTTTGTAGGTGTTTACACTGTGTCTTGGAGCAGTGCAGCTGTTGTTCCTTTACAGAAGTTTACTTGACCATAATAAGAATATGTGCTCCAGCACAGTGCAAAGACTCAGCGGCATGATCTATACTGGTTACACGAAGTAAACAAATAAGTTTACTGCAAAGACAACCGTGCTAACATTTACGTATCGTTTTCATGCTGTGTCAGAACTCGAGAGTCAAACATAGTTCAGTCTCCAGTGTATATTTTGTCAAACTATAAACTTACAAAACTGCAACTTCCCTTATCTCCTCTGAAAACATGTCACCGGTAAATCATGTGAGTCTCCCGTGTGTTGCAACTGATGGCCAGGATGTTAGTTTGTGCGAAGAGCGGGCAACAGGTTATTGCGGTGTCCCTATAATGCGGTATTTCTGAAAGTTACTTATAGTCCCTTTAATATCCCTTAGCAAACAGTTACTGGCATTAGCGCCACCTGGATTGGGGTGTAAATACTGCCATGTGTGATTGTCTTTTTTTCTCCACTCAGACATTTGTAGTCGTATGATTAGCTTGACCAAACATTGTTAGCTTAACAGACTTTTAGCCTTCCTAGTGTGTGTGTGTTGTTATATGGTGAGTATCTGTCAGGTCCTGGTCTCTATCTGCCCACATACTGAAGGTCTAATGTCGCCTGGCTGCATGTGTGCCATGAGGTTTATCTCCCCACCGTCCATTTTTGGTGCGAGCAGATTAGTCAGAATCCACCAGCTGCTGTGGAATTGGTTGAAAATGTGCCACACATTTCTGTAATGCAGTTACGTAAATCTGACCAGTCACAGGAGGTAGGGTTTAACTTACATACAGAGCAGGGCACTTGACCAAGAGAGGAAAAAAAACAAACAAATGAAAAGGTCCCCACTGGGTCTTTGTGCCGTTTCCCTGCTTCTGTCCAGTGATCCAGAATTGCTCTTTTCTCCCTGACAGCTTGTGATACACACACTGCATCTCTGTTCTGTGGTTTTCTTCATTTTGACAACTCAGTAGGTGGTGGCTGTCTAATGTGTTTTGTAGAAACATGCCATGCTGCTGACACACAAAAGCCACATGGGGGGAACAACACAGAGAGTATCTTTGAACGTCCCTCAATATTCAGCTCAGGGTTAAACAAGTATCTCTTTAAAAAGGCTTTAGAAGACATCAGAGGGAGGGTTTGGTGTCCGGGTTTTTATGGCCGACAGTTAGCTCTCAGGGGGGTGAGACTGTTAACACTAGTTTTTTCCTTGGGGAGATGACATGCAGAATATTCCTTCAGACAGCGAGTTAGGTAATGCCTTTTTTAACCCAAAACTTTGAGTGTTTGGTCAAAGAGTTTTGAAAAGCGGAAAATGTATCTGGTTGTACACTTGCACAGAGAGTTTGTGCATGTGATAAAATAAACTCTAAAAGAGCTTTTCAATCAGCCCCATTAGAATGAAGAGCCAAGCCTGAGCTGCCCTAGTTTTTGCAACATTTGGGGGAGACAGTCTGTCTATTTTTGCATGCCTCTAAAACTCATTCAGTATGTGGAACGACAGCTATGGGAGAGGTGCTCACTTGGAACCGATTCATGCTCACTAGTCTTAGGATTAATTTAGATTTCCACATCTCTTCACAGCTACACTGCGTCACATTCACACTCTAATACGTAGTTTGCACTGGTAGGCAGTTCCTGTGAAAATGAGGCAAGAGCTTTGAAAATATGCCCTTCCTCCCACTCCGAGTCTCATTCTCTGACTGCTTTTATTTGTTCTGCCCCTGAGGCTTAATAATGTCGCTGACCATGTTCTTTATTTATTCCTGTTCACTGACACTTAGGTGCCTTGGCTGTGCAATGTGAAGTCAAGAAATGGCAGAGAGTGGAACATATGGGGAAAAAGAAAGCCAGGACAAAGGAAGAGGAGCTGGAAGAACTCTCCAGGATCCTCACATCCCTGCTCTTGGCCTCTCCCCGGTCAGTGTCTCGTCCCTTGGGAACAAGAGACATCTTCCTCGAGGGATTGTTATCCAGCTGACCGGCACAGAAGGAGAATGGCACAGTCTGGATGAAAGTGAGCTCATCTTCTCCCTTGATCGTGATGAGGACTACCCCTCGATATCTCTCTCCAAGGAGAGGGCACATACTGATGAGGATAATAGAGGGTTGCAGTCCCAAGCATTCCACGTACCTCTTTCTCCTTCGTCGCCTGGCTCTTTGGGAAACTGCTCCACCACTGGCCCAAGCTTCCTTTCTCCAAGCCCATCTTCGCCCAAGCATCGACCCCTCGCAAGTCTGGTCAAGTCTCTCTCCACGGAACTGGAACTCAAAGAAAGTTCAACCCTAAGACCCAAGCCCTTTCTTAGTCTTGTGAAATCAATTTCAACAGAGATCTCCCGCTCAGAACCCGAGGTATCCCAGTCAAAATCGGACTCCCGCCTCAACCTTCACTTGTGGAAGCAGCTTACCCAACCGAAAACCCGCAGCAATGGGGACTCTCGCACTGCGCCCCCTTCACCTTGCTCACTATCCCCAAGCGGAGAGGGTTCGAAGGGTGGGTTCTTCAAAATGGAGCTCGAGGACACAAAGAGGAAGCTGTCGGAGGCCGTGCATGAGCCTTTGAGCAGCATGTTTAGTAAGATCAGAAGAGAGGAGAGCACAGGAAGCCCCAAACACCAGGGTAAGACCCAGGGCGCCCATCAGGGTAGCTCCAGGTGCTTGGGAAGAGAAAGTAGCACAGACACGGTTCTTTCAGACTCTCCAATTAGGAATACAAGAAAACCTGATGGCGATGTTTTGCCTGTGTTTGACTGGCCTTCTGTTAAATCTCCTGGAAAAAGATTTGGTGGCCCATGTCCCTTGCATACCAACAGAATAAGTCAGCGAGACGAGGAGCTGGAGATATGTACAGACGGGGACACGATTCAAGTACTAGCTTTTGAGACTCGCAGGAAGGCAAAGAGGTTACCAACGCCACTGATTAGGACTTCTATCCTTTCCCAACCCCCTCATCCTCTGCCACGCATGAGTTTATTCTGTGTGGCGGTGCTGTCCTATGGTTATTTCATCTTACCTCTCAGTCCATACTTTTCTGGCCTCGCTCTTGGGTTGGCATTGGGCTTCTTGTTGGGATTGATGCTCATCAGAATGGGTTCCTCCAGGTCCTGCAGCTCCAATCCGTCAAACAGACCAGCGCTGACTTTTTTCGAAGAGGAGATTCTGACTGGAGGTACTGTCATCACTGAGCCTGACACCCTCAAGGTAAATAGATAAATCTGAAAGAAAATGAAATTTTGGTTCTCACTTTATCTTCCCCCTCAGCTTTTTATTCTGAAAAATGAAAAAGATTGCATTGAGAAAATCTACACAACTCCGAAGTCTGTCTGTTTATAATAAAGGTACAGCCAGCAGCCTATCTATTCTTATTTTACCTTTATTTTACCAGGAAGGTATCTCTTGTAAAATCTGGCCAAGATAGCAGCCAAACATAATGACAAAAACATTAAAGACAACGCACCACAGCATGGAAAAATCAAAACAACATAAACAACACAACATGGAAAAAATCTCACCTAAGTGTAGAAGAAAGAAACATTGGAGAATAAGCTAGCCTGGGTGTTTCTTCATTGAACAAAGATTGCTGACAAGTTGCAAGGTTTCCTGGAGATATGAAGGGAATATAAAATGGAATGGAAAAGGACTTGAGCTTGTATATTTCTTTTCTAGTCTTCTGACTACTCAAAGCACTTTTACACCACATGTCACACCTACACATTCACACACTGATGGCAGAGGCTTCTATGTAATGAGAACTAATAATCCCATTCATACGCATTCATACGGCACCGACGAAGCAGCGGGAGCACATTCGGGTTGCCCAAGGACACATCGTACATGTTGCTGCAGGAGCTGGGGATCGAACCCTCGACCTTCCGGTTGAGAGACGACGACTCTACCAACTGAGCCACAGCCGCCCCATATACTGCTCATATAGCAAAGAAAAACTATGACTCACAATCCTACCAAATACCACCTTAAGATATTTGTTTTTTGTATACTGATTAAACAAACAACATATATTGTGTTAGTTAGTGAGCCTTAGGGATGCTGATAGGTGGAAATATTTAGCATTTAACAGAGATGGGGAAAATGTTTTCCTCTGTTTCAGTCTTATTGCTAAGCCAACTGGCTGCTGGTTTTATCTTAATGCTAAATCACAAACCCCGCGTGCTATCGTTTAATGTCGAAAATTACCTCCAAGGGCGATGGCGACTGTTTTTGGGATTTCAGCGTAGCAAGTGGATATTTTAAAAATGATGTAATATATCAAGGCATATACATCTCTTTTGGAGCACTTACTATTGTTAGCTAACTGACTAGCAACTTGAAAAGCAAAATGTTAAAAGGAATTGGAGGGGAGAGACTACGTTTAGAACTGGATTGTAAGCTGCACATGTATGCAGACGCCTTTTGTCATCTTTAAGTGAGTGTCTATCGCCCCACAAAATATGAAATAAACCCATCCAGTCCTTTGTTTGTGGTCTGCATAAGTCTTACAACACAGAGAAAAATGCTCCGTTTCAAATTAGCTCTCCTTGTGACATCACCCCCAGCCTAGAGCAAAACTTTTGAGCAGGTCAGCCATTTTTATTCTCGCTAGCGGTGGAGTGATGTCTACCGGGAAAACTCAGGGGGGCTCATTGCATTTAAACAGACACACACACCAAAACGGAGCGTTTCATTTAGACCACAGGGGACTGTTTGAAAAGGTGGATAATATGTCCTTTTTAATGGACAACTAAGTGCAGATTTTAAACGATTTTCACCAAAATGTAACGTAAGAAATTTTAATCAACACTATTTTGCAGTTTGCATTGATCTGTTTGTTTTTAAATCATTTTGGAATTGGGAATTTTTTTCCTTTAATGAACAGATTTTAAACAGCTAAGAGGAGTCGCAGTAACAGAGACACATTTTTTTACAAGAAGCAATTGTTCCCTCCAGATTTTCATTGCAAAATTAGAAAGTGCAAATGGAAACCCTTTCAATGCTACATGGCTACGTGGTCATAATGAAGTGGCCAGTGTCAGATTTGCTGCCATGGCAACCTCATTATTAACACATCTTACCAACCACTTTTTCTCCTTTTCATGATGCTCTGACACTGCAACAATAGAACCCTTTTAGAAATGGCCCTTTGAGTGAAAACGGGTCAAAACAAACTGAAATTTAATATATTTCTGACTGTGTCATAACAGCATTACAGCCTTTCAAAAGAAGAAAGAAAACAACAACAAAGATAATCACATAGCCTTCTTAGTGAAAGTGATTGACTTCTGCACGCCAAGGCATTGAAAAAGGCTGTTCAAGTTCTGTAACAACTTCTGTTAATTGGTTTTCAATCTTACTAATTAAGTTAAAAGGAACAGTCAACGAGTCACTGCAGCACCTCTGGTGACTCTTTTCTTCACAGATTAAAGCGTCTGCTACTTCATAAGGTGTCTGGAATAAAAAACTAAATAAAAAGTGCCTTAGCCGCAGAGGTAATTAATGTTCTCCTCCTGGCTGAGCTTGACTCAGAGCAACTGGAGAGGACAGCCACCATCCAGACACAGTCAGTTCCAGAGGCAATTAGTGAGAATACATACAGCAGGAAGCTGTAATTTGTCAGGACCGAAGATCTGGTGATGGCTGGATTTACCGTCACTGGAGATAATTCCCTTGTTTGGTCATTAGCAGTTAAATTTCAGAGCGCTGTTACGACACAAGTTAGAACTGCATCGTTTCTGAGGTGTTTTAGGAACAGAGTGAGAAAGGTTGATTTACTATAAGAGCACTCCTAATGAGGATGAAACTGCAATTAATGATTTTTTTTATTCACACAACTTAGTCAAACAAAAAATACAGGATATGCTTAACAAAAATGTCCATTGCAGTAAGATTGCGTGTACTGTAAATATGAGGAGGATCAGGGGTTTTATTTGCTTTGATATCTGTTTACATGACTTGCTTTACCCTAACCCATGACCCTGCTTCTAATCCTGACCTTTACATCTGCAACCTAAGCTTCTGATTGGTAGAGTTGACGACAGTATGAAGTCAAGAAGCATGTGTTCCCTGCAAAGTCAAATCCAGGGCAGAAAATCCCCCAAAACGAAAATCTATTTTTGTTATACTCCATGCATATTCTCTGGTAATGATATTATTCTGGATGAGTACTCCTCTAAATCCTCAGCTCACCTCCTGTACTGCATTTATTACACAGCTAAACTGTACATGTAAGAATACCTTTTATAAAAGTCTGACGAATTGAAACTTCCAAGTTTGGTATTAAGTAACAACCGCTTAAGATCTGTCCCTCAAACTGTCACTAAAAATAAATATATTTACAGTCAAATTCCTTCTTTGCACCGAAATATCAAAAATGTGTTTTGTTAGAGATAGAAACAATCCCATTAATTGTTTATTACTCCCTTGCAACTGTGTAGGGTGATGATTTAATTAACACCTACTCTCTCTACTCTCTGCACCCTCAGGGCTGGATGAATGAGATACACGATTACGACCCAGAAACCTACCACCCAGCTATGACTCACTCCGTGTTTGCCATCCTGGAGGGCTCCTGTCTCCGTCTGGACTCCCCACGTAACAACATCAGCCGCAGGGCTGCTTACGATGAGAGAGTCCAGGAGGCCACCTTCATCAAGTCCCGCTCCTTTCAGCTTTCAAAGAGCAAAGTATGATCATAGCTTCAGTAACTGGGTTAAGGGAGTGTTTGTTCTATATGTCTATATTGTTCTGATGTGGTTTAAGGAAATGGAAATGTTAAAGACCCCATTTACGGAGGCTGTAGTCCTTGTTGCAGCGGTTTCTTTTTATTTATTTTTGATTTTTGAAATACTTTATTAATCCCTGAGGGGAAATTCTGGTTTGCACTCTGTTATTGAGAGACATGCTTCTCACACACACACAGGCCCGAATTACACACATGCACAAACACGACCTGTGGACATGCATTAGTGGAGAGATGTCAGAGTGGAGCTGCTACACAGGCGGTTGGGGGTTCTGTGCCTTGCTCAAGGGCACCTCGGCAGTGCTCGGAAAGTGCCCTGGCACCTCTCCAGCTACCGTAACAACTTCCATATTATGGTCCGCAGCGGGACTTGAAACGGAGACCCTCCGGTTCCAAACCCAAGTCCCTGTAGACTGAGCTACTGCCGCCTCCAAACCGACCCTTTACTGCATGTCTCTCCTCCCAACATTTCCTGTCTTCCTTCGGCTGTCCTATCCAGTAAGGGGAAAAATGGCCTAAAAAAACAACTAAAAGAAAAACTCCCCATTAAATGAAAACACATTTCTCGGTTTTAATACAGTGTTCTTCTGTTACATTTTAAATTATCTGCCAAATATATTTTCAGTAAAGCATCACCTCAGTATTTACTGTAAAACGTTTCAAATGTCTGAATCATTGTGAACTCATCCAGCACTCGGGGGGGGGTTACGAATTTTTCAACCAATTAAAAAGCTTTGTCGTAGCTAACGATCCAATCAAATTAATTCCAATTTTATGTTGTACCTTCTATCATGCGATTGGTTTGATCCCGTTTCGTTTGGAAATACGTGACAACAGCAGTTTGAACTCTCAAAATTCAGTTTCATGGGGACTTTAAAAGATGTGACAGATACAGAAAAACTTGACTGTATTAAAAGATGGATGTGAAAGTGACATTTAGAATAACACTTGTGAATACTACACTAATAATAAGGAGAGAATAAAGTTAGGAATAACACATAAGTAATGAAGCTTCAATGGAAGGGGGAGAGAATGTTCTAAAACTTTTCTGCATTAATCAATAATTCATAGTTGGGACTTCTGACTACATTACCCATTTAACAGTTGTTGTGTGATTTGACACAACAAATCTCTGCCCTGTTCCCCAAAGGTATTCCTGCTGCCATCTGTGCTGGCTCGAAAGAGGGTGTGGAACCCGAAGTATCCCATCTGCATCCAACTGGCGAGAGGAGCAATCTCCCAGGAGGCTGAGGGAGGAAGATCAGAGGAGAGTCAGGAAGAGGAGCCCGGAGCTGAACCATCGAGTCCAAAACAAAGTTCTTTAAAAGGGGACCATGAACTTCCCACCACTCTTTACCTCTTTGGCCGCACAGGACGAGAGAAAGAAGAGTGGTTTCATCACTTTCTGTATGCGTCCTTGGATACAGAGCGAGAGCATGAGAGGGACAGACAGAGGCCTGGCAGATGTGCGTCCAGATCGGGTAAGAGAAACGTCAACAAAGCATTAGAGCAGAGACAACTTCGACATAAGGCATCTAGCTATATCTGCTATATATATCTGTGGATTATGGATTATATGCTCCAATCTTTACATTTCTAAGCCAATCCCTTTGAAGGGAACAAACAGATCTCACAGTGGTTTGGTGACCTGACGGGGCAAATGGATCAGAAAAACTAGTTTTCCCGCCCACTGTTTATAATCAGTGTAAGTTTGGCTAACTGTTCTAGCAACAGAATCTACACTCTAACCCTATCTACAATTGTTTTCTGTATTTTCCCAGGGGATCCAGCTCCAGTACAGAGCGTTAGCACCTCAGCTAACGTCCCGAGCAGCAGAAGCCCCAGCAGAGTGGGCAGCAATGACGATGATGCCCCTGCCTCTCCTCCAGTCTCTTCCATCCCTGCAGCTCACGTTAGCCACAGCTCCAGTTGCACCAGGGGCCTTTCACTGCTAGACTACCCCAGCTACATGGCTCGTCTCCTGGCTGTAGAGGAGTGGACCCCCCTCTCCAGTGCTGGCGTAAGCAGTACAGAGACAAGCCCCACTATTAAAGGAAATGTAAGTCATACTTTTGGATAAAAAGTTACTATGACATCGTAAGAAGTAAAACTACAGAGTAAGCTAAAATAAACATAATGTTGTCCATTTATTCCCATAAAAATTGAACTAAACCGATACTTGTCTTGTCCTTGCCTCAACCTAACACAAGTCTTTTTTACAGTGTACCTGTGATCTAGCAGAATACCCTGGGACGAGCCAGACTGCTTGGGTGAACGCTTTAATTGGTCGAATCTTCTGGGACTTTCTGCGAGAGAAGCACTGGGCCGACGTGGTTTCTCATAAGATCCAGAAGAAGCTGAGCAAAATCAGAGTGAGAACACGAGGACTAATCGTTCATTTAGATGGAAAGTTTATTTTGTAATTAAATGTATAATTCAAACTGTGATGTATATTCTTTACAGCTGCCTTACTTTATGAATGAGCTGAAGTTGACTGAGTTGGATATGGGCCACTCAATGCCACAAATAATGTCTACCTCCAGACCAGAGGTCAACCACAGAGGTAAGCTCAGACTGGAGATGAAATGCTGCACAAAATCATACAAATAATCAATAAACAAACATTTATACACACGCACAAAATTACAGAAGGTGATGTGTGAAAAGATGACAGGTTGATTTTTGAAAGTACATCTTAGAGCTGCAGAGCATCAGATCAGACGTTGTTATCCTCTTGTAATCTCAAACAACATTTAGAGCATGTTGGCGTGTGTGTGTGTGTGTGTGTTTAAATCAGGCAATCTGGCAGACCCCATTCGTAACGACGAGCAGAATTTAAGTGTGTCAGCATGTTTTTCCCCACCCACTTTGCTGTTACACAACCGCCCATCAACAAATTATCCTGTTTTCAGCTTCTCTGCCCGGTCCGTGCATTTGCTCCTAAAGGAGATTTATAATCCTCCGTAAATTTTTATGAATTTAATTTCAAGGCTCGATAATCACATGGAAAGCTGTTTAATCTGCCCACTAAGCGGTGTGTGTCCAGATTAGGCTACGAGGCTTCACAAGCTTTGTCTTAATTTTGGTGGTCCTGTGTTGACCTCTGTGTGCTGCCCCCTGCAGGCCTTTGGTTGGAGCTGCAGCTGGTCTACACTGGTGCCCTACAGATGACCCTGCAGACCAAGTTCAACCTGTCCAAGCTGGGGAAAGATGGCGGGCAGGAAGCAGACTGTACAACTGAGACTGGTAGCCCACGGTCAGTACTACACACAAAGGGCTGCCCACACACACCTCCTCTCTTCATACACAGATCCTCTCTTTTACCGTTTTACAGATCCTCACTGCATGTCTGCTAGGTCAGTGGTTCTCAACTCGTCAACTCGCCTCAGGACCCACCACCAACTCCGAGCTCCTTGAAAAATCACGACCCAAATTTCTGATATTTTTTTAGCAATAAGATCTCATGTTTTCTTCTGTCACAAGTTTTGTAAACCTCAGGCGGTACAAAACTTGTGACAGAAGAAAGAAACTGAACAAAACAAAAATGTTTAAAAAGCGCTTCACAGACTTTTTTACACAGGTTTTTTTTCCAGGCACACATTGGCGAGCCACTGAAAATGGCTCCGCGACCCACCAGTTGAGAACCACTGTGCTAGGTGCACCCACTACCAGCCGTTTTGTTTCACTAAATCATCCTAAAGCACTAACACGTGTTACCTTTAGTTTTAGAGTTTAGTTTTGTTTTCACCTGTAATCTGTTAATAAAGCAGCTCAGTCGAGTAAGGAGAATGAGGATGCTTTATGCTAATGAAGTAGCGTATGAAAACTAGCAAAACCAAGTTGGTAACTGTACATCAGATAGAAACATCTTATCTTACTGTATCAGACAGAGTAATTAAAAAGCCTGTGTGGATATACACGGCCTTTAAGACATGCAACTTTATCTGTGTTGGGCAACACCCCCTGACTAGCACTTAATATGTTCAGAAGAAGAAAAAAAAACTATATTGATTCAATCCAGTGCTGTATGGTGGGATGTGCTGACTTCATGCTTTATGTACATATGAAAAACCAGTTGATGACCATCATGGGTGGCCTGGTGCTTAGTTAGTTTGTGCACCTGTGGCTCCTTTCCGGTGTGTCTTTCCAGACTCTCTCTCCCTGGTTTCTAACTCTTTGCACTCTCCTGTCTCTCAAATAAAGACATGAAAATCCCCCCCCCCCCCCCAAAAAAAAAGAAAAAACCCCAAACACAGAAAACAGTTCACACAAACATATACAACTTACTGAATATACACACATGAGAATTGTACTTTGTTGCAATGATGAAAGTTTAAAGCAGTTTACAATTACATTACATCGAGGAATATAAGACATGGGGTTAATTCATGTTACAGGTACATTTTTAAGTCAGCACATTTTATTAAAGAGGACATATTATCCCCCTTTTCCACCTTTTCACACAGTCCTCTGTGGTCTAAATAATAATAATAATAATATCTTAAATTTATATAGCGCCTTTCAAGGAACCCAAGGCCGCTTAACAAGAAAGGATGGACACATGAATACACGTAGACACACGCCCACACACCCACACACACACACAAGGAAAACAGACACACTTAGTGGGGAGGGGGAGGGGTAATGAAACATCTGTGCTGTGCTTTGGTCAAAATATAACATGAATCAAGCTCCAGAGAAGGTTTGTGACCCTGTAGAAACCAGCTCTCTCAGAACGCTCCGTTTTGGTGTGTGTGTCTCTTTAAATGCAATGAGCCCGCCCTTAGTTTTCCCAGTAGACATCACTCCTTCGCTAGCGAGAATAAAATTGGCTGACCTGCACAAAAGTTTTGCTCTAGGCTGGGGGTGGAGTCCATGGGTGGAGATACCAGGGGAGGGGAGCATATTTTTTTACCAGAATCCCACTGTGACATCACAAGGAGAGCCAATTTGAAACAGAGCATTTTTCTCTGTGTTGTAAGACTTATGCAGACCACAAACAAAGGACTGGACGGGTTTATTTCACATTTTGTGGGTCGATAGACACTCAGGTTACCCAAATATATGTTCAAAAACACTGTCAAAGTGGATTTTTCATCATATGTCCCCTTTAAAATTACTTGTTTAATATCATGACTGATATGCTGTAAGGTAATAATTGAAATAATCTCAATACTCCCTGCAGCAGTTCTCGCAGTACCCCACTGGCACCCAAAATGAAGATAACACTGATTTAATACACCCGAACTAATGAAAAGGATCTCCAGTGAATATCTAATATTGCCTTCTATAAAGCTGTGTGTTTTAATAAGAGTTGGAGATAATGTTATTAACTGGAAGTAACAACTTTACTTCCAGGCCTTATGCAGCCTGCAGAACGCAGGAGCCTAAAACACGCGTAGTGGAGCTCACCATCATCTTCAATAGAGCTAATTTCTCTACAAAAAAAAGAAGTCAAGGAGCCGCAGTTTAAATGGCCGACTCCTGTTGACGATGAGTAAGCTTTTGGGTGTAAAATCTGTGGAGTATCCCTTTAAAAATATCAAGCATCAGTATTTCTGTCATCTTAAGATCAACACCGATCATATTACCCCGGCTAAGTAGCAGAAGTGAAAGCCCACATAACAGTAAAGCCTGTATTTTCATTCTCATCATAACACACGCAAAAAACACACCTACACACCTCTCTGTCTGTCCCCTGATCCCTGCAGGCTCTGATCTGCAGAGCAAAGCTTCACATTACATTGATCAGCGTTACATCGCCTGTCATAGACCCCCCTCTGCTGGGGATTACAGTCCAGGCTGAGCTCTACATGAGCTGTCCGTGATGCATTTGAGGCTTTACACTGAGATGGGAACTCGTGTTTATTGATCTTTTTAATCTTTTCAAGTCACGGAGAAAATGTTCCTTTTAATAGTAAGATTTCTTCTTTAACGAGCACCTGTGCATTGGACCATGTAGGTATCTGTTAGGGCTTAAGTCTGCAAGGTTAAAACATCTTTTAAAGGGATTTCAGTCAGGAACACTGTCGTCATAAATGCAACCATTTTATTGCAAAATAGATAGTTTTGCTTGGCGTTGGAAAGCTCTGCCCAAAGGATGCTCCCTGGGTTAGCTGAGCAGCATGTCATAGGTTTCCAGGGAGTGCAGCGCTAAACCCACCCCCTCCCCACAAGGGGGAGCCAAAGGCTTAAGGCAGAAAGGAGGCAGCTGGGGTGGTAGAGGGGAAGCTTTGCCAGCAGCAGCAGAGTGAGCAGCATTGGTGTAGCAGAGGTCAGTGAGAGAGAAGTTCTATTTAAATGGACCGCCTTGATGTGACAATGAGCTGTTATTGATGTGCGTGTGTGATTGAAACAATGATTCGATCATCTGGCTGTCAGCTGATTACAGCTGGGACGTATGACTTTGTTGTCCTGCATAAACTAACGCAAAACTCCATAAAACTGTAAAATGTCTCTTGTAAAAGAAAAGTTCATCTTGTCTTAATGTTATTATTTATCATCCCTTTCCTCCCAGCTGCAGGCCTATCTTCAGTGTGTTGGCCGACAGCGATGAGGAGTCCTCCAGTGCTGGTTCATCTGATGAGGAAGAGCTGCTCCTCTCTGAGCCTCAGGGTCCAATGGGAGAGAAGGGATCTTCAGCTGCTACTGACGGGTAAATCTTACTCATTTAAAAAGTTTTAAACTCTTTTTCATTCAATTTCAAAAGGGGATTGAAGGTAATTTAGGAAAAATTACCAATGAATAAACAGATACAAAGAGGGAAGGTGTAACTAACACTGTGAAGTGTTACATCCGCCCTTCTTTCTTGTGAATTTTCATTGTTCTTGAACAGATTATAAATAGTGTTGGTTGCGCTCCAAATGGATTCTACTTTCACTGTAATCCTCTCCTCTCCTCTCCTCTCCTCTCCTCTCCTCTCCTCTCCTCATTGTCTTTAACAGCACAGGGGGCGGAAAGACGGGGAGGAAGATTTTGAAATTTGTGGACAAAATCGCCAAATCCAAGTATTTCCAGAAGGCGACAGAGAACGAGTTTATTAAGAAGAAGTTTGAGGAGATGTCCAACACGCCCCTGCTGCTTACCGTTGAGGTCCAGGAGCTGTCAGGGACTCTGGTCGTCAACATCCCACCTCCGCCTACAGACAGAATATGGCAAGTACTGAGGCATTAGGGTAACTACGTGGATGAGATAAAGGACTCCTGTATTAAGTTTATTCATCCCTCTTTACACACACAAACCATCGGAAATCCTTCAGAAAGGTGGACAACATAACGGCTCCACAAAAGTTAAGACGATAAGTTTGGAGCTCCACCATAGTCTGGCTCACTGAAGTTCAAGTCATAAGCCCCTCCTCCTTTATGTTAACAGACAGGACATGGGTCAAACTAGAAAATCAAAATACACATGAAATACATTTTTCTCAAAAATGATTTCTGTCATAGAACGTACTTCTTATCATGCTGATCTATGCCCAAGTGATCAACTTTCTGAGAAAGAAAAGGGGATGTGATGCAATGATTGACAGATGTGTTGACCAATGAGGCTCCTGTGGCACTATGATAGTATAGAGGAAGAAGAAGAGTGACAAGAAAGGTAACACACACCAAAACAGTAATTTAACTTTCAAGAACCAGGATTGTCTGCTGCAAACTGACTCGGGAGTCTGGTCTGCTGTGGAGTAATCCATCTTGAGAGATCTTTGTAGGTTTGTATTGCTAAGTCAAATGTGGGATTTGGTTAGCGGACGAGGCGAAAGGTCAATACCGCTGCTCCAGACTTTGGCTTTACATTTACACAGACAAGAGGTTTGGTTCATCTTTATACTTTATACACGCAAAAATAAAAAATAAAGTTGTTTCTTTAGGGAAGACGACACCGAACAAAAAGAAGTCAAATGTAAACACTGCGGAAAAACTGTTTGTAAGAAATGCAAGTTATTTATTTTCTACTGTTTTAGAGAAGTTCATTTCTACTTTAAAACTCAAATGTGTCGTTTTCATTTCAAGCCATGCTTTGATTTGAGTTTGAAATATTCAATAAATAACCACAAAATAGTTCATCAGATATTCACTCTTTCATTAGAAACAATATCCCAGCTTTAATAGTTGAGCATGTTTACAGTAGAGACCATGTCAGTGAACTATGAGGGCTAAAAACAAAAACGAGATAATCGTTCATTCATCGTTATCGAGGTCAAATGTTCAATTAATCGTGATGTTGATTTGAGATCATATCGCCGTATGCTGAGTGTCTAATATTTCTGCAGATGGGTCCAAATTAGCTCATGATTGCAAAGTTCTGTGTTTTATTGCATCAGTTTTCAGTTGTGATCCCCTCTATAGGTACAGCTTCTGTGAGCCCCCCAAGCTGGATCTGCATGTCCGTCCCAAACTGGGTGAGAGAGAGGTGACTTTTTGTCATGTGACCGAGTGGATTGAAAAGAAACTGCAGGACGAGTTTCAGGTGAACAAACTAAATCAAAACAACATGCTATCATTTACTCTGCTTTTTTTCCTTTCTCACATTCATGATTTTTCTCCTACAGAAAGTGTTTGTTCTTCCAAACATGGATGACATCTACTTTCCCCTGATGCATGCTGGGATGGAGAGCCCTCAGGCATCACAGAATGTGTCCTCTCAGTCTCAGCGGTCCCAGAGCTCGTCCACTGAATCCATCGAGAGGATCCCAGCTGAGGTCTCTGGGGCAGAGTCTGACTAGTGCCTCGCTGCTTCAACACACAGATATATATATATATATATATTCACAATAAGGAAAGGGAAAGAAAGACTCAAGACAATAATCCTCGAGATTAGTGTCAAAACCAGAAGTTTCTGAAGTTGTTTTTTTTAAGCGCTGTCGGTGTAATACAGAGTCTGTGTTTTTTATACTAACTTAAAGAGAATGACTTAAACTTACTCTCAGAATGAGCTACAACAGATAAACAAATAACTACAAGTGAACCCTTTTTGCAAATGTTTACATGTGAATGATCCCTGAGAGAATATCAAGCTGCTCTGATGTTTACAGCTCAGTGTCACTCTGGTCAGAGGATGATGGACTTTAATGAATAAAGCTTGAAAACACACACTTGACAGTTTTATTTGAGTGTACTGCATGCACACAGTGAATGTGAAACACAAACATGTTCACTGTACGGGTCTTACACTTTCTGTGAGCTTCTTAATAAAAAACAAAGATGACGTGTTTGTAAATATAAATATAAATGATTCATTTGCAGGATTTTCATTGATTTCCCTCTCAATTTGAAATCATTTAACCCTTTCAAGCATGAATTATAAAATCAGGTAGCCAGATTTTTTTAATACGATTTTTTTTACTTCTTAGGACATGCAATGTGACGTCATTTTAATATTCATCATTCTGAAGAAGTTACAGAAATGTCCAACAGAGTGGACATCATGCAACTCTAATGCAACAAAATACTTTATATTTATTTTGGAGTGCATAAACAAAATAACTGATTCTTTTTCTAAAAAAACAGTTTTCAGTTTCCACATGTCCACTAGGGTGGAAAGAAGAAAACTTTATATTGAAGTTTTGAAGGATGACCATCTTTGAGTTTTGGAGTTTTCCTGTTTGAAACAGGAACAACATGCTTGATGAGCTCAAACTACCTGCACAGTTTTTGCCTGGAGGCTGCCAGAACAGCACAACAGCAGATATTTAATGGAAGAAACATAACTGATGTAGAATAACCAAAAATATCTCCACATCAGTTATTTTCAGGATCAGCAAAGTCTCAGTATTGTCATTGAAATATAGCAGGCATTGCATGATGTCCAACTTAGTGGACAGCTGATCATTCATGATTATCTCCAAAACTAAAATCAATATTTGGAAATGTGTACAATACCATTGCTCCTTAGTTGTTACTTGATGTTATTACCTGCAGGGCTCTTCTAGAAAAACAGGATTTGCAAGATATTCCTGAACCACATGGCATTAGTGAGTTATATCGGCCATCTTGACTACACTTACTACTGCTGGCCAGTGGATGACAGTGTATGGGCTGACTTGCTATAGCCCACTGGAGTGGCTGATGTGAAACCATTTCATCTAAACCAGTGCATTTATAAGGAAACCACTCTAGAATAGCTGTCCACTGTAGTGACCAGTATGCTTGAAAGGGTTAAAAAATCTTAGGAAGTTCCTTGCATGGTATCAAAAGGCTGAACTGTCTAACCTTCATCCTCACACATCCGTTAGTTACCCTGGGACACGTTTGTTGATTTCAAAATAATGAAAACTCATTGTAATATTGCTTACACAGACCCAACATTAATCCATCAGCCTATGGGAACTGGGGGGCTCAATAAATCCAAGGTTAGTGATTAGTTAATGAATATTTGTAATTAGTGAAATGCAGTAATTGATATTAAAACATACAGTTGGAGAAAGAGAAGGAAACACAATAGCTCAGTGTGCCAGGTCTCCTCGCAGTCTAAGGTGGAGGCAGAAGCAGACATTGGAGATTGTTGTTGTCAGGGTGCAAATACTCTCACAGCACAGTTGACCTTCAGGGCCACCGTATAAACAAGTTACCAGTTGGTGTCAGGAATGAATAAGTGTAGAGCAGAAGAAGCCCGACAAAAGAATAGAGAAAACAAGACGATTTTTTGTTTTTTCCTTTTCCTTTTGGCTTTTAGAGAAAAAAAAACATTTACCAACTTAGTCAAAATAATTCTTTGAAGCTCTGTACGTAAACTAATAAACATCTAATGCACTCCTTAGTCTGTCAATAAGGATGTGATGCTGAAATACGCTTCTGTCCGGTAGGGGGCAGTAATGCTCCAGCGAGTTGCTTTGCTTACTACCATATAAACTTAACGAAGAAGAGTTAGCAGGACGTGGACGAAGAAGAATAACAACAACAGGACATGAACATGGCGGCCGACAATGATGTGAGTGTATTTAGACATATAAATCAGCACAGACAGATGGACTAGATGTGCAGACTGTTTAAATAAAAGACGCATATTATATTAATGTTTGTGTTTCTCTTGTAGCCCGAGACGGAAGTGTTCGAGATCACAGATTTCACCACCGCGTCAGAGTGGGAGCGGTAGGCAACCGTCCACCTGATGTTAAAGGCCTTGTTTAAACTACTTATAAAAACACTTAGATAAATATCAAAAGCAGGGACAGTTACAGCAGCGACTCACGTACATCTATTAGAGTCAGGATACCACAAGGCAGTTTAGCTAAGTGTGTGTTTCGGTGTGAAGAGCGTCAGTGTTATCTGGTGACTCGCCAAATTCGTCTGTGGTTGTCATAGTTACAACAGCTGTTGAAGACGGTAAGTGTTATTACAGGCCTAGATGCCTCTTTGATTGGTGTTTCGTTGTTAGTAGACTCTTTATAAATAATATTACAACACTGGGGCGTCAGTAGGTCAGTCTGTAGGGAGTTGGCTTGGGAACTAGAGGTACAAGTCCTGCTGCGGAACAAGTCTGGTAGCTGGAGAGGTGCCGGTTCACTGCCTGAGCACTGCAGATGTGCCTTTGAGCAAGGCACTGGACCCTCAACAGCTTGGGCGCTCTTTCATGTGCAGCCCCTCACTCTGACATCTCTCCATTAGTGCATGTCCATAGGAACCTGTTTTTGCATGTGTGTAAAAGTGCAAAGGTAATTTCCCCTCAGGGAATTAATAAAGGAAAGGAAATCTTCTTAAAAAGAGTAAGGTTTGTTTTCTGCTTTTTTGTAACTGTTGATTAGTGTCTTGAGATAACATTTGTTATAAATTGGCACTAGTAAATTATATAGGTCCCAATGCAGCTGGAAAATCTACAAGTGACGTCGGTACGCTGTAATGGATTCAGTTCTGTCGCTGCATTGATGCAGAATAGCAATGCATCGTAGAAGTTATTCATTTCAACACCACTTAAAGACTCATTGGTCAGGACACTATACGTCTTCAACATCTGTTGTAACGATGACAACTAAAACTGAGAGTCGCCAGTTAAACTGGTCACCCTTTAAACTGAAACACCTTGATTTATTACATCCTTTCAGTCCAGCTAACTTTATCTTCATATACCTGAATTATGTTTTCAGATATACAGTCTGTGCCACAGTGTCGGAGCTGTAACCTCAGTGTAAAGCTTTATTTAAAACCCACCTTAGCCTGCATCGCATTAAAAGTTTACCTTACATAGCCTGGCTGTGAGATGCTTTTATTTTGAAGTTCTAGGAAATGTGAAATTGAGTTTAGGATGAAACATGCAGGGAAGTGTCAGCAGGGGCAAAAAACACTAATGGGGCGACTTGCATGAAACACAAAAAAAACGTTTAAATCTTTCAAATGTTATCTACTCAGGTTTGTGTCCAGAGTGGAGGAGGTGTTAAATGATTGGAAGCTGATCGGGAACTCTGCAGGAAGGTCGGCCCCAGAGAAGGTATTCCTGCTTTCATTAAGGATTCAATAATCTTCTGGATCAGACCGATGAGCTGCTCGTATGTTCTTCACTTTGACTCTGTTCTGATGTTCTTCTATTCGAACACAGGGTGGATACACAACTGGCACCTGGTTGGAGAAGTCTCAGGATATAAACTTTGCAGACTTTAAATTCTACATAAGCCACTTCACCCTAAAACAAGACAGTGAGAATGACAACGAGAAGAACGTGCTCGAGGAAGGTACAGTCACGTCTCAATTTGTAGGTCACTGGAGGAGTTGATAGATTTATGCAGTTACTGTTGTGATTCTTGTGTGTTCCACCTATTTAAAAAAACACCATTAGTAGGGGAGCTGATTTTTCCTCTCCAACAATCAGTGCCTGACTCTTGTTTTTTGTGTTCAGATGCCTTCCCCTCAGCGATGCAGGACCTTCTGTGTATGAACAACGACTTCCCTCCTCGGGCTCACTGCCTGGTTAGATGGTGAGCTTGATCAATTTCCCTAAATGTGCATTTAAACATTCATTGTGATTAGTACGTCTAATGTATTATTAAAGCTTATGTCAAGAATAAGTAACCATAAAGTCGGCGTACACTGTACGATTGACTCATTTACGACCAAAGCAATATGCCCTAACACTGAATGACCTGATCTTCAGGCATGACCTGCGAGCTCACACTGTAGGATTTAAATCAGGAAGGAGCATTTACAATTGTCAATAGAAACTCCCACAGACGGAGGTTTAAGTCAGATATATCTCAAATACTCACATCAACAAAAATGCTCTCACTCCGTCTCACACACACACATGATCTGCATCACCAACACAAGCTAACTAGCAGCTAAATCATCTGGACGTCCGCCTGCAGAAACGTATATTTTCACACACAGGCATGCCTGCAGTAGCTATATTGATTTCAGAGGCTGTCTTTCAGTTTGTGCATGAACAATCAGAAAGAAGACCTTGAGTCTGGGAATTTGTTTATCACTCTTCTCTCACTCTCCTAGAGTGTGCAGTTGTACAACAAAGATTCAAACATGCCAGAAAGTTATCTGACCGGTCAGAAGTGGCTGATCTGGCCGTGATCGGCTGTCATGCCTCAGTGTACACCGAACGACTAATGACACCAAACTGGGCTGAAATTCGGCCCAACTTCAAAACCAGTCGTACTCAAGAATCCGGTCTAAATCAGCCTGAAACTGTGCAGTTTACGTCTGGCTCTACACAATAAGCACCAAATGAATCTGGATCAGAAAGAGACCACAGCAGAGAAAAATATGATGCTGATTGGCGTTCTGCTGTGACTGTTTTTTTGCTGACAGGTACGGTATACAAGAGTTTGTGGTCATCACTCCTGGAACCAATTGTGAGGCGATCATCAGTGAGTCCAAATGCAATCTGCTGCTCAGCTCCATCTCCATCGCTCTTGCTAACAGTGGCTGGTGAGTCACCTTTATCACTTAGTACAGTCAAACTCGTAAAAAGAGATGAAGTTATTGAACAAGCCTCTGGATTTGAGTGAAAGAGCTAACTTATTGAATTCATCCTCATTCTTCTCTTCCTCTTGTGCTCCCAGCCAGGTGCCCATGTTTGTGCAGATCCAGCAGAAGTGGAGGCGGATGTATGCTGGAGAGTGTCAGGGTCCAGGTGTGCGCACAGATTTTGAGATGGTGCACCTGCGCAAGGTGCCAAGTCAGTACAACCACCTGTCTGGGCTCCTGGACATCTTCAAGTCAAAGATAGTGAGGGCTAATAATAGAATGAATATGATTTGTTTCCTCACTTTGAACCTGGATTACATGCTCCTCCTCCTCCTCCTTAGGGTTGTAATCTGTCGCCTCCACCTCCAATAAACATCGCCATCCGCTTCACCTACATCCTCCAGGACTGGCAGCAGCACTCGTGGCCACAGCAGCCTCCAGGTGGGCATGTAGAGAACAGAAGAAAGTGATTACACATTACCAAATAAAAGAAAAGTATTATACTGACGGTTTCACAACAGGGCGTTCGTCATATCAAAGTACGTTACTAGTGCAGTTACCAGGGTTGTCACAATACCTGACTTTTTAAAAGTTAGATTTGAATGTAGCAAAAATCAAACAACATCAATATGGTAAATGGACTTGAGCTTGTATAGCTCTTTTCTAGTCTTCTGACTACTCAAAGCGCTTTTACACCGCAGGTCACACCTACACATTCACAGTCTGATGATAGAGGCTGCTATGTAGTGAGACCATCAGAAGTAACTAATCCCATTCATACACATTCACACGCAATCACCTTCCAGTTGATAGACGACTGACTCTACCAACTGAGCCACAGCCGCCCACAATATCAGTTTTTGATACCACGGAAATCAAAATACAACTCCTAGGCACCCGTTATTGGGTCATTTTTTGTTCTATTTTATTCTTCCTGCCCACCAGAGAGAGTTCTAAACAGTGGATAATATCTGTCTCGTGCAGGTTGAGTATTTATTATCAACAATGTCACGTGACCTTGGATGGCGCATGATGTTGCTTTAATACCTCCGTCATCACGAGAGACGTACCTCCTATCTTCTCGCAGGTTTCTGCGATTGCAGGTTGAGCCACAGAGGATAGCTAAACACTTTTCGCTTGGCGCTCTGTAACCACACGGTTGGATGTGTTACATCACCAAAAAATGCATTCAAATTATTTTTTCTACGTTGTAAAAGTCATGGTATCGAAAAGTATTGTGGTATCAAAAATGTTGACAACCTCAGCGGTAAAACAATTTGTTGGCCTGTTCAGTGACTTAGGACACTTTTACCTGTTAACATTGTTTGTGCTTCGACTGTAATCTTCCACCACAGCTTGCACAGATCGCCTCATCTGTTCCCACTTACTTAAGAGCTTTTGCTGCATTCATGTGCTGTTCGGGTTGTTGTTCTGACTTGAGCCGGCGTTCATAAGCATTTTGCCACTCGGAAACTCGTTTTTCCGATGTGTCCGACACCACATGAATGACGTCTTTTTTCTCTTGTGTGTTTTGATTGGCTGCGGGGCAGACTTTGACACACTACTTGGAGGTGAGGTGGGAGGAGTTGAGTTTGGCAAGCTTCCTTTTGGAGCCTGTGAGGAGCCAATCAGGTAAAGACTTCTCCGACTTCTCAGATGTAGGCTCTAAAATTCTGTTGTACTTTGAACAGAAAACTGATATTATCATTAATTTCTTAACAGTACCTTTGGTAAATGACAATAAGAATATTGTGTAAATATTTTCTGTGTCTGTTTTTTGTAGCGAGCTTCATCTTGCCGCCACCTGGCCTCACCTGACAGAAGGCATCGTTGTGGATAATGACGTCTACAGGTAAGAATCTTTCTGGACGGTCTCTTGGTGCTTGCTGGTTCCTGTTGTGATATTTTCACCCCTGTTATGCTTCATCTGCACTGTGTAACACACAGAGGTGGAATGGTGGGGCAAAGTCGTTCCACCAATGATCCACTATCACAGGTAGTAACAAAGAGGGGAAGACATTGTCAACTTGTAAGATCGGAGCTGCGAAGATGAATCAGCGGTGTGCAGGGCGGTCACAGAACGAATTACGATCATGACAGTTATGTTCCAATACATTCGATCCCCCCGCTTCCTTGCAACCACAAGGTGTTGTGGCTTTGTCAGGAGAAACTCCGGGTGAAGTCCGGGCGAACAATTCGGCTGTTTGCGTTCACACATGCAGCTCCTCCGGGAAATATCCTGAGTTTTTCAGGAGATTTCTGCAAGAGTGAAAGCTCTAACTGTTTGTTTTTCCACCAACTCTGTGACAGAAGTTTATACATCAGTGCAATACAGCAGGGGCATTTTTGATTTGCATATCAAATTGGAAGGAAGACTCTGTACTCTCTGTAGATCTTTTTCTGATCTGATTTAAACATCTCTATTGTGTTTGTGTGACCCGGCAGTGACCTGGAACCACTTCAGGCTCCTCACTGGTCTGTCAGAGTGCGGACAGCTGAAAACCCTCAGTGTTTACTGGGTAAGATCAACTTCCAGGAGACATTTTTAAATCCTACTTCTGCATGTTTGACGGGTGAAAATAGTACATTAGTATCTTTTCATCGGTTTCTTCTACAAGTTATCCGGCTTCAATTTGTGTTTATGTTCTTATATACAAGCAGGGCCTCTGATCCTCCTGCTCTCTTTTTGTAACGTTGTCAGCACCATCATTTGGACTTTTTCCCAGTTTTTTTCATTGTCAAATTTGAACTTAATATACCCCAAAAATATGGCCTGCAACAACAGGTTTATGGGGCTTTTTCATTCATCAAATGTGAAGAGCCCCGTTATTACATCATGTATTTTTTCATAATGATTGGACCCGTTCTGCTCTTCTCATGCAGGCGACTTCCTGACGGAGTTCTTTAAGCTCTGCAGTAAGAAGGAGGCCACGGAGGAGTTTCTGGGGAGAGGATTGGCTGAAGAGGAGGGCCAAGGTGAGCTGCGTATAGATTAACACTTTTAATCACACTAATGTCACTAAAACATACTTTACGACTACTATCCCTGGTGTTTGTGAAGAAATGTTTCCTCTGAGAAGCAACATACAAACATAATTAAAGAGGACATATTATCCCCTTTTCCACATTTTCAAACAGTCTCCTGTGGTCTAAATGAAACATCTGTGCTGTGCTTTGGTCAAAATATAACATGAATCAAGCACCAGAGGAGGTTTGTGACCCTGTAGAAACCAGCTCTCTCAGAACGCTCCGTTTTGGTGTGTGTGTCTCTTTAAATGCAATGAGCCCCCCCTGAGTTTTCCCGGTAGACATCACTCCTTCGCTAGCAAGAATAAAAATGGCAGACTTGTGCAAAAGTTTTGCTCTAGGCTGGGGGTGGAGTCCATGGGTGGAGATACCAGGGGAGGGGAGGGTATTTTTTTTTACCAGAATCCCACTGTGACATCATAAGGAGAGCACATTTGAAACGGAGCATTTTTCTCTGTGTTGTAAGACTTATGCAGACCACAAACAAAGGACTGGATGGGTTTATTTCACATGTTGTGGGTCTGTAGACACTCAGGTTACCCAAATAAATGTTCAAAAACACTGTCAAAGTGGATTTTTCACAATATGTCCCCTTAATACACTTTCAGTAAGCAGATGAAGTTGCATTCAAATAACTCAAATCTTAAATAATTCTTGTTTTTATTCTCCCCTGCAGAAAACACTGACATCAGCTCAGCATTATCGAGGCTCACAGAGCCTACTGCAACAGTCCCCATCTCCAAACTGTCCGTCTCCAACATGGTGCACAGCGCTCGAAAACACATCAGACGCCACCGCCGTGTTGCCGAGTCACCGCTCAACAATGATGTTCTCAATTCGGTCCTGCTGGTAAGGGTGACTCATCGTGGCTGTTCTCTATTTGCCACATTTCTACATGTGTATGTATAAGTTACGTGTTCATGCTCGGGGTGGGAAACGCAGAGTAAGTCACGCTACGATACGGTATGATGCGATGCTATATGATGTAATGGGATACACAATACATGGCCCATGATAATGAAAATCACTATACAGCCATTCTGCGATATTTTTTATTTTGCAAGACAATCACGTAACGATACGTCACAATATCTAATTAACTCATCATTTCAAAAGCCCCTGAAAAGGTAAAGTGAAGCTGCACCTCTTCAGCCTTCTGACAAAACTCTGCTTTCTTCCTCTTCTTCTTTTATTCTGCTGTCAACTCATTATTTACTTATGTAATCATAACCGCTATAATAACCACTGACAGGCTCAGAGTGTTAGTATCGGGTTTTTTTTAAATGTTTTTGTTTTTTGTTTCAGTGTCTCTTCCCAGATGCTGCAGGCGAGAAGTCATCAGACAACAGCAAGAACAAACCTGCACAGTCGAACGTCTGCGGGAAAGCTGAGCAAGACAAAAACTCTGACTACGTACGTTTGACCTTTAAAGACTCACTTTGGTGTTTTCAGAGTCAGAGATGTTCTTGATAATTAAACAGACACTTTTACACACAAATAAGGAGAGCAGACAAATAAAAAATCACCCTGACACAAGCTGCTCCTGGGTGGCAGAGGTACATGAGAGCACACAGTTATATTTATGTATGTATGAAAACAAACTGAATCCGTCTGTGCAAAACTCATGAACTCTCTCAATTGCTGTTCATGTTTTATTCCTTGTGGTGGTGTTAAGATTGTCAAAATCTGGGGTGGGGGGGTTGAGGGGAGGGGTGGCTTGGTTGTTCAGGCAGGCCGTCCTCCAATGATCCCAAAGAACCTAAGAGAGCTCCGGAGCTCCCAGGAAAAGATGTGGTTAGGAACTGAACATATATGAATGGTATGTAAAATGGTAAATCTTCTAAATGTGACTTTTCTACAAACTGATAATCTGTCTTTCTGTTTACAGAATATTTACCTGCAGCTGAAGTCAGCTCCCATCGACAGTCTGACCTACAGACTGGCTCTGTGCGTTTGTCTGATCAACTACAACCACGGCGGGCTGCGAGCCGTCGCCCACCTCTGGCAGGAGTTTGTCCTTGAATTACGCTACCGATGGGAAAACAACTTCCTCATCTATGGGTGGGAAACGACTGTGTGCTTTAACTTTATGAGCTCCAGGAAGAGAACTATGAAATGCCACGAACCTTGTCATGTTGTACAAGAAAAAACTGTTATTGGAAGTAGGTGCTTCATCAAATGAATATTGTCATGTTTGTTAATTGTCGTCTCTTTCCGTGTCTAATATCCTGCAGACTGGCAGGCGGACCTCCAGATCTCCGCTGTTGTCTTTTGCATCAGAAGCTCCAGGTAACAAATCAAATGGTTTAAAAACACAGAAAACAAACACAATGGTTGTGATGATTTCATATGTAATTATAAATAAACAGTAACAGTGGACAGAGCCCAACACCAGCTCGTTCTAAGAACGCCCCCAGTCAATGATCTGCAAACTGAAACACTCTGAATAAGCTTTGATGTTCAGGTTCTTCATATTTACAGTCAGACCTGCAGAATATTTACCAAATGAGAAAAAGTCATTCCTTTAAGAACAAAATGTTTGATTTTCCTGCACAGATGCTGAACTGCTGCATCGAGAGGAAGAGGGCAAGAGATGAAGCTCGCCGGGCGCAGGAGGGAAGCAAACAACGAGAGCGCAGGAGCAGCCAGAACGGCCGCCCCACGTCAGACTCCACGGCTCCATCCGCCACGAAAGAGGCGTCTTCTGGGAAATCCTGGGACTCGTGGAGCGACAGCGAGGACGAGTTCTTTGAGTGTGTGAGTGACCAGGGGGAGACGGAGTTGTCCCACACCGAGGGTGAAAAAGACGGCAGTAAAAATAAAGCAGAGGGAAGACTCCATCCGTACAACAACACAATTCTGCTGAACTCTACAGAGCCGCTCTACATCCCCATCACACAGGTCAGACTCTGCTGCCGCCACCTTTTCTTTAATTAACAGATTCATTCAGGGAGTGTTTGGTTTATTCCTTCAACTCTACACTGATGATAAACATTCCTGGTGTTTATGTTAATGCTTCTTCTGGTTATTTAAAAGGTTTAATCTGGATTAGAGTGATCCAGATGTGGTGATTCACTTCTCTTCTAAACAGGATCACATATCACGCAGCTCACTTTATCCTGGCTTTTAAAAGAAAAAGAGAAATGGATCGACTTTATCAGTATGCAGACTTTTAAAAATGACCACTTCTGGTTTAGCAGCGCTTTAAAATGGACTTCACACTACTACACACTTTGTCCAGAAGGGGGGGCCAAAATCCACACACACTTTAAGATCCTTACCGTTACTTTAAATGAAACATTCAAACTTTAATGTTGATGCTGTTGTTGTGGATTTTGTGCTTTACAACTAAAAAACGTTTGTTGATTGAAAAATAAATCATCTGACCGTCCTTTTAGAGCTATTGGGGAAAAAAACAGAAGATAAACTGTTGTTTGATTTCTAGGAGCCTGCTCCAATGACGGAGGATCTGTTAGAGGAACAGTCGGAGGTTTTGGCCAAACTGGGAACGTCAGCTGAAGGTTCCCACCTCAGAGCCCGCATGCAGAGCGCCTGTCTGCTCTCTGACATGGAGTCCTTTAAGGTAAGACCCATGATGCTTTGATCAAACACACATGATTGACTACTCAATGTGTTCTTCTTCCTTATCACAGGAGAGACTTCCAAACAATACAAATTAACATTTTGACTCATGGTGACTTTGAACGGTCAAGTTTTTAACCTCAACTTTGCCTGGCTGCTCCATTTGAATTTATTTCTGCGAGAGGTGGGCTGAGCCTACGTGTGAGCAAGCAGGCACGGTTGATGACATTTATATCATGCCACTGGTGACGACTGGTGCAATCTTCGTGCATGTAATTAAGCTGCTTCATACTGTCACGGCAAACAAATCCCTGGGATTTTAACCTTGTCTAGGGCTTCCAGGCGTCTGCTTCCTGTGGCATACTGTAATTGTTTGCGGCTGCCAACTACGGTAATGGGGACAGACCTTACCTGTTGCAGTCTTCTTTCAGCACGGCGATGCGTCACTCTCTGGACCAGCTCACTCTGCTGGTCCAGAGCAAGAAACAGTCTCTCGTCCAAAACTCACAAAGCAACTCACAGTCCCAAACATTTGTCTCTCGCACACCTGCCCGCCTCAGCTAATCAAGACAGTGGCTTCCCAGCAATTGGCCATACAACCAGGCAGGAAGGCCCGCCCCCCTTACTAACTTGACAGCCATGCCATACAACCTATCAGGGACAGTGTTGCCGTAACAATACTCTTTTCTGCCTGCCAGTATGTTCTGTCCACTCGCCGCTGTCCACTGCTGATACTGTGAATACGGCCGGTGTTGTAGCGTTGATATGAAGGCTAAAGACTTTAGTTGTAGTTTCTAACTCTGTTGCTTTGTCCGCCATCTTGGATTTCTGGAGGGTTTTTATTACTTCATGTCCTGCTTCTGCCAAAAATATGACTGAAGACTTTTTTTTTATTCGATCATTCAAACTTAAGAGATTGTATCATTTAAAAACATGTGCTATCGAAATGTAGCATTAGTTATTTTTTGCACAAATGTGTTTTTGAAATGCTGCTGAATGTATTTTCACTAAATGGCTGTGAAAGAGTTGACCCTAATCTTCTGGGGATGAATGCAGATGTAAGTAAGAAAAGTCAAATTCAAACATATACAAACTCTAAACAGGCAGCAAACCCGGGCTGCGTGCTGGAGGACTTTGTGCGCTGGTACTCGCCACGGGATTATGTAGAGGAGCAGGCGGAGGACGAGAGCGGTAACAAGGTGGTGAAAGGAGAGCTGAGTGCCAGGATGAAGATCCCAGGAAACATGTGGGTGGAGGCCTGGGAGACGGCCAGAGTCACACCGGCACGCCGCCAGAGACGACTGTTCGACGACACCAAGGAGGCTGAAAAGGTGACTCACTGTAACATGATGACTCTTTGATGTTGTGGTCAGTCGTAAAGCAGTGCAGATATAACAGAGGGGGCAGGTCGATGGGGGGAAATAAACCTGGTATTTCTGTCCGATCAGGTTCTGCATTATCTAGCGATGCTGAAACCTGCAGACGTGACTCGTCATCTCCTGCCCTGCATCCTCCACTCTGCCATTCTGAAGCTGAAAGAGGAAGGTGAGCGGCTAGTGTTTGTTGTTGACATAAAAACAGAATGAAACTTTTGGCTTTTTGTAGCAGCAAGGACTTCCCTTGGACTTGAAGCCTCATTTGCAGTTTTCCTGGATAACTGAATTGAATCTTGAACAGGATTTAAGATAAGTTGAGGATTTTTCTTCATGGCACTTCCGATATCACGCATCAAGGTTTAATCATTGAAGTGCTCCAGCGTCACCAAATCATATCAGTGAATGAAACCTTTATTGCCCTGAGGGGAATTTGTGTTGTGCAGAGAGGATGATAACATAAAAGAAATCAATACTCTGGAAATACTGATAAACAATATTTAAAGTAATGAGCTCCTCTCGCCCTGAGCAAGAGAGAGAGAGAGAGAGATGGAGCCAACACGTAGGTATGGGCAGTGCACATCTGAGCGTGCTGTATCACACAGCTGTGTTATTCCATATTCCTCCCCTTGAATCGATCACACTGTTACTCCTATTAAGTCATTAAACCAGCTTTCTCTCTCTCTCTCCACCTCTCCTCTGTCTCTTGTTGATCTCCTCCTCCTCAGAGTCAATAGAAGACATTCCCTCAGTCAGAAAAAGCATTCAACAATCAACGAGTCAGGCGAGCAAGCTGCTGCACCCGCCGAACTACGACTACAAGAAGATAGAGGTCAGTGGGACAGGAAACCAGCTGATAGGACGAGACAGCAGACACGTCTTCTGCTTTGTGTCACTTCAGTCGCTTTGAATTCACAACGAGATGATTGACAAATCTGACAAAAGAAAGCAGCTTTTTTGTTTCTGACAGATTCAACTTTTCAAACATTTAATCAAGTTGAGGCGTATCTCAACGATGTCAAACTAAGATCAACACTTCTTCATCTTATCCTGTTTTCACTTCAAATGTCCAAACACTCATTGAGACACGCCGACCTCATGAAAAACTGCTTTTTATTTTACTGTTCCCCTGCTGTAGGATTTTATCAACCAGCTGATCGCCATGGAGACCGTCATCACCAGAGCACGCTCACTGAAGGCCAAGTTTTCTATCTGTGAGGGCGAGAAGGGAGAAGACACCGAAGAGCTGGAGAAGTAAAAGACACAATAAGAACCTGACCATGTGTAACATAAACGTGCTGCTTAAAGGAGGAGTCACTGCACTGAGAAATCATTTTAACATGAGATCTGAGGAGGGGGAAGTGAGGTTCATGTGAGGCTGTGCTGTGGCCCCTGCATAGAAATGATCACGTTACTACTTCTGTGAGGACATCTTTATAGTAGAGATTTGCTTTTTTTTAAGCGTGGCCTTATTTTTAAATGTTTTGGGGTTTAAATAACTTAGGGCTTTGGAAACGCTCCCACAGATTTCTTCATCCAGCAGCTCTATAAGGAGACACAGCGACACTTACTCTACTCTCTGAGACCACTTCACTGCACATTGCCACCGAAATCATGTCTGATATCTTTCTGCAGGTTTGTGAGCTCCCTGCTGGAGGAACCAGAGGTGGAGGTGATTGGAGCGGGCCAGGGGCCGGCTGGGAGCATCATCCACAAGATGTTCATCAACGCTCAGAGAGTAAGAGGAGTCACTCAGTCTCCAGAACCTTCTCATGTCCTTTTCAGATTGTGTTTCTGCAAAAGCGCCGTAACTAAGCTCAGCTATGGAGCTATTATTGGGGCAAAACTATTTGAAAATGCGTACACAGATCCACAAATGTGTAAAAAGATCCACAAATGCACACACACGCAAATTCGTGTACTAATCTGCAAATATGTAGACCAATTTCGAAATGTTAACTTATTAATTAACGGCAGTGAGCTGAAAATACACACGAATCATCGGATACAACTGAGGCAGGCCTCTCCATTGGCTGTCATTTTACACGTGACCCCCATAAATGGGTTTGCAGATCGTCACACACACACTTGAGGATATGTGTCCGCATTGGCGGATCTTGCACGGCAGGAGTGTTGCAAAAGTCACGTGTAAAATGAAAGCCAATGGAGAGTTGTAACTGATGATTCGCTGGAGCTACACATAAACATACACAGTCAGACATGTATAATACCGGGCCTTTAAAGAACAGTCTGAATAGGACTAGTGACAAGATGAAAATATCTCTCATTTACTGTTTCCTCACTAAATCAAATCTGAGCCAGAATGGACCCCCTGTAATCAGCCGTGGCTCATCAGCATCCGCGTTGTGGTTATTTTTAGTTTTATTTAAGTTAAGCTAACATTCGTGGCTCGGCTTGCAGACCCCCAGACACAGACGTGCTTTGGAAACAGGTTTTTTTATGTCGTAAACTTGTTTCTCTGTGATGTAGCTGACAGTTATTTTAAGACTTCTACTGTTACTGTGCTGCTTCTAAGCTTGTGTGTTTATTTATTCTTCCTAGGTACATAGATATTTGCTTTTTCATTCCTCTTTTAATGTATTCCGACTTTCCACTGTGTCTTCTTGTTGTTTCTCCTCCTGCTGCTTAACATCAAGCTGGCTGACTTCACCAGTGACGAGGTAACCGAGAGAAATGAGACTTCTCCTCCTACAGTTCCTGATTAACACTCCGACAACAAACACCAACAAATACACAGAAATAATGCATAAAATGACGAGATACAAGAGTCATGAAAATGATCTCGGGTTGGGTTGGTTGCATCGTCTGACTAAGATAAATATTGTGAAAACTATCTCATATAGTCCTCTTTTGAATGTGTAGGCAGAAAGCTGTCTACTCCAAATGATCTGAGCAAACATAAATTGTTCCAACACTGACTTCATCAGCTCCCCCCCCCCCATTTACCTTTTCACTGCCGGTTGGTAACATTTCACCTCCTCTCCCCCTTCAGGCTGCCCTCCTATCAGCTCTGGAGGAGGACCTTAGCTCCGACAGAAAACAAACCGGAGGAAGCAACAAAGTGCCTGACTTTCCCCCTCCAGCAGGCCGGGAGATCCTGCTGCGGACGTGTGTCCCTCGGCCCACACCGTACTCCAAAGCTTTGCCTCAGCGGCTCTTCTGTGTGCTGATGAAGGAGGAGTTCAGGCTGGCGGGGGCCTTCTCTTCAGACACCTCCTTCTTCTGAGACCAAAAAACATGCTTGATTTGCCGATGACTGCGCTCTGCGGTCTACACCTCGAATCCAGAACTGAAGCAGTGATGAAGTTCACAGGGCCCCACTGTAACACTTTAAAGGTCACTTTAAACTTTAAAGGTCACATATTCTCCTCTTAAACGAGTTTAAATACGTCTCAGAGCTCCACAAAACATGTCTGTGAAGTTTCTTTTCTCTCTGATCCTGTATTTGATCATGTCTCTACACCTCTCTATTTCAGTCTGTGTTGAAATGAGTTGTGTAGACTAAAGTAGACTCAGAGGGCAGAACAAACACCAACTCACAAAGTGTTTACTGCCCTTTGTGATGTCATGAAGGGAAAATGTCCAAACGGCCTGTTTGAGCACACATTTTCTGAAAAGTGGACTTTCTCATAATTGGGGGGTTTGTAAACACTAGAGACACAAAACCACGCTAAAGTGTATTTTGCACAATATCTGACCTTTAACTTTAAAAAGTTCAACTTTGTTTTGGGTAAATCAGTTTGTTTGAGAGGCTTGTGAGAAAAATGAATCTTTAATGTTTAAGTCTGATCTGAATAGTTTTCTCTTTTTGATTATGACGGTGAAGTTTCAGGATCATTGATTTGAATTACGTTTTTTCTTTATCAGTAAAAACATGACGTAAAAGAGCCGGTGAAATCTTACTAAGAACTTTAGCAGGTAAAAGAAAAACCTGCAGGGCCTTTGTTAAGGTACTCCAAATAAGATTTAGCATGTACGGAAAAATCAGGCTCGTCATCATTTTGGCCTCACGAGGCTGAAGTGCACCAGAACCAGATGTTCTGTGTTTAACTTATAAACACAGGTAGCTACATGCTTTTGTCTACATCTAGTTTGTTTTGTGTTTCTACGTTCTTTTCTTTTAGATTATTTTGGGGCACCAGAGCTGGGAATTAAAACCAGTGAGCGGTACTTCAGGGGCTGCAGCCTCTGCACACAGGGAGCCTGCTCTGCTGACTTTGCTGACCAAGCGCCCCTTCATAAACGTGTTTTATTGCTAAACTTTTTCACCTGTTTTCACAGATGGAAAATGGGAATATAGAAAGATTAATCCTGCAAATGTATTTTTTAGTCATGAAGGAGAAAACGATCCTGATCAGACTGTAAACTTTTTCTTACTTTGTTCTCAGAGCTTCAAATAACAAACGATGCAGACAGCAGGCATGACCTCCTGTTCCTGTCTCTGCTACATGACTCTGACAAACTCTTTACAATTACAGAATTACAACCAGAAAAGAAGAGATAGAGATAGATCCCTCCTCTAGTGCATCGTGATACTTCGATGTCATGTTCTACCAACAGCACACAATTACAAATATGAAGTAGCATTTATCAGCTTGAAGAAATATCACTCATTTATTCTCATTTCAGTCTAAAACTACAAAATATACGTCTTTAATATAACACTCAACTGGTGATTATTAACACTGTGCTACAACTCCGTCATTTAACCTTCAGTGCGCATTCAGATAACTTAGTTGTTTTAACTTTGGCCTCTTGTTTCTCATATTGTGATCTCCTTTATGAACATTTTACTGTTATTGACCCATGCCAAGTGAAATATCACAAACACGTTTTATCTTTGTGTTGTGCTGCACACTGAGGGTTTACTGTCGCTTACTCTGAAACAACAGGAAGCTTGTCGATACAAACCTGCCCTCACATAGAAATAAATGAAACCTGCTCTGAAGTACAACATCGGATAAAACAAAGCTTTAAATGCTGCAGCAGAAGCCTGGGTGATTTATCTCACATGTGTTGAAATCATTTTAATGATGCTTAAAGGCTTTGTGTTACATTGATGATGTGAGTCTGCTGTGTATGTAAGAAATGTTAAATGTACAGTCAGAAATGTCCTCTAAACTAAAATAAACTAAATCAAATCCTGACTTAAACTTCATCATTGAAACACTCACCTGATTGGTAGGACGGCTGCGCAGGTGCCTCAGAGTTAAAGGTTTCCCCATGGAGTCTGTGACCTCTACCAGGACTATGGAGCAGTTTGTCTATGACAAGGCCCCTGTTGTGGTTAACTTTTGCATTAAAAAGGACATATTCTCCACCTTTTCAAACAGTCCCCTGTGGTCTAAATGAAACATCTTTGCTGTGCTTTGGTCAAAATATAACATGAATCAAGCACCAGAGGAGGTTTGTGACCCTGTATAAACCAGCTCTCTCAGAACGCTCTGTTTTGGTGTGTGTGTCTCTTTAAATGCAATGAGCCCCCCCTGAGTTTTCCCAGTAGACGTCACTCCTTCGCTAGCAAGAATAAAAATGGCTGACCTGCGCAAAGGTTTTGCTCTAGGCTGGGGGTGGAGTCCATGGGTGGAGATACCAGGGGAGGGGAGGGTATTTTTTTACCAGAATCCCACTGTGATGTCACAAGGAGAGCAAATTTGAAACGGAGCATTTTTCTCTGTGTTGTAAGACTTATGGTGCATTCACACGCCGCCGCGGTCTGTCAGCGCCGCGCACTACGCCGTAGTTAGCTGCCACTCTAGTCAATCATTGTGTTCACACAGCGGGCGCTGCGGTCCGTCTCCAGAGCGTGCCACCAGCGCCAAGTTGCTCTGCTCTGTTTCAAATACGCTGCGAGTCTATTTTCGACGGAGTACGCCACAGACACGCATCAAGCTAGACAGGGTTACAACCCGGACAGGAAGTCAGACAAGGAAACGCAGAGAGCGTCCGGTCAATTTCACAATAAAACACAATATACGGACTCGCGATCGTATTTTTCATCACTTTATCAACATAACGTCAAAACAGGCACCAAACGAACAACAAATCATCCTCAGAAAGACAAAGAGACATGTTGTCTGCACGTTTTCCTCTTTATTCCCGCGTGATCTTGTAGATCTCCCGTGATGTGTGTACAGCTGATCATGAGTGCGCTTCGCTGACGTTCCAGAAACGGATCCAGTGTGAATGGGCGCGCGCCGTCCCACGGAACCAAACCGTGGCGCAGGAGTATGTGTGAATGCGCCTTTATGCAGACCACAAACAAAGGACTGGATGTGTTTATTTCACATTTTGTGGGTCGATAGACGACACTCAGGTTACCCAAATAAACGTTCAAAAACACTGTCAAAGTGGATTTTTTCATTATATGTCTCCTTTAAGACTGTTGTAAGGAGCGCAAAGCTCAGTTTGTCTGGTGGGAGAGAAAACTGTAGAACTATTCGAAACCTAAATGTCTTTAATCCCATCGTAGCATTAAAGATTGTTCTACATAAGAAAGGGATTTAAACGTAGCTGTTCGGCGTTGGTGGTGAATAAAAAGATGTTTGGAGGCAGTGTTGGAAATATTAACCAGTTACTGTAAATGTACCTATAATGTTAATAAACTAAACCAACTGACAGAAACACAACCTCACAGTAAGTAAGTTTAGAGGTCAACATCTGATTCATAGAGGAAGTAAGGAGATGATTTTGATTTGACACTTTTTTTTAGAATATGTCAAAAGAACAAAAAGTGGTAAATGGACTTGAGCTTGTTCAGCGCTTTTCCAGTGGCTGCAATGTTGTTAGTATGTTCATTCATATTCATTCATTTTGGTAATTTTGTGGTTCTATTATTTTAAATCTGTCTACCATCGAATATTCATTTAGGTCTGTATAGATGTCAAAGTTTGTGTAAGACTCTCAAAGCAGCAGATCTAAACATCTGCATCGGCAGAGAAGATTTGGCACTTTTTTTCATGGGCGCAACCCACATACTCAGCTCTGCTGCTCATCCCACAAATGCATGTTCCTTACAAATGTGGCACCATCTGTTAAAAGGGAAATAAACAGGCTTTCCAACGGTGTAAGATTTAATGCCAAGAAGCATTGTTACAACAGAGAAATAATCTACCAAACACAAATGTCCTCACGTTTTGAACAGGACTTCGATTGGCCACACTGATTAGATATTTACATTTATTCACTGTTGATATCTGTGGATTTTTTATTATCACGTGTCGAAACTACGAAAAAAACCAAAAAGAGTCAAAGTGTGATTAACAAGAGGCTTTTATTAGTCTTAACAACACAAAAAATGGAAAAACAAAAACAAGAGAGGAGCATACACTGTCGCATCTTTCTCCTTCCCACTGTCTTCAATCACCACGTCTGCCTCCAGCTTCCTGACCCGTCATAGACCACGTCAGAGGTCTCAGAGGTCAGGGGGCTTTCTCTGGGATCACGTAACTTGAGTGAGAGTGACGGGAGTCAGAGACAGTTCAAGTTAAGAGGCCTGCTGTTCAGATCAGTTAAGTCCACATTCAACAGGAACCTCAGAGGTCAGAGAGAACAGAAAAAATGATTCAGGTGCAACATTTGGCGAGACGTTTATGTACTAAACCTACACAGAAAATCACAATGAGTGTAACGAAAAGAAAGTTAGTTTTCTACCTAAAAACCTTTATGTTCACACGGATGTTGTTTTGGCTCAGAGCATCGAATACACCCAACAACGTGCTAACATCAAGTCTGTCAGCTGAGGAAAGATGGCCGTGATCGACCCCTCAAACCAATCAGACATCTAAAAATGTTTCCCCTAATGAGGCTGGTCAAGCTTTGTAACAACTTAAATAAAAGCATGATTTTTTCAGTTCTGTCAGACACAAACGGGAAATGTCTGTAAAAAATATGAATGATGTAACAAGTGTGCGCATGTTGGAAAAATGTCCGTTAATTCACAAAACCAGTAAACGAAGCCAGATAACATGCATGTACAGTATTGTTGCATCGTAGCAGCTTTACACACACAAAATAGTTAAATTAGCACAACGATGTAGCGTTTGCTTTTGACAAGAAAGAAGGTTCCTGCTTCTGAGCGGTGATTGGCTGACACTAGGAGTTCTACTAAAAGCTCTTAGAACCGGGCGCACATGACAACGCTCTACAAGTGATTTCTTGTTTCCTCGTCTAAACCAAGCGTGCATTTAACGCTGTGAATTGTACAGCTATTGGTCAGGTCTACTGGTTATGTTTAGAAAAGATCACAGCGTGTGATCAAATGAGTGTAAAGGGTCGAGTTGAACAGCCACCTCCTTGCTTATAGTTCCACCTTTGACTTCTCGGTTTCCTGGCCAATCACAGCACAGCAGAGCAGGACTCTATAACACTGAGCAGGTGCATCTGTGCAGGAAACTATTTTTAAGTTTCCTGTTTTAGTCCTTTAAACCGAGAATACAACAATTCAGATTTGGAAGTCATTAGCGTTAGGGGTGGGGTAAAAATATCGATTTATGTAAAAACCGAGATTCTTATCTTCTGAGATTTTAAATCGATTCATAACTTCCAAAAATAGATTATTTTTTTTGGCTAATCAGTCACTCCTTGCTAATTGCTAATGCTAGCTCTTTAACTCAGGAGAACACCAAATGGAGCAGCATGAAATTCAGCCAGTCTCACAGATGACTGGAGTAGATCCTGAAGTACGAACCCAAAAATAGACTTTGATTCATGAATCCAGAATCGTTTTGAATCGAATCGTGACACCCAAAGATCCCCAGCCCTAATTAGCGTCATGACTTACAGTCATGAGACATACTGACATTTTTTGAGACTCATGTCAGTTTACTGTCATTTGTCGTCGTTTTGTTTGGTGATATTTTTATCTATTCATTTTGCAACAGCCTGCATCACAATCACATCCATATTTGAGAGTAAAAAATAGGTTAATAAAGGCTTTCCATAATATGAGTTTTAGTCTCAGTAGACTGGAAATACAACGCCACATGTTGCTTCAAGGCAGCAACAAATATAAAAACAACGCATACCCCGATTCTCTGTTTGACAAATTAGGCAAATAAGAAAAGATAAAAAAAGAAAAAGCAGTTGAACAGGTTTGTGTGTGAATACAGTGAGAGATGAACTGTGACAGCTACAGAGATATTCTTCATGCTACGCTGGATTCTTTTCCAGTGCTAAATTAACTGATAATTCAGGTGATAATTCATACCCTAGACATGAATTCTTAGTGGGACTGAAACAGGAGTCTCCTGGCTTATTGAATAACACCTGGGAAATTTGAGGTGCGCTGTTGGACATATTTCTTCAATGTGTTCAGCTTTAACAGTGAACAATAAGGCTTCTTGGATTAAATCTTCTTAATTCATCTGATTGTTCCAGTTATTTGTCTTCATTATTGTTCATTGTTGGAGCTTCTGAACGCACACGCAGCTTTAACAGATCCTTTTTCATTAGTTTGACATTTTCCGATGATCTGATATTTTCCCTTGATTATTCCGTGAAAAAAACTCACGTAAAATAAACACAAACATGGCAACATAATGAAACATAATCTCAGACAGATGGCACCAGATATGATGAAACCAGCTCAGAGCTCGGAGGGGATGGGGGGGGGGGGGGGGGGGGGGTCCTTTGTCTGAATTGAGGGTGCATTAAGGTGCATTTGAGACATAAGAACATTGTGCATCTAAAGACTGACAGTGTTACTCTCACAGTATAAACAAAGATAAACCTGGAGGAAGACATTTTGGGAATGTTGTTGAATTAGTTTGAAGGGGGAGGGTGATGTTGAGTTGGGGTCCCCTTTTTAACCCTCCCTCGCTGAGACTCGAGGTTCAGCCAGTAAACCGTGGATGATGCTGCTGATGGACTCCACTCCGTCTCCCTCTAGGAGGGTGCGGTGGTCTCCCTCGATGACGTGGACTGACACCTTCCCATCGCAAACCTGCAGAGAGACCAACAAACAATTTGAGCGTAAGCATTTCAGCAGAGAGACAAATAAAAGGCAGAATGTGAAGGTGAGGGATGTGATTTTTGGTGACGGGAGTATTATTGTTGTTGATATTTAATGTTGTACATTGAGAGCACAGTTCACCAAAGTAAAATTCTTTATGTGTGTAAGCATAACTGGCCAATAAAGCTGATTCTGATTAATGTGTCTTATTATTGGCCAATCACGTTTGAGCTGGATTTGGTTTCATGCAAGAAAACAGTGTGGAGAGGGGACAATGAACTTTCCTGGAGAAATGCAATCCGTCATCTCTCAGAAGAAACGTAAGCTTTTTATTCATCTTAAAGAACAGATATCTGCATATGAAAGCTTATTAAATCTGTTCCTCGACACCATCTCTCATCCTCAGCCAGAGGTGCTACTTGTCAACAGGCAATGCAGGCCCCTGGCCAGTAGGGGGCCCCTGAGGACCGGCCATCTTTAAACGATAGCAGTGGCTCAGAATGTGAACATTTTACAATGACAGTAGGAAACCTAAGGGGGCCGAATCTGACAGTACTCAATGTGTTTCGCTGCTCAGCGTTCCAATAATCCTGTGAAAACGTACATCACTTAAAGTCGCTGTTGGTGTCAGATTATTTTTAACATAATGACGATGAATGCAGGTCGGAGGGGCCCCCATTGAATTTTGCTCAGGGCCCCAACAGATTCTAAAATCGCCACTGTCCTCAGCTCCATTTTCAAATCCAAAGCTGCTCTGAACGTAAACATGCAAAGGAAGTCTCTGCCCCAACATCAGCTGACCAGAGATCTTGCTTCTCAACCTCAAATGCTAAATCTCAGTGACCTAACTGGTCCTCACTGGTGCCAGTTCAGCTTAAAGGGTAAAAGCGTTCGAGGTCATTGTCGCAGCTTGTGTGGGATTGAATCCGACCTCGGCACTTTGCTGCATGTCACCCCCCACTCTCTCCTCCCAACATTTTGTTTCTCTTCAGCTGTCCTATCCAATAAAAGGCAACATTTCGGACGGAAAATAAACTGGACTCAGAGTGTAATGGCATTAAATGTATTCATGTACGTTACCTCGCTTAGCTTGTAGTCTGCTCCCAGGCTTTGTCCGTATTCACTGCTTGTTTTGGCTCGCAGAAGCGTCACATTGCCGTGAAATTTAGTCACAGGTACGTAGTCGTCAGCTGCCTTCAGTTTGGAGTAGAAGGTGCTGGCTGCGAAGTGAAGCATGTCTTTGCTGATGTCCTTGTGTTTGATGGTGATCAGGTCCACTGCGGTGTTTACACGGGCTGCCAGGTCACTCAGCGGGAGAAGAACCTCCACAAGCTGTCAAAGGAGAGGAGGGAAGTAACACATTTATTTGTTGAGATTTGTTGAAGATTTTTACAGCGATAGACCAGAACAACAGGATAGGATGTTCCCATCAACAGATCAGAAGTCCTGCATCACTGTCGCTACTTGTAAGCCTTCCTCTTATATCCTAATGTTTATTTTTATTATTCTTTTGTACAATCCTAAAAGTCAACCCACATAGTTTGTCCAGGAGTGCGCTCAGAGGTTTACAATCCTCTCAGCACAGTGATCTTTTGTTGTCTCCACCTGTGATCATTTAGTGCTATGTTGAAGTGCTGGCTTCTCTGACAACAATGCAGCAGCCAGTATGTCCTCCTTCTAACTTTAGATTCTGGTCCTGAATGCTCTGGATTTGTTTGGACCAGAGAAGGTAGGCGGTTTTAAGGCACCCCCACACGGCCGTTTTGGACGCCCCTCGGTTTGCCAGATATGAGAGCAGTTATCAGGTCAAACCAACAGGTGTTGCAGCGATGGAAGCGGGCAAGAGAACTGGTTCAGATAGAAGTGATTGTACCCGACCTAAAAAGCCTCTGCATGTTTCTAATAAGCTCCACGAGCAGAAACGTGCTCAAACTAGGATCAATATTGGAGATGCTTTTGAAAAACGGAGAAAGGTTTCATGCAGACATGTTTACAGACCGATGCAGAGCTGGATAAACACTGAAGCTTCAGTGTCCGTGACATGGTAACCTGCATGCACATGGACTCTATAGAGGAGGGAGCTCTTTCCAATGTTTTGAAATTGGACTGCATTTTAAATGCTAGGTGTCAGAGTTACATATTGCTCCTATAACACATTTAGAAAGAATAGTGTCTTCCTCAGCTCTAAATCAGAATCCTCTTTTTGTTTTACAGCACTCTTCCAGTTTTGCTTTGTAGCGGTATTTTTGCTTCTTTGTAAAAGTTTTGCTACACTCTAATTGTATGTGACTGGGTCGTAATAGCATCTGTGTGTGTGTTTGTGCATTAAAGAGACTGTGTACCTTGCTGTACTCGACGCTGGTGAACTGCTGGATGAAAGCACACATGGCTTCGGTTTCAGCCTCAGACTCTTTTCCTGGTGTCAACTTGGCTCTGTAGGTCTGAAAACAAAAGAATGAGTTCGCTCAATTCAGTCGCCAGAATAAGAGTCAGAACGTGCACATTTTTAATGACATCACACTATGCTGTTCACACTGTATTTGACATACAATCTTAATCATGTCAGGCTGTTTAAAACCACCTCGTATGAAATATGAACCTGATCAGTTCATGTGTGACAAAAAAGTTTGTTAACCCTTCTTCTCACCTGTGTGTATGCTGCCACGTAGGAGTGTGATCCGTCAAACAGGAACAGGTGCTCCACAGGCTGGTTCAACATCTGGAGCTGACAGCACATTTCAAACGCCACACAGGCGCCAAAGGAGTATCCAGCGATCCGGTACGGCCCGTCAGGCTGCACCTGTCTGATACAGTCCACATAGTACGCTGCCAGAGTCTGGATGCTGTCCAGAGGAGCAGCTGGAGGAGAAGAGAGGAACGACAATCAGCATGTTTCCACCTTGTTTGATCAGGTTAAGAACACGTGTGAACAATTCAGCAGTTTAAGAAGAGGTTCATGATTTGGCCTTTGATTTATTTGAAGAACTTTCAAAAGAAAAAACCTAAGAAGATAATGGTGAATGAGGCCCAAAGATGTGTTCTGTAGACTAACTCCTTATAAGTGAATGAATGAATCATGTGTTGTTTTGAACTAGCATAAAGCGAGCTATGATGGTGAAAAACTCCTACCTTTGGTGCACTGCAGGCCGTAGCAGGGTGCACTCAGCTTGAAAGCGAGCGTCTTAAAGGTGGTGATGGAGCCCTCGATGGGATGGACCAGGAACAAAGGTCTCTCCTGGCTCTGAACTTTGTTCAGCGGCATCACTGTGGAGTCGCTGGGGTTGACTAAGATCTGGGTCAGGTTAGAATCCAGCACAGATTGAATACTGTTCTTTTCAGCTGTGGCGTTAGAAGATTCTAGAAAGATGTGAAGACAAAAAAAAAACACTGATAAGTGGATCTGCAGGTTTTAAAAGTCACATTTGACAAATAACGGAATACAAGACTGATGAGATCAATGATACAATAAGATCCTTACTGCCGGAACTGTATGGATTTTGAATTTCTTTTTACCATTTGATCCAGTTGGCTTGTTATTATTAAGATCTCGCAGCTTGTTGATGGTCAGCAGGCGGATCTCCCTCATGCTCATGACAATGTCGTGGTCTCGCTCCAGGGTCTGGCGAACCTCCACGCCCATTAACGAGTCCAGGCCCAGATCAGCCAATGTGGCGTCAGCGTTCAGGCTGCTCACATCGCGTACACCTGAGGGGTAAGGTCTGATATTTGTCAAAATGTTCTCGGATACTTTCTAGAAACCGTTTGTTTTTAAACAATACAATCTCTGTTAAAAATACTGAAACTCGTTTTTTTAAACTAAAGCTGCGGCGAGTGAAAGAGAGAGCGCTGTTTCAAATTCACAACAAAAAATAATCATGATCACAACTTTTTCTTGTGTTAGCTCAGTTCTTACCCAGAATGTGGGCAACAGTGTCCACCAGGCTCTTCTGGCTCCCCGCCTCGCTCTTCACCACCAGCCTCTCTGCCAGCACGAAGCTCGACATCACCGCCTGCTGCTGGCACAGGAAGCGGTCCAGCACCTCAAGACAGGAAGTGATGCGCTGCGGCAGGGTGCCACCGATCACTGCGTCATTGCCTCCCATGGTCTCCAGAACCACGCCCACGTCCCCGATGGCTCCCCATTGGACTGCCAGACCAGGCAAGCCGTCAAAGCGCCTCTTTTCACACACACGCTCCATGGCGGAGTTGGCGTAACCATAGTTACTCTGACCGGCGTTGCCACGACCACAGCTGACAGAGGAGAAAGCCACAAAGTAGCTGAGGTCTGGACAGGAGCGTCTCGTCACTCTGGAGAGGGAATGGAAAAGAGTGCATCAGTATTGAGAGAGAATCTAACAGCAGTCCAATGAATCGTACTAAAAGATGGCAAGGCTCTTACTTATCGAGATTTATGGTGCCGTCGTATTTCGGCTTGTTTACATCGAGGAACAGCTGAGGAGTCAGATTCTCCAACATGCCATCTTTCAACACCTGGTAATAAAAAAAAAAACAGAGTTAGAGATGTCTGATAATTGAAGGGGATTGATGATGGTGATGAGTTGAGTTTTACCATAGCGAGATTGAAGACTCCGCCCACTTGGCCCAGTGAGCTGGCCTCAGCGATCAGACGTTCTGTTCCCTCCAGCGTGCCGACGTCATTGGTCGACACAAGGACTTCCACACCGTGACTCTGCCATTCACGCACTCGCTTTGCCTGGTAACCTAGCAACAGTTGGGAAAGAAAAGATCTAGTAACTGCAGCAATATTAGCAAAATGAGCAGTCTAGTTGAACCAGTTTGAATTATTTCAGAGCCAAGCTTTGTAACACACAGTGAGGAGAGATTTAAATACATTATTGTTTGTATCTGTGCGGCCCGTATGAAGCACCTTCAGAAGCAATCAATCTTAATATCATTTGGCAGCAGGCTTGTGTCGTTAACGTTACCATTCCTGATTCCTGATCTGGACGTCAGCACCAGTTTACGAGCCCCTCTCTCTGTCAGCCACTGGGCGAGCTCCAGACCGAAGCCCCCCAGTCCCCCAGTGATGATGTAAGAGTGGGAGGGGCGACAGAATGTACGACAAATCGCCGGGAGAGACAGAGGGGCGGACTTTTGGACCGCGGCAGCTTTCTCTTCATGACAGACCTGTGAAGAATAGAATCAGTGAGGACACACAAACTCATAAAATGATTAATAATGTGTGTCTTTTCTATAGATAATGAGTGTTTGGGGCATTGTGAACAATATAAAGTTATGACTATATCAAAATGGAGGTGAAAACATACCCGCAGGAGGACTTTGCCGATGTGTTTGCCCTGAGCCATGTATCTGAATGCTTCCTCCACCTGGTCCCTCTCAAAAACTGTGGTCCTTAAAGGCTGGACTACACCTCCCATGATGCCTTCCTTCAGCAGCTGGGACACTTCCTCCCACTCCTTGTTGCCCTCTTCAAAGAGAGCGTCGAGCAGGATGCCGTGGAACGCCACGTTCTTCAGGAACAGAGCCATGCCTGCAGAGATCAGATGACACAATCAACCACTACTCTGATTTTAAACTCTGACAGAAATCTTTACACACTTTGTCGACATTTTTTCTTTCTTTCTACGGTTTTCTTTTCCCCCAAGGACTTTTTTTACACATTAATGAAACTCCCAAGAAATCCAAAAATGTTCAGGGTGAGCTGCATGCAAACTGCAGGACTTTTCCTGCCAGCCCCTTGTTAAATGTCAGAGTGACGTTTGGCAGAGCTTATGTGTGAACGCAGCACAAAATATCCATAAGAATTCATCTTGATTGAGCCTGGGGCCGATGATGTGTATATCATGTGACAGTAAGCGACCATTGACATCATCTTGCATGTAAACTGTCTTCTTAACGTCAGACTTTGCTGATTATGTCGACTGTGAACTCCATGTGTGTGAGATAAAAGTTAAGGATCACACAAAGCAAATACTCTCATCTTTTTGCTTGACTGGAAATGATTAGCAGTAAAACTGTTTCTAAAAGTCGGTGTCATTTCTGTTTCAGTTCGGAAGAAACTTCAAATAATCAGGAGAAACACATCAAGTATAAATTAAGGATGGCACTCATTTCTTTCAATAGAGCCTTTTTTGTCAGTGGGAGACACTGAGCGTAAAGTTTTCCTGACTGACCCAGAGGAGAGTTGTTGGACAGGTCGTATTTTCCGATCTCCAGGAAGCGTCCGTGTCTGGCCAGGCAGCGAATACTGGCCTGCAGCTTCTCCTCAGCCAAAGAGTTCAGCACGATGTCCACACCTGAAACACAAACAGAACACTAAACATGTCACACAGAGTGCTCAGCGCTACTGTGATATTCAAATAAATATGTGTGAGGGGTGCCGGTAGCCAAGCCAGCGCCCCATGTGCAAAGGCTTAAGTCCTGCAAGCGGGCGGCCTTTCCCGCATGTAATTCCCCACGGTCTCGCTCCTCTATTTCTGACTCTATTCTAAAATAACGGCATTAAAACCCAAAAATAAGTCTTAAAACATAAATATTTAAGTAAGTAATTGTTTGTTCGAACATCAGAACAAATTTGGGATCTCAAACTATTTTAAAACAGAAAGTATATGTTGCATTTGTGTGCAGCAGAGTACAAAAAAAACAACAACAAACCTTTTCCCTGAGTGTGCAGCAGGATGTGCTCTTCAAACGAAGTGTCTCTGGAGTTAGCAAAGGAGTCTGCAGAGAGCTGAGGGAACCGCTCCTGCAAGTACGCACGCTTCTCTGCCGAACCTGACAGACAGAACACACATGTAAGGGTTGAGGAAACACATGACACTATCTCTTAGGTGATGCATCAGTCAAAAATGTTAAACTCCTGCAGGCGGGGTTCAGCATGGAGCGTAAGGTGAGAGTGAAATACTTACCGACTGTGGTGAAGACTTTACATTTCTTGCTCAGAGCTATGGCGATGGCAGCCTGGCCGACGCCCCCTGACCCTGAGTGGATGAGAACAGACTCTCCAGAGCGGAGCCGGCCCCGCACCACCAGAGAGTAGTACGCTGTGGCGTAGACCACTGGGACTGAGGCTGCCTGCTCCAGTGTCCTGCACACACACAGACCACACAGACTTACATTAGGAGTGTCATCTTATACTCAAAGTTTACCCGCAAACATACTGCAGGGAGAGATCTCTTGGGCTTGAGCTTGGGCACAAAAAATGTCTCCTCCTCCAAGGGGGGGCATGATCGAAACACTTTGAGAATCACGGCTTTAGAGGAACTTTTGTCCATGCATTTGTATGTACAGCAGGAGCTGACCGTTCTGATATTTAAAATATGAAGGTCAGAGTTCTGATAATACCAGGTACCAATGAAAGCAGGCGACATGGAGAGAAAAAAATACAGAGAAAAATCAGTTTCTGCCTCTTCTCACTATGGAAACACACACTGCTGCAGTCCTAGTTCATCTTGTTGCTGCTTCCTCTCTTCCGATCTGCAGTGTTGGAACTTTGTACCTTTTAAAACTGAAACTACATCTCCAGCCTTAGTTTGAACATCAGATCTTTATTTGCAGTATCTTGTGTTTCTAACTATTTATCAGCTCGTTTGGAGTCAACCCACGCAGCATTTTTTAAACTGTGACACTGACCAGCTGGAGGGAACATCCCACAGGAAGCGTTTGTCAGCGTCCACACTCGTCGCCAGCCCTTTGGCAGGAAGCAGTCCCATCACACGCCGGCCGCTGGGGTCCCGGCCGGAAAACTCCATACCCAGCATGCACTGCTGCAGAGCCAGGTCACCTACAAGATCAACCATGAAGGGGGAGGGGTTAGATCTCTATATGTGGACACTTCGTATTTAATTTGACCACCATCATTTCCAGTTCAATATAAGATTAGCAGCCAGTAAGATACTGCGTGGTTACTATTGCTTAAATGATCGATTTCTCATTCTGTTTCTTCTACACGTTCAGTACCTGGGATAGCGTCTGGAGGGAGTTTTCCCGTGGCCAGCATTATGTCTCTGAAGTTCAGCGAGCTGTAGAAAACGCGACACAGCTGCACGTTGGGGTCGCTGGTCACAAAGTGTCGGAGTGGGGATGCGATCCAGCGCAGAGAAGACAAGTCACCACGAGTCAACACGTTGACGTAGGCGTGCTCTGTCAATGCTTCGTTTAGATCTGAATGCACAAAACAGGCAAATGGAAGTTTGAGGTAACTTACAAATATCAAATGGCATAAAAAAGATAACACTCTTGCATGTGTAAGCAGGTTTCCTTTTAAAGAAGGACCAGACCAAACTCACCTGCCAACGCTGACAAGAACTGTTCTAAGAATGTATACAATAAGCACGAAAGAACAGAACATATTTAGATATTTTAATACCTTGAGAGATCAGCTGGTGCCTGAAGACGCCCCAGTGTCCGTCTCTGAACACATTCATGACCAGATCCCCGTCCAGCACTGACTGCATGGACTTATGGGTCGGCTGAAGGGTAGGCACTGAAGAAGACTTGTTCAGGTTGGACACAAATGCACAGCTGGGTACAAGGAAGGAGAAAACAGAGTAGAACTATAAAGAAGGGGAATAGAAAATCATACTACTTAAGACTTTTCATGTATTCAAATTCACAGGTCGGCAAATATTCACGTTAATCAAGACCTTTTTGTATTTCACGTAAAAGTGACATGAATGACTCTAACAAACACAGGAGAGCAGCGGTGATGCTGTCTACATGTCACAAATCTGTTGTCAACATTGCAGTCAATTGAGCCATTCTGCTGAAGGAATCTGCAGCTCAAGTCCATTTAACATTTACCGTAAAATCCGGTCGCACGGGTATATAATATGCACCTTGTCAAAAAAAGTTTAAACTGTCGTCCTGCGTGACGATTTCTATTGTGTTCAGAAACGTCAACAACGTGCAGTTTCTGTGCAGCTCTGTCGCTCTTTTAGCTCCGTTTGTTTTCACTTTCGGGAGTTTGAACTCCTACTAGCTACAGTACGGTAGTTGAGCTCTCAGCCTGCAGTGAAAGCTGTGAAGCACAGACCCCTAGCTTGTGAGCTCTCTGCCTGACTCCGCTGGTCACTCTTTAACTTTAATTTAGGACTCTTTCAATCAAAGGAGCTCTCTACAAGGTTTATTTACAGAACAATATACCCTCGTTTTCTGTAAATGCATGATTATGACCTCGTGAGGAAGAAAAGACTGGTCTGTGTCGCTGTCTCCCCCAGCACAGCGTGCAATCAGCTTTCAATACACAAAGAATGGTGATGAATTTTTTTAATCACGTCAGGTGGCGCCCATTGAAGGTGGCTTCTTCACCCGCGGTGATGAAGGCGCATGTGTCAGCTTTCATACTGGTATATTGGTCACACCAGTGTATAAGATGCAGCCAACTTTTAAGATGAAAAAATCTGTATTAAAAGTGCGTACAGTAACACACTACAGACAGCACACAACTGGTAAAACTCTCTGCTTCTCCTCATCCTTCGGAGTTATCCCTCCGTTTCAAAACAATCCCCATGACAACTGTGTTTCACACCAACTACGAGCTAGGCGTAAGATTTAAGTTGAAAATGATGTGTACGTTGGAAGTTGCTCAGCTGGAGAAACACCGTAAATCATAGCAGTGTGTAAACTCTGCCTTAAATCAGAAATGACCAGGAGTCCCCTTTTTATGGCCAGAATGCTGCGACTATGAAATCTAGTATGTAGTGTAAATATGTCCTACCGTATTCTGTGACCACCGGGCTCCTGCCGCAGACAGTTGACCATTCCCACAACGCCACAATGATTCTGAGAGGCAGTCAACCACACTGGACAGTCTGATGAGTCGGCAATGGTCGTCTGTATCAAAAAACCCGCACATTACAACTGATGTCACACATATAAAAACTGAATCTGACAGACTTTAAATATTTTTTTGCAGGTACGGGTTGGTGTAAGTGTGATTTCATCAATCACACTTACACCAAGACAGTTATTGAACCCACCTTCAGTGTATCCACCCACTTGTAGTCGGTACCGTCCACAGGTATGAAAACAGGCTGTTTTTTATCTGGAGACTGACAGCGACAGAGAAAGAGAGCAGAGCCAGAGAAAGACTTCCTGACAGCGACCAGGCTTAGAGACGCCTCAGAGAACACCTTCTCCCACTCGGCCTGGGGAGGAGAGAGAGAGAACATATCAGCAAAGATCTCCTCCCATCAAACATTATCTCTCCAATGAAATCCTTACAGAGAAACACATCTGGAAGGAGAGCACATTTGAAACAGAGCATTGGTCTCTGTGTTGTAAGACTTATGCAGGCCACAAACAAAGGACTGGATGTGTTTATTTCACATGTTGTGGGTCTGTAGACACTCAGGTTACCCAAATAAATGTTCAAAAACACTGTAAAGGTGGATTTTTCATAATGTGTCTCCTTTAAATCTGTGACCATTTCAACCAGAACCGAGTTTAGCTTCATAATATCCAAGTCTTAGTCTGAATATACAGAATAAACTGTATACAAGGGAGAAGTAAGAAAAGGATAGTTTACCATTTCTAAATAAAGAAGTGCATTCAATCTAAAGAATCAAACGTTAGCTGATTCTACACTTTCAATGATTCACAATATCCACTAAAATGTGATTTTTATTATTTTATTGAAACTTGTGTTTTGCTTTTTATTTATTTTGCAGTTAACATATTTCCCCGTCAAACCTTCGTAGCATCTTAGTTCAATGTTTGCCTTAGATCATAAATACGGAGGGGCAAAATCTCGATACAGCCATATGTTGTCATCCTGGCTCTTGTGATATTTTAATTGAAAAAAATGATGCTCTTGACAGATGTCTCTGGCAATTTGACTAACCTATCATCAACTCAACTCAACCCTATTCTATTGATATCGCACTTTATTAACAACACTGATGATCCAAAGTGTTGAATAGCGCAGAAGAAGAAAACATAAGAAGGTAACAGACAAAAGGAAATCAAATTCATAAAAAACATTTCCATTATGATTTATAACTGCAACAAAAATGAACCATTTTTATCTTCCTTCAGGACTCGTCCAGGAAACTTGTGACATGAATGAGGACACGTGAAAGTAAGTTCTGTGAGACAGCGGACGTTAAACGCTCAGTATGTAAAATCTGCCGCCAGGGGGCTCTCAATCAAAACAATAACAAAAGATGACGTCAAGGCTGGTGGGGAATCATGGGAGTTCTCTCTGCTATGACGAGGGTGTGAATGGTAAAAATACGGTTACTCATGCTCGGCTGACGTGATCTAAACACCGACCTGTGTGAGGAGTCCCTGCTGGCTGCTGTTCTGAGTGCTGCTGGAGAGGAAGGCAACCATTTCCCCAAGAGTCTCTCCCTTCAGCAGGGTGTGCAGGAGAACAAATCCTCCTTGTTTGGCTGCAGAAGCCAGATTTGCCACTAGCAGTGCAGGATCCACCCTCAGAGGGCCCCAAGCGTGGTTACAGAGCACCAGGTCAGCCCCTCCCACAGCACCTCCGGGAGCTGGGCCTGTGAGGGGGTCCCACTGAGCTGAAGCCACCACCAGTTCCTCCAGGGAGGTCTGGTGGGGGGTCAGAAGGTCTAGGTTGGATGTGGTGGCGGTGTAATCCACACGCAGCATGGGCTGGATGTTCAGGAGGGGAACCACGCGGGAGAAGAGCTGACCGTCGTGTGAGAGAGCCTGGAAAAGTTTGAAAGTTTTAGGGTGTGCCTGAAACAAAATGCTGAATGTGAGCGGAACTATTTTAATCTTACCTCCAGAACTTTAATCTTGCCAGGTGTGCAGTTCTCCACGGTGATGTCCAGGCAGTGTCTAAGTGCTGGATGGTCAAGCAGACCCTGCAGCAGGCCGTCCTGCAGCAGACACGCCCTCTCCTTCTCCACAGTCTGCTCCAGCTCAGATCGAAGATTTCCATTTAGCTCCAGGCCGCAAAGCAGGGCCAGCAGCCGGACCAGGCCGGGCTCGGAGGGCTCAGGGCTGGGGAGGGGGCCGTCCGACTCTCCTTGAAGCCCGGGTATGGACAGTTTGACTCCTTGATTGGCCAACTTCCTCTGCAGTCTGTGGATTAAACCTGGAGGGAAAGGCAGGAACAAAAAGAAAATGGGCAGATGATGGTCAAAGTTTTTCTCCAGGCGGCAAAAATAAAACTGTTTTTTTTAGATGTTCAAATATATTTTGCTTGCTTTTTAACTCTTGCTGCCTCCTGCTGTATAAACCTGAACTGGACTTGACGCCCGTCTGGTTTTTAAGTACAACAGATGTTTAACTTCCCTTGTCAGCTCTCTGAGTGGTGCTTTTGGGTCTAAACCTAAGCCTTTAAAAATAATGATTCACATGAGTACATACATTTTCGTATGTACCGATGCATCATTTACAAAATGTCACACTGCCAAAGGTTTGCCTTGAATATATATTTGAGTATAATATGAGCCCAAAGCTGTCAGCTGTTATCTCTTTGTACCTTTGCAGATCCTCAGCTGCTCTGCGTGCTTCCCGTTGGCGGTCAGACACTCAGTCTCCACATAGGGCACAAACACAAACTCCTCTAGGGTGGGGGGACTCTGCTGCTGCTGCCGGCGGGGCGCCACAGTTGCATGAAGACCACAGATCTGGACTCCGCCAGCCGTGATGTTGTCGAGGCAACGGTTGACATGGACATTCACAGCTGCAGGAACAAGAGAGAACATTTTGAAGGAGTTACAGTGGGTAGAAATGTTAGATTAAAAATCAGAGCGCAGATGGCCTAGCGGTTAGGTCGCGCCCCATTTATGAGGCTATAGCCCTCCAAGTGGGACGCCCAGGTTCAAGTCCGGCCTGTGGCTCTTTTCCTGCATGTAATCCCCCACTCTATTTCCCCTGTTTCTTATTGTCCTATCAAATAAAGGCAAAAAGGCCCAAAATAAATCTAAAAAATAAAGAGATTCAACATAAGATAATCAATAACAGTAATGATCACAGATTGAAGAAAGTTCCTTATAATCACGTCAACACAAACCTTTCTTCCCGTCAGTGTACTCGCTGACCTTCTCCTGATGAACAGCTGGATCGATGCACACTGAACGGATCCTGGTTGGCAGACGCAGACTGCGCCCCGACAGCCCGACCACGATCATCTGCAGCATCGTGTCCAAAAAGGTCACCCAGTTTCCTGTCCACTGCAGCTTCCCAACATCTCCTGCAGACAGATAATCACATAACTGAGGCAAAAACAACAAGTGCTACTAAGGCCTGGGAGGTGTAGTGGGGAAATATAGCACATTGGTAAACTACTTTTTTCAAATGTTTTCTTGATCTTCAAGAGAAATACAAAAAACAACGACAGCAGATGCAGTGTAAAAAATAGAATTGTTACCCGCATTGTTGGACTCTAAGATCCCCTGAAAGGTTTTCCCGTAGTCGTAGCCCCTCAGTCGCAACTCTTTGTAGATATCAGGAGCCGTAAGCTTCATTTTAGGGTCTCTGTCGTCGTTAGTAGTTTGTTGACTTATCTGACTGTGGAATGAATCGAGGGCCGCATCCTGCAGGAGGCTCACCTTACCTGAAAATCACGTAGAAGATGAGGAGGAAAGGTTAACGGTGTTAGCTGATCAAAACAATTAGAGCCACCACGTACTGCTGCAAGACTGCTATGGAAGAAAAACTAAAACAACCATTGACTTAACATTTCTTACAACTGGTCCTCATGTCCTTTCCATTTTTTGCATCTTCCCTCATACAGTGTTGAGCTTTTCAGCATCACTGTGAACAATAATGGCACTCGTCTTCTTTGCCTAAAGCATCATTGACTGCAGTTTGTCAGTTTTTGTCCGCTTGTTGAACATGTTAGTCGTGCTGCGTCTTCATGCAGACACGATTGTCACGCTCTTTTGCATTTGATTTGTCCTTTCTTACGTAAAGATCCTCCCTAAATATGTTTCAAGTGAACTCAATTCCACAATTCAGTGGCTCGTTCTTAAAGTCCCTCAAGCTTTTACTGAACTCGGTAAATCTGCATTTTCTTTTGATGCCCCAAACTCGTGGAACGCCCTCCAGCAAACTCTAAGGATCGGAGTTCTTCCCTCTCTTCCAGAGAGTAAGAATTTGATTTCTAGCCACTTTGTTTCAAATGGTAACTGGTTTTAGTGGATCTAACTGGTTTTTGTCACTGATTCTGAGTGTTTGCTGTGTTTTTGCTTGTTTTACTGTGCTTGTAAACTTGACGGCATTGGAAATGAGGGAAACCTCAGTGTCCTTTCGAGAATAAATAAAGGTTTGAAATTCACCTTTTGCTGCAGACATTTTCAGTTTTCCTTAAATGTACATAAAGAACATTAAAGCTCTCCAAATATGATGCAGAAATATTTCTCCCCGTATAGTTTAGGAGGAGATTGATTTGATGTGCAGCAGTAATTTAAATGATGAGATAATATATTTTAAATATTGAAGTCAATCAGTTTATCGAATAATGGGAGGCCAAACTCATGATTCAAAGAAATATTTTCAACTCTTTTCTTTTGTGGAACTCGTCTTTCTGGTCAGTCTGTTCCTAAAATGTCCAAAAACTGCTTCTTTTTTTTAACACTGTCAAACATTGTATGTATAATTTCCTCTTACCACTGACGGTCAGATTCCCGTTCTCAGAAACCTCAAACTTGTTGGTGGCGGGCATGAGACGTACCTCCAGCTGAACAGAGCCTGAGAAGAAGAGAGAACGGCCGACAATGATTGAGTGAAATCAGTTTAAATTAAAACAGAAAGTCAAACAGCTCATCAGCCAGTAGAGTCAAATATCTCCACCCCTGCTGCTCCGCTCTCACCACTTTTTGGCAGAATGGTTGCTCTGTGGATGGTGACGTCTTCAAAGGTTATGGGGTTGGTTTCCATGACAACTCCCAGATTTCTTATCAAGGTACGCCAGGCCAGCACCAGGTAGCCGGTTGCTGGATAAAGGACGCGCCCATCAATGCAGTGTCCAATCATGTAGTAATCGGCAGACTCGGGGTTTATGTCTGTTGTTGGTGAGAAAAGAAAATGACAATTAGAACATCATGTGGTCAAATTAAACAACATCTCCTCCTCTTATACTGTGATAACAGTGTTTTTAAATTTGTTGCATTTGTTTGGTCTCACTGACAGAAGCGGGTACAAAACGTTTTGGAATATTTCAGTGGATTGCTTCATTGAGTCCATAAAACACGCTTTGATGCCTTTCGTTGCCACATAGGCTCAATTTATTATTCTTAGTATTTCAAGAAAAATTCCACAAGTGGAGGGACCCTTTTCTTAATGCACAAGAAACAGTCATTGCATTGTCCTCTTTAAAGCCACCAGACTACAGAGACTAAAAAGCTTAACCTTCCTAGAAAACAGAGGTTGCCTGTCTTAAGCAAGAGCCCTTTTCAGACTACTCTTTCACTGTGCGATATTTATGTCCCTGTGACGAAGTGTTGCCATAATGGGAGGACAAAGTGCTCACCCCTCTGTCTTGAATTTGAAGACAGAAATGCAACTGCTGCTTCTTGGTCAAAAAGTCTCTATCTCTGTACGGATGCTTTCTAAAATGTTACCAGACACTTTGAACAGAACAAAATTGCTCCCTTGGTCCAAGTTCTAATATACCGGATTCTGCCTTATAAACGACACAAGAGGGTGAATGCACTGCTTATTATATTTCTTACCGATCTTGTAGACAGTAGCAGAACTGGAACCTCCTGAGCCAGATACAAAGTGTTCTGCCTTGGGGACATCCCAGGTCTGGGCATGATCCCACTGCATCAAGGGGGAGATCAGTGGGGTGCCAACAGGCACGGGGTACGTCACTGCTGGGCAGAGGCTGTTAGCATCCACGTTGATGCTGAGAGGCAAATCAAAAATAAGTTAAAGAGGCAGAGAGTGGAAAAATAAGTCCTCTTTACATCACTAATGCACGTAAAGTCAGAGGCTGTTAACTGACCCGTTCATGTAGACTTTTCCAATGTTTGAGAGGAAGAACTCCAGGTTGTTGGTGTGTCCTCTCTTCATCAAGGGGAGGATGGAGCATGTGTGCTTCAGGCTCCGTTTCAGGATGGCCTGTGGAGGAAACACAAACGTTTAATCTGAAGTTCAACACCAGACTCCCCAAACTTTTCATGAACAATTCAAAAAGGCTGATAAGGACTTTCATGGCATCTGTGGTCTACCTTTAAAACCATTAAGGGTGGTAAACATCCCAAAACAGGAAGGATATATTGAAAAGAGAAATGCTAAAACAAATGTTGTGTCAGATATGCCATAAAAAAGTCATCTTGTATTCATGCACACACATGTGCATACACCTTTAACAAAAACAATGCTGCAAATGTGAAAACAGAGAAGATAAATTAGAAGAAAACATTTGATCTCTATCTTGGTTCCAGACCTGTAGTTGGGAGAATCTGGGACTTAAAAATGCTCAAACGTTTCCGATGTTGTTGTGGGGTCATTTCAATTGCTTTCTCTTCTTGGGAACATCGTGCAGGGTGTCCCAAAAGGTGACAATAACTCTGTATAGTGTGTTTTCTGTATCAGCATGCTGAGCGTACCTGTAGCAGAGCATGAGGTGCTATCTCCACCACCACAGCGTTCTCAGGCACCATACGGAGTCCCTCCTGGAAGAGCACGGGGCTGACCAGGTTGTTGACGTGGTAATCCGCTGAGCTGGTCAGAGCCAGAGGAGAGTCCCAGTCGTCCTGCGGGATGCTGGTGCTCACCCAGCGGGGAGAGCGCCGTCGTGGCTCCTTGATCACCTGCACACAAGATGACATTGAATATAATTTAATATAATTACAGTACATGTCAAACGTGCATCAAATTGTGTTAGGCTACTTTGTTATTTTTGCAAAGCTCATAATCTGGTAGGACAGCGACTTACTGCAGCATTTGATAAAGAAAGTAACCAGTAAGAAAAGAAAACAAAATAAAAACCATGTTTCAGCTCACATTTCAAAATGTGTCACCTAGCAGCTGTTTTTTTTTGGTAAAAGCAGGACTCAGAATGAGAGCTGAAAGCTACATACCTTCTTCAGAGCAGCCAGCAGGGCGGGAGCGATGGACGCCATGTAGTAGGAGTGAAACGCAACGCCAGCGCTGCGGACCTCCTTTGCAAACACGCCCTGTTCTTTCAGCTCTGCCACATATTTAGTGATTGCTTCCTGGAGACACAAACACATCTGTCATCATCAGCCTTCACTTGAGAAAACTATGGAGGTGAAAGCATCCCTGTCCTCTCAAAAAAGGCCTGAAAAGTCCAACAAAGTATCTGGAGAAAATGAATGTCTTTAAGCATTTCTAGACTTTTGAGTTTGTTCACTTGCGGCATTCAGCAAAACATTGCAAACATTTTTAACCAGGACATTAGAGGTCTTTAGTACATAATAAACATGAGTATCCTTAACTGTCATTTCTAGGGTATGCTGAGAAACAGAATCTACAGCATGTCATTGAAGGGGAAATGTTTTCTTCCAGATGTGAAGAAGGCTCAGATTGTAAGAATGTATAAAGACCTGACTGGACGTAAATACAAAGTTTAAAAAGGATGTGTGACCTGTGGACCGGAGATGGTAACGGTGTCCTCAGCGTTGTGACAGGCTGGGACGACTCCCTGTGGACACTGAGCCAAACACTCCTGCCAGGTCAAACCTGTAACACACAGCGAGCACACAGGTAAGAGATGTGCTACAAAGAAACACATAACAAAAACAACAAGGCAGCAGCTGTGGAAAGACGGTCAAGAATCCCAGCTGTGTCTCTTACCGACTGCAGCCATGCCTCCTGGAGGAAGGTTGGCCTCCTTGATGCAGCGTCCTCTCCAGTAAGCAGCCAGGACGGCCTCGCTGTGGCTGAGGGAGCCGTCAGCGTAGCCGCAGGCCAGCTCTCCCACAGAGTGTCCTATGATGCCGTCAGGTTTGAGACCCAGCTTGGTGAGCAGGTCGATCTGAGCTATCTGCAGCAGGTGAGACACAGAACACACAAAGGATGACTACAATGTAGTAAAGTAACTGAGATGTGCAGGGGTTGAATTTTTTTTTTATAAAGCTGAACTGTTTGAGTTGAATTAAGACTTAAAGTTATGCATAATTACAAACTAGTGCATTGTGTGACAGGTGGATATTTCTGGCTGTCTGCTAGGTGCTTAGCTAATTCAGTCATGGATTTCGGATCGATGAATTGACATTACATTCTACAATTCTACAATTCATCTAGCAGACGCTTTTATCCAAAGCGATGTACATCAGAGAGTAAGAACAACACAAGCAAGGATCTAGAGAGGAGGAGACAACGTCAGGAACTGCAAACAAACAGCTTTTAGTCTGATTGGACACACAGGTGCTGACAGGAAGTGAACGGACGCAAAGCACAACGTCGACAGCTTTCTTGAGAGTTCTAATCCGTCTCTGTTTTGTAAGCGAGGCAGGGTTTTAAATTTGATGCTAGCAGTATCAGGGGGCCAGTAGAGGGAGATGAACAACAGAGTGACATGTGCTCTTTCAAGTATGTTTAAGACCAGTCATGCTGCTGCGTTTTACAGGTCAAAGAGGTCGATTAGTCTGTTGCAGCTGAAAAAGATTGGCCGTTGATTTAGCTAAGTAGCTATGAAAGCAACTGGATTCAAGATAAGAGAAAAAAAACACCAGACATATAGTCCACTCTACCTGTATGGCGGCGAGGCCGACGAAGGCGTGAACAGTGTCTTCCAAAGCGGAATCATCTGCCTCCATGAGCAGACGAGACACAACCAGGCCGGTTTCCTTCAGTGCAACATCAGATCGCAGTATCGACTCTCTGAACTCTGGAAGCTGCATGAGACTACGGCCCATACCTGCCCACTGCGTTCCCATACCTGTGAATACATCAACAGTCAAACACCAGGAGTCAGCGGAACATCAGTGCCTAAACACAGGTCTGAACACAGGTTAAGGACATTATATGAGTGAAAATCAAATCTGCTGTATTTCAAACGCCTGGCTGATCACTCACCTGAACAGATGTACCACAGCGGTCTGGCAGCGCCCTGCACCTGCTGCACTTCCATGATGTCGCTCTGAGAGTCAATCAGAGTGTAACCTCTGTATGGCATGCTGCCTGTAGGAGCTCCTGACACTTCGTTCAGCAGAGACAGGAAGTTGTCATCTGCAGCGTGTTCCTTTCCCTTCTGCAGCAAGGCATTCACGGCAGCATCTGTGCGGCCACACACTTGAAGCACCCTGGGAACCGTCCTGGGTGGTGTGGTGGCATCAGCTGGTTTCTCAGCTGGACGAAGGATCACGTGAACATTTGAACCCCCAAATCCAAACGAGTTGATGCCAACGATGCCTCCTCGAACAGGAATTGGGTGGTCAACAACCTGAACTCGGCCGTCAGTGAGAGCTGGGATGTCAGGGTTTGGACTGTTGAAGTGCAGGTTGGGCGCCCAGACTCCTCGCTCCAAAGAAAGGCACACCTGCAAGTGGGATGAAAACAACATTTTAAAACACAGGTACGGTCAAGATCAGAAGTGCATCACAGCAGAAATACTTAAAATAGTGGAAAAGATATTTTCTGTTATAAAGATATGTTGAATATAATTGGTTTAATTCTGTTAAATGAATATTATAATGAGGTTTTTTATGTCGACAGATAATCGTTTAAAATATCTTTTTCCAATTCATTCAATACCAATGAGTTGGAGGGTCTTCTACAACCCACATACGAATGACTTTTCATCATTTTCTAAGTGGACATTCAAAACAGGCAGAAAAAAAGTTTTTGTTTTGAATCCTCAGAGCATCCATTAAATGGAGTTTCGGCACTCTCACCTTCGCCAGAGCAGCAAGACCAGAGGCCGGTTCTGGATGACCCATGTTGGATTTGGTGGAACCCATGAGCAGAGGTTCTCTCTTTGAATTACAGAATACACTGACGATGCCGTTCACTTCCTGTGGGTCGCCAACCTGCATGTTAAGAGAAGAAACACAACAACATTATCATAAGATAAGTTATACTTTCATCGTCCCTGTTGGAATCTTTTCTGTGGATCTGAAAATAGAGCAAAAACTCTGAACAGCTCCTCAGGAATCACAGACACACGCGCTATGTTGCACAGATAATTATTCTTATTCACTATTGGACTGTCCTAAAATGTTTGCACGGTCCACATGTCACAAATGTCACAGTTAAAAACGACACTATCCCCATCTAACATGTTGACCTTTTTATGATAGCCTTGGGTTATGAGTTGTTTAATGGACATCGCCAAGTGTTCAATATCTCAAACCTTCAGCTTCCCTGAAACTCCAGGAGTAGGCTATGCCTCGCATTTTAAAAAGTTCCATTTGATATTCAGTTATTTATAGGAGTTCAGCACAGAGTCAGCAGCAAGCAGCTGTACATCAATATTACAACAAAGCCAGGAGATGCTTCAGCTTTGATATGAGAAGGCACCTTAATCGATTCATTTACAAGAGAGGTGTACGGACAGTGGACCTTCTCTCTCTCTCTTTCTCTGACGCTGATGTGATTCTGCTCTCTTGGCTTTGCTGTGTCTAAACTCTCTGCAGGAGTCGAGAGGGATTTTTGAATTTTTTTTAAACTGGAGTTTCTTTATGTTGCACGGAGCCGTGAGGTCCTCGCGCGTATCTGCATTCTCTCACGCTTTCTCTCTCTCTGCCCCGCTTTCTCTCTCTCGCTCTCTCATGCATGCAGCAATTTTATGACTAAAGGAAAACATTTAATAATAACAGGTCGGAAATATACTTGGGGCATCGTCTATGCGTGGGAAACACTGCTCATGCTGTCACTGCACTCCAAGAACTAAAGTCTGTATATGGTTTATAAAGGGAGGGACACTGAAGCCAACAAATGTTTTTATTGACCTTAAACTTCAAGAAGCCCTATTTCCTTGTTTAACCTTACGGATACACAAACAATAAACCCTCCGTCAAACCTCCTGAGGGTAAGTTACTCCTGTTTTATGTTTGCTGCATGTTTTCATATGGGATAATACTTTATTAATCCCTGAGGGAAATTCTGGTTAACTCCGATTTCATTCCGTCTTAAAAAAGCAAAGAGATGCCCTGGAAGCAACCTGAATGTGACTAAATAAATCCAACGGTTGTGTTCACTGACCTTTGTGCCGGTGCCGTGGGCTTCAACATACTCCACCTGCTCAGGTGTTATATTTGACTCCTCATAGAGAGAACGAACCAACCTCTGCTGCATCTCACCTGAAGGAAACGTTACCCCTGAGGGACACAGAGGAGAGTGTGAGGACAACAAAACAAGAACATGATCACATAACTTTACTTTATTAGCATTTTATTAGAGTCTGGGACATCCAGCTTTCTCTCTTGGATCTCCACTTCTCATCTCGCCTTAGGTGATTATATTTAGGTTCTGTCACACCAGAAGTCAGTGCCACTCCTTACCTTGCTCTTTGTATCCATCTGTGTTGTTTCCAGCGTTGACGACTGTGGCATACACCCTTTTAGCTGCTGACCGCTTTGTTAGAAGCACGACCACTGCAGCCTCCGAGCGGCAGTATCCATTTCCTGCCCAACAGAAGGAAACAAATCAGAACTTTATGTTGCACCAATATACAGAGTGCATAAAGACTAACATGTAGATAACAAACACTGCTGCTGATAAATATATTATAGAGTTCAAGACAACATTTAGAGGCGACACAAAGCCACGTCACATTTTTCTTCAAATGCAGGAGAATAAAATATATTTTTTGGCAGTATCAAGAAGAACCTGAACGTTCGAGACCGTGAAGAGGAAAGAAAGAGATGCACACAGATTCTGACACACTGAGCAGAATCTTTTCTTTTACCTGAAGCATCAAAGGACTTGCAGGTCCCCTCAGGACTGAGCATGCCCAGTCTCATGAACTGCACAGAGGTGTTTGGCTTGAGCAGCAGGTTGACTCCGCCCACTAGTGCAGCTTCACACCGACCCTGGCGAATGGCGTGGAAGGCATTTTCCAAAGCCAGCAGGCTGGAGGAGCAGGCTGTGTCGATGGCCGTGCTGGGACCTGTGGGACGATATTAATATTCAAAATTACATCTGCAAAAAAGGATATCCTGGGTACTATCTTCATGAATGACTTTCTCTTTAATTGGAAAGCAGCCAGTCAGCACTAGTTCAGTCTTTATCTACATCCAGGGGAGCTTGAAAATACAGATATTTGTGATATCAGTAATCGTTTAGGTGTGATTCTGCAGGCGTTGTTAATGCAATCTTATCAAATATTAAAATAATAGTACAAGAGAATTTGTAAAAGAGTTTTAAATGTTGGTCAGATACAGGATCTGGATTGTATCTGGATTGCCGCAGTGTTCGCTGCAGGAGCTCTGAGCCAGCAGATAAATGGACTACATCATGCAAAGTTAACCGAAGCATTGTCACACAAAATCCTTTGACATCTATCGAAGAGAAAATCTGGGAAATGACAAATGGGTACATGTGGATTGCAGTAGCTGTGAAAAACAGGGTGTAATGGCTGCAATATAAAGAGTGCAGATGTGACTGATCAAAGTACATCCACAATAGATTCTTTTATTAAACACTGACAGACTCAGATTGTTATTTTAGGATCAAACCAGTGATATCACTTTTTGGTTGGAATATGGGAGGTGCTGCTCAAAAGCTCCATTCATTTGAAAGCATATAAAGAATATGGTGAATAAAAAAAGTCAATTTGGCTCCAAAACGTTTGTAACACACATCAAACAAATTACTTTACTTTTGCAATCACACAACTTTTCTATCTTTTCATTTGGCTACATGGGGAAGACAGGGACTCAACTTAGCCCCAGGTAAAAGTCAGGACATTTCTCAAGGATGCATGTCCACCTATCGTTCATCCATCTCACATAAAGTGACCGACACTGCTTGAGTGAGTCTCTTTTCATAGCCTCGCTGTAAAGACATTTCCTGAGACTAACCGATCCTAGAAAACAATGTAGGACAGGAGGTAGTGCCGAGTGTTCCCGCCTTTTCTTACTGTCTCTATTTTGTCTTAAAAACACATAAAGAGTGTTTCTGTTAACATAAACCTCAAAACAGTCAGTTTAGTGCGCTGCTCTGTCTTTAATTAAAGAGTGAAAGCAGCCATTGATGCAAGTTTTCATTAAGGTTGTCAAAAAAGCAGGTTTTTCTTTTTTGACACGACACTGTTCTGAAAAAAAAGAAAGATGTTTATGTCTTTCCCACACATAGTAAAAATGAAAAGGATAAGGCTTCTATTGATTATTGATGCACTGGGTAATAAGGGCAGCAAGTTTAACTTGCGTGTTTCGATAAATATATGAGGAGATGGCAAGTGAACAAAAGGTTGTCTCTGTAACCTTCAAAGTTTCAGAGCACGTTCTCTAAAAGTTGAGACTAAAGCAGGCTGAAGGTGAAACAGCTTTAACTTCCCATTTTAACAGGCCAAGCCAAAATTACGTGGGCCAATCCAAAATTGGAATCTTGGCGCCGCTTCTGGTGTAATCCTCTGTTGCTTTGTCCGCCACTTGTGATTGATTCTTTTTACGTCATGTCTTGGCTCACGAGTTCCCCCCCCGACTCCGTCTAAACAGGTATAGTCTCCCGCTGTGTGTAAACAAGCAACGCTGGAAGATTTCAGGGTCTGTCTGCAGTTTTCTAGAGTTTTCAGGAGTGCATATTTGAAAACAACTTGTGTGTGGATGCTGGATGTATGTGTTCGTACCGCTAAAATCAAAGAAGTAAGAGAGTCTGTTGGCCAACATGGCGCGCTGACAGCCGGTCATACTGTAGCCCAGTAGCTCGTCCGGATCTCTGCTGAATGCTTCACTGGCCTCTGAGCCGCTCACCCCGACATAGACTCCAGTTTTACTGCCACGCAGCGCGGCCGGGTTCAGTCCTGCAACACATTTCAATGTTTTTAAACCATTCACTCAGTATTTCATCAGAGAGCCTCACTCGCAGCAGGAGATCTTCTTAAAACGAAACCACAGAGGAAAAGGACAAAACAAGTATTCTCCAGCAGACATTTTCTGTATTCCTGTCACTCATGTCACTGCTCTCTACAGTTCTACAGTTTCCTCACCTCCGTCTACAATGGCCTCGTACGCAACCTCCAGCATGATGCGCAGCTGGGGGTCCATGGTGTTGGCCTGTTTGGGGTGGACTCCAAAGAAGGCGGCATCGAATTTGCTGATATCTTTCAGTTTTCCGTTCCGCTTTGGGAGACCGTACAGACCTGGAAACAAGAAAACAAGGAGAGAAACACCATATTTAGAAGAATTCCTCCCTCAGTGAGCGATTGTTGAAAATGGCAGGTCTCAACATGCCGCACCTGGCCACCTAGTTTTTTAGTTTCATGTTGAGATACCTGTTTCCCCTGCTTCCAGTCTTATTGTCGTGCTAAGTGGAAACATTACTACCCACAACAACTCATCTGACGGCTTTATCTGTTTATATAAAAGGATAAAAAAATGACAAGAACATAATTGATTGAATTGAAATATGCATCATAAAATCAGTCTTTATGCAGACGACATTCTCCTTTACCAACAACAACCATCACCATCTCTACCTCAAATCATTGATCTGATAAACACGTTCAAAATCTCAGACTACACTATCCACTGGTCCCAATCCACTATTCTCCCTCTCAGCCCAAATAGTCGGGATGTGGCAGCTAAAACTTCCCCAAACTCCTTGTGCACCGCTAACATCACATATTTAGGATTTATTATTTCTCCCAGGCTCAGAGTTATTTCATCTCGACTTCAACCCCCTCTCAAGACAATAGATGATGACCTCCAACGCTGGATGGCCCTACCGCTATCACTCATAGGCAGAATAGCTACAATAAAAATGACCATATTACCCAAAATGAACGATCTCTTCTCTATGATCCCAATGAAGCCCCCACACTCCTGGTTCAAATCTCTTGACTCCATCATTACAACATTTTATCAGAAAAACAAAACAGCCAGAATTAAATGAGAAAGTTTAGAAACACTACAAACAACCCAAACCCCCAAGGAGGTCTACAAGCACCAAACTTCATTGCCCACCAACTACAATACATTCACAAATGGACCAATCCCGTTGAATCTGACAACTCCTGGAAAGACATTGAACAAACACTATGCAAAGAACTCCACATATCAGAACTCCCATTCATTTGCCCGTCTTTCAAAGAGCAGAGGCCTAAAAAAGTCTACCTACTTAAAATACGCTGAAATGTCACAGGTGACCCAAATCAAGACTGAATGTACCGGAGCTGTGTTTTGTTCTGCCAATCAATGAAACCAGTCGATCCGTGTTGAAATCCATTCTGACCCTCAAAAGAAATCAAATCCATGTTTATGAGGACTCTCACCTGGAGTCCAGCGCCGGTTGTCCTCTGTCACCATGTCCACACCACCCATCAGGTTTTCCCAGAATTCCTCCAGGTTGTTGGCCTCGGGCAAACGACCCGATATCCCAGCTATGACTATATCATCCATGCTGAATTTCTGTGAACAGAGAGAGAAAGTAACACATGTTTACCAGTGAGCATTGGAGACATTCTTTATACTTTATGGAATGTTATAATGGTAAAATGGTAAATGGACTTGAGCTTGTATATTTCTTTTCTAGTCTTCTGACTACTCAAAGCACTTTTACACCGCAGGTCACACCTACACATTCACACCCTGATGGTAGAGGCTGCTTTGTAGTGAAACCATCAGAAGTCACTAATCCCATTCATACACATTCCTACACCGCCGATGAAGCAGCGGGAGCGATTCAGGGTTAAGTGTCTTGCCCAAGGACACATCGGACATGTAGCTGCAGGAGCTGAGGATCGAACCCTCGACCTTCTGGTTGAGAGACGATGACTCTACCAACTGAGCCACAGCCGCCCTAATTAGCATCTAAAGGTCAGGCTTTTTTTCCTCATGAAACAATACATCACAGAGGTCTCTTCCACAGATATACAGTGTAGATAATCATATTAAATAATTAAGGGGAAATAAGTCCTCAATTAAATCAGGCTTTTTTTTTCTGTGCTAAAGAGTTTAAAAATGAAGCCAATTCAGAAAACTGCAGTTCCCTGAGTGTCCACTCGAAGTTCCAATAACATTTGTATTCAAAATAAAAATGCTCTCTTTGACAGCAGAAATAAATGTTTACAGCATGGTACTAAAAACGATTGTGGTCTGTAACGTTTGTTTCTTTATCAGCAAAAACTGTGCAGGTGGTGATTTTTTGTATAACCCATCCGATTTGATTTGATAAAGAACAAGAGTTCTGTATAATTAGGGGATTGACTGATATGACTGCAAACAGGAGGCTCAGAGCCCAACTCAGCTCCACCTCTATCCCTGTGTCCAGATTGACCAAAAGTACGTTTGAGTCAGCATCTCCAATACGGCGAGTGATTTAATGAATAGTTCGCTTTTTAATGTAGCATGCATTCGCATGTGCCTTGCATACATGCACTCACTGTAGACAAAACAGAAAGAAAAACACATCCTATAAGTGACAGAATAAATACACCTCTACGTCTACGATATCAAACCAAACCAGGCCTGGACAGTGCACGAGCTACAAGAACGTTTTTCTGTGCTACGAATGATTTCACCTCATCGCACCGGTGAGACGAGAGGCAGAGAGTTCAAATCAAAACGGATGACTTATAACAAAATGTTCAGTGTGTGCTGATCGAGACGTGAGCTAATCAGACCTATTCCGTTTTTTGAACCCAGCTGCAAACATGTTCATTTCTGCTGCAAAAATTGGCTCTTTTGAACGGATGTGTTTGTGACTTCTGGTGCTTCTTCAGCCAACCTCAAGCAGACACTTGACAAACCACTTGGTAAGTACTGAGCTGGGCGAAACCTTTGAAAAATAGAATTGCAATAGGTACTGCAGTCTTCATTCATCATAGAAAAACAGATCAGGACTGTCTGCAGACATTTTTCAGAAACACCAACAGCTAAGATTGTGATATAAAGCGGAGCGCCAGGAGCAGAAAGAAGGAGCATTTCATCTTCAGCCTCTCACAGAATCTACATTTCTGGTTCAGTGAACACATTCACAACGAAGCACTACTACATCGTACATAAACTACAGCCATTCAATAGCAAAAAAAAGGTTAATCAAAATAGAACTTGACACCTAAATGTCCCAGTTGCAGTGTTTTAATCAACAAATTCACTGAATTTAACACGTTTCAGTAAAGAAGTGACGGTGCTTACATTGATGGGCAGCTTTGGGAATGAGGACTCGCTCAGAGCACGCATGACGGAGCACTTAGAGCAGACAATGTAGTCTGCTGATAGACTGCTCTGTGTACATGAGTGAGCATGTAACTGTATGTGTGTGTGTGTGTGTGTGTGTGTGTGTGTGTGTGTGTGTCTGTGTGTGTCTTGGTCTTTGTTCCTTGTTTCTAGGCCAGGACATTTCATGTCAGCAGGGCAGAGCCTGTCGACCAATCAACTCTCAGCTGGGGACAGAACTACTGTCAACAAAGGCCTGTCATAGCCTCAATGTAGAGCAAGCAGACTGCTCCCCCCCCCCCATGACATATTGTACAAACAAACACAGGAGGAGTTCAGCAAAGTATGAATCTACAGATAAATGATCCTATTTTTATTTTAAATGGTCATGATGATTTGATGTCAGAGGTTGAGTCCTTGCAGTTTTGTTTATTTAAGCCGTTTTATTGTGCACAGAGCAACATGACCTTTCACTGTTTATTGCTAATACTCACTGATTAAACTCTTTATAAAGACATTAAAAATAATGGTTTCTCTAATGCTCTTTAGCGGACGCAGGATGTGCGATGAGAGGGCTGTCAGGTGATGTGTCAATAACACCCAAATATATAATTCCATATCGTCATTTTAGGATAACAGGCGTTCGGTTCAGGCCTGCACGATATCAGAAAAATATGTGATGTGCAATAACATTGTTCTATATTGCGATATTGATATTAAGTGCATTCAAATAAATATGCAATGCATATAAGCTAAAACTCACAGTTTGAGTTTGTATCCCGTGTGTATTTGTTTTTTCTCCTGAACCCAAAATAAAAACAAAAAGCAGTTTTTTCTTCACCAATAAATGAACACTGATTACTCTGAGGGTAGTGTAGCTGGTCGCTAACTTAAGCCTCGTCTCATTGCATCAAGGTGACGTGAAGGCACGGGAAATTTCCAACCAGTATTTCGAATGAATGCATGCCGAGGGAGAAACGTTACTTGTCTACTAAAAATAATTGATGGCAATAAAATCAGACTTCTGCACTAAGTTTGTATCTCCATGACGATGACTCGGAATAATGCACAGCTTTTAGTTTCACTCTTGATTTCACTGTTTTACAAATCCGTCACTTTCTTTGCTGCAGGAACTGGATGTGTACTCTACTGCGTACTTCACATGCAGGCAAAAAAAGCAGAGCAACTTTCTATTGTCACTTTTACTGCTGTGTGATTTATTGAACTGACATTTTGTAGGCAGTTTAATAATGACTTTACTTTTAGACATTGGATTTTTACGTTCCACACTGACAGTCCACATCTGTGAGAGCTACTTTATGAAGCACCCACATTCATTTAGAACTCATGAAACCAGCACCGGGTTGTTATTAGCAATGATGTCAGAGAACGAGCTGTGGGGCAACTATCTAGTGTCTTCCTTTTTATTTACTTCAGCTTCTTAGTAGAAGTCCACATGTACCTGCATATCAAACATTTAACAGAAAGCCACTGGAAAAAACTAAAACCAAACCTTTATATAAATACCAGTTTATATATTTGAAAGTCTTATATGATGCGTATCATTTATCCTACAATACTACCGTCTCTGTTTTGTACATCAATGCTACGTCTACAGGCTAATAAATAAGTGCAGGCTCTGAGGTTTTATTATTTGAAAATGTTAACATAGCTTGTGTCGAAGTATTGAATAGTGAGGGATGTAACATTTGTCCCATTTTATTTCTCTAATGTAAATGAACCAGGTGATGGCCATGGAGTTCAGACTGTGAGCCAAGGTAAAAACATCACAGTCAGAGTACGCTTTGCTGTCCTCATCCTTTCACACGCTCCGCAGCAGGGAGGATTTGGACAGGACACACAGGCCTGGGATTAGATCTTAATGAAGCACCTTCAGTCCAAAACTGTGTCTCACCTGGCCCCTGACTCACTCTGCACATGACTGCAGGGATAAGGAGACTATCCACACTGACTGGTAAACAAGTTGGCCTATACTACACTTACTCAGCAATCTATCATACCATGCCCCAATGCAGCGTGTTGCTGTACTGACTTATAATCATTGTCAACAAGGAAGACTGCATGCAGGGGTGGTGTGGTGGTGCACTGGTTAACATTGTTGTCTAACAGCAGTGATTGTGCGTGTTCTCCTTTGGTCCTCCAGCCTCCTCCAACAGTCACGCAAGTTAGGTTAATTGGTGACTACTAACTTGCCTGTAGGGGGGATAGGGTTTGCATGCGAGTGGTTGTCTGTCTCTTAAAGTGTCACCTCTGTGATTGACTGACAGTGGCAACCTGCTCAGGGAGAACCTGCCTTTCAACAAATCACAGCCTGGAATCTGCTTCAGGCATCCCACCACTTTCAAAGGAAACTCAGTATAGAAGATGAACAATGGATGGGTAACTACCTGCAGCCTTATCCTTTATAGCTACCAATAAGCACATTCCAGTCTTTGACCTTTTAAATTTGGATATTCTAAAAAATGTAGGGGCCCCCACAACAAGAGCTGGCATGTCCACAGCCTGAGAGAGAGAGCCTAAAGGTGGACACACACAAGCCGTTTTCACTTATGGACTCCGGATAATATCTAGATAATTACGGGAGGACTGCTCCGGAGATTCTCCCGACCTGGCTGTTCACATATGCTCCTCACAGATGGAGACTATCCCTGTCAGACGGGAGGGGGGGTCTCCTGAAATAAGACGTGACGTAAAAAAAAAAGTAGCGGACGAAGCAACACAGTCCGCTAACGACGCTATAATGACAATATTTGCCTTTGTATCAATGCTAAGTGTAGTCGAACAGAATGACAACATCAACCAAAGAGCGGAGAACAACATACTGACGAACAGAAGACGTAAAGCAGACGTTTAATTACGTGCACGGAGATCTTAGTGGTCACGTGCAGACACTCTATGCACCGTGCAGCAGTCACAGGATATAAACGTCACTCCCCCTCCTATTGGCTCGCTAAAAACTAAACTAATTTGTTATCAATAGCTCATTGCTTTATCGATATACACTGTACAAGGGGCAGGATTTTTTTTGTTTTTTTACTCATCCATTTTAAATCTTCACATTATTCATACATTTACATAATTACGGGCGTGAAGGAGCTCACTGACAGTTGAAAGTGTTGCAGCTGTTTGCCAGGAAGCTTAAGGCCCGCCTCAGCTTTACCTCTCTGTCTGTTTCTAGATTCTTTGAAAGGTTGAGATAGCATTTCCAATATGGGACTGCCTTTGTTTGTTGGTTTCTCCTCCAAAACCAATGGGTGACATCACTGACATCACCGCATTGACTGTAGGGAAGAGGGGGCGGGCGGAGACCGCTCTCTTCAATGTTTGAAATTTGGACCATTTTAAACGCTACATGTCAGATACCGCTCCTTTAAGTATTTGAAATTTAAATCAAATAATTTGAATTTTATTTTGAAAAATTAATCTAAAACATCATTTGAAATTGAATTCCATTAAATTCTAAATTGTATTTAACATTCTGAAATTGAATACATTTTTTAAAACTGTATTTTTTCCTTAATAAAAAAACAAAACCTCAAATTCAGTTCTCTCTGCAAATTCATTTTCAAAAGATTGTGAACACTTCCAGCTGGTAATGAAAAGCAATCTAGTGCAGATTCACAGCACTCCCTTTTGACTAATCAGCACCTTTGTTTTGACCATGTGACTACATGGATCCATTGGATTTATGCACGTTAAACAACCGCTGTTGTCTCTCTTTCGGTCACAGCAGCTTTGGGTTAAAAACATGACTGAAGATCTCCAGTTTTTTGAAGGCTTCGGTACTTTGCGATACTATTTTATCTTTAAAAGTTACAGTACCGCTTTAGAACATGTGGTATTGGAAAGTATATTGGACATGTTTGACAACCTTAATGGTCACAATGCAGGAGGGAATTTCTTGAAGTTTCTAATCTCAATATAGCGGCATAGATTTGGTTATTATTTCCATCCAGCCGCCATCCCCCAACTGTAAACCACACCTCATTTAGCTCAGCTGAGGAATCTGGGAGTCCACAATGTGGAAGTGGAGCATCAATGAGCCATTCATTCTGCAGTCTCTCAGTTTTGTAAAGGTTCAGGAAGGCTTGTGAACTCGGTGACCAGCGAGTCCTCACGCTGAGGCTAAAAGCCCATCCTGTAATCATGGCTTATCATCGCTGTGTGTCTCACTCCTGTGAAAAAATGCCAGAGAACCAGAACAGCATCTGATGTCATGACATCATCAGTATTATACTGGAAAGAGAGACTGGCACTGGCATGCTGTTTACTCTATAATCCATAGAAACCGACACACCTCCAGCAGGCAATACACATAGCTGGATGAGCCTGTTTTTGAAAATTGGATTTCTAAGGCACGCATATTTTATTCATGAGCAAGTTTAGAGCCTGACTGATACTTCTTTGGAGGAGAAATGTCCTGATTAAGTCGTAATCACTTGATTTAGGCTGACGACAAACCACAAGAAACACATCAAGTTATTGTATGAGAGCAGGACGGTGAAATTAGATGATGCCCACAAAGGATATCGGCTATTGTAGAACATTACAGACATGTCTTTACTTTTGTTTGTCCTTCAAGACACAATTTAAAACTTGACGCTGCTTAATGTGAAATGTGGACAAGAGGAGCTTAACATGTTACAGACTCTTTATCAGAATAGCATTCACAGGGAAACACAAAGTGCATTTGTCTTTTACTCCCCACTCGAGATGTTTTACATCCGTCTGAATGCATGTGAATGCAGCATAACCAAAACATCAGCTAAATGTGATGCATTTTTAAAATTCACATTTATCTGTGTGGATTTTACAACAATATGAAAGTGGAAATGCACAACTGGCTGCTTTATCTATACACATAACAATGAGCAAAGTGGGTTTTAACTTTATATTTTCATGCAGACCACCACCCCTCTGCACAGCTGGGATGCTCTGCTCCATGACCTGAAGACATCCTGAGTCATAATTCATCATCAAAAACACCAAACAATAGGCTACATATTCAGTTTTGAAAAGTTGAACATCTCATTTTTGATTTTTAAAAAAAGGGTTAGGGTTGGGTTGGTTAAATCAGTCCAAAAAAAATTAACTTGTCCCAAAAAAAGTGAGTGAACGTGACAAAATATACAAAGAGGGTTTATGGTGCATTCATGTGGGGTCGGGCACTTCGGAAAAACGAGTTTCCGAGTTGTAAAATGCACATGAATGCAGCATTAGTCTACACTTAACAAGAGTTGAATTAATTAATCTCCAAAGACACTTCTCACACCTTCTTTGACACAAAATATTTACGTTAAAAGTCGGTAGAGACGACGTTTGTTATCACGTAACGTCACTGCAGCTTACGTTAAAACCTGTTAGTGAACTTACCGGTTAGATGTTAAAACGAAGATGTTGAACCACTCGGTGAAACGTATTCACCACCGGCTTATTCCCGTTTAGCTAGCTTATCTGTGTCGGTGTTCCTGTAAACGTCTCCGTCCCTGCCGGTACTCCGTAGAAAGGCTAACGTTAGCCTCCGTGCTTCTTTAAATCGGGTTCCTCTCGTGAATTTAAATGTCTCTCATCCTGCCTGGCCACGCCACATGGGCTGACTGCTTGGCTGGGCCGTGCAGTCCAATGAGAAAAGAGGCAGGGCTCTCCGATCCAGCCACTGATGGAGTAATTCGTAGAAGAAGAAAAAAAAAGATGAGGTTACTGGAGTTCAAACTGATTCTCCTCCGGGCAGACACCGCCGCTCCGCCCCGCAAGACTCTACCGGTGTTATGCCGAGAAACGCATGCATACACCTCGCAGGACAAATACAGATAGGACTACAATTTCTACACTACCGAATTGTGCATGATCCACCCTTAAAATACTTTTTATCTCATAATTTCGACTTATTATCGTATAATTATGATTTTTGTATCTCATATTTAGACTCAATATGGGCAAACAAAAAGCCAAGTGTTCATTTTTATTTTTTTAACTGGCGGAAATGGGCTTCCATAATGCTGCCGTATTTTGCATGCAGCTGTTACTCTACAGACACTTCAGAGTCAAACACTGTTTGCATCGAGTCTACAGAAGAATAAGGAGGACACTAAGCCCACTTTTTCATCACAGGTCTGCCCCCAGAAATACGATTTATACAGTTTTCTAACACTTCCGCGAGTTGCATGCTGTTCTTGGCAGGGATGCATTTCTCGGCATGACACTGACAGGTCCACAGGGCTGCAGAGAGAGAGAGAGAGAGAGAGAGAGAGAGAGAGAGAGAGAGAGAGAGAGAGAGAGAGAGAGAGAGCTGCATCACATCACAGAACAACATTTAGCCGAATAAAACACAACAGACATTATCGATGCTGTCTTTTCATATACATTTAAATCTGCTGCTCGTACCTTAGTGTAATGTATAAAGCTTTGTTAAGCTTATCTTACATAGGGTGTTATTATGTGTACACTAAGAGCAATGTGAAAGCTTTTTCATATACCCATGTAGGTGTACACATAGCCTACCTGACCAATAAAGTTAGTATCTAATCACTTTTTATATGCAATTATCATATGCCTATGGGGAAAAAAAAAACACCCCACTCAATAAAAAAAATCGTCAATAAAGAAATTCAAGACATTTTCCAACATTTCTGAGAAATATAAGTAGCCTATTTCATGTCTTCTACGTTATACTGTATATAGATATAGCCTATATGTGGTATGAAAAGTGAGGGTAGCCTGTACATGTGTGCATTTATCTAAATAAACTGGCTCATGTATATTTATTCCCTTCACTTTAAAAACAATACATTCTCATTGTGTCAAAGCAAAGATTCTGTGTGTTTGTTATTGATGCGTGTGTGTGTGTGTGTGTGTGTGTGTGTGCGTGTGTGTGTGTGTGTGTGTGTGTGTGTGTGTGTGTGTGTGTGTGTGTGTGTGTGTTCGTGTGTGACCCTGAGACCTGTATCTACTCTAATTGTACCTAAGCAAAGTTAAAGTTTAAAATCTGTATTATACTAGGATACCCCTGTTTGCTCCCTTAGTAGAGTGCATAATATTGACGTCTTCTAAAGTACTGGTTTCTGTTCCTAAAGGCAAAAAGCTTAAATAATGATATTAAAAACAGCTCTAATGCTACACAGGACTCCACCTAAAAGCAATCTCTTCTGAGCAGCTGTAGGAAAGAAATAACTGTCTACTGAAAACAGCACAATAATCTCCTAGGCTGCACTAAAATATGATTAAATTACAATAACAGGGTTATTTCTCATTTCTATTCTATTTTTTATTTCTCTTTCTATGTATTTATGCAGGCTATCCAATCCAAAACTGATCCACACAGAAATGTATTCTTAGTCACTTATGAGCATGTATATCATGTCGGGCCTCCAACATAAACCTGAGTAAACTCTGAAACATCCCTCCATCTTCTTCTGGACCAGTCACAACATGTCAACATTACATAACTTTACATTAGACTTGAACGCATAGACCGGCTTCAACACACGTGGGTACTCACACACTTTCTCTAGATGACATGTAAAGTATCCAATCACAGGGCGTGGGTGTGAGGCTCCATCCAATCACAACAAAGGAGAGGGCACTGTTAGGAGATAGGGTGATTAAAAGGCGGGACTGAGGTGGTGACGTAGCCGGGAAAGCTCGTCTGACTCGTCAGGGTTACTATAGTACATAAATTCGGTCAGCAGGACCTGTAACACACAGTGGCACACAGTGACCCTGTCATCTACAGAGGAACACTACACAGACCTGTTCAAGCTCAACAATCATATACAGGCACAATAGATAGAAAAGACAAGTTTGTTTTATGGAAGTTGATCATAGCTTGTGCATGTGCACCATTACAGAAGGCTGCAGCATCATCTCTGCATGAGGAGAGTTAGCATGAAAAGAAAACACATTTCAGAGGTATTTTATAATAAGAAAATGGCATTTTATTAAAATAATTAATTATGCATAATGTGATGCACTTCTTGAACATCTCTGGCACAGAGAGTGTTGTCTGAGCCGTCTCACATCCTCCACTCTGAGTACGAGTTTCTTCCTTCTGGCAGACGATTCAGAGTCCCTCTATAAACTGAACCGCTTCAATAACTCTTTTGTTCCCACGACGATAAAAAATCTTTATAATGTCTTGCAAGGCTGCAGGTTGTGCAATAGCATCCTGGTGTCCCTGTATGCTTTTTATATTTCCTTACCTGTGTTATTTTATCTCTCATGCTGTGTTTTTGCAGATCTTGTGCAATATGGGCAATGTGCAATATATGTTGTGTTGTTCTGTATTGGTATGTGCTATGTTTTTCTATTGTTTTTAGTTATTGATTCGAGTGGAAGCAGCTGAATGTTCACTGAGTCCAAGACAAATTTCCCCAAGAGGACAATAAAGCGTATCGTATCGTAACATATGTTGGGTTTCTTTCAATGCAGAGGTGATTATTGGCAACTTGGTGATTTAACAAAAAAAGAAAATAAACATATTTGATGTATTCATTGCATTGTTAAAAGTTGAGAGATAACAGTGAATGAGCGGACATGGTGGTGTGGTATCACTGAATTAACAGATAACAGAAGGGTCTGTTTCAATAAAAAAGTCTTCAACATATTCTCACAGCAGGCTTTCCATCCGTCTATTATTCTGAGTTTTCTTTTTCGGGGTCATACCACAGAAGTAATGCCGCTGTGCAACTTGTTCTCAACTGTTGGACTTAGACTCACGAGAAACAGGCGCTGTTTAGGTGGATGTTACAGACCAAGAAATGACGAGGAAGTCACGGCTCAAAGTTGTTTGATATTAATCGCTTGCTTTACCAGAATTATAGAGAAATTGGCATCTGTACCAGATATCCTCATCAGATAACGATGGTTGCTGATGGGGTCCGAGATTGGTGTTTGAGTGAAATGAACATTTTTGTTTTATTGCACACAACATTTCTGATGACCTAATCAGTACAGTACACGTAGAGATGCTGTTTTAATGAACATTTGGAGCAGTGTCTTCACGTTTTCCAGAGCTGTACGTTTTTTAACTCAGAAATGTGGTTACATTATCTCTGCTCATTTTCTTTTCTGTTGCCGATCAGAATGTGACAACAGACGAGTTGTCGTAGAAATCTTAAAAGCAGGCCGTCTGTTATAAACATGTAGATGAGATCAATCTGATGATATCACTGTGACATAATCAGTTTCTCACACTTGACGTTTTTATGAGCCTGTAGTCTCCGCCTAAAAGCCACTCATGAACAGCATACTGATGATGACATGTTCTGTGTGTGTGTCAGTCTTTCAGATTGTAATTTCTGATCTTGCTGATGCCTCCTGGCGCTCCAGGTCTTTGTCGGGTTTTGTTCGTTTTTGATTGAGCTGTCGAGGGATTCCTCCCCTGCTTGCCCTCAGTTAGCGGGTGGTTGTGGATAGGAACGCCGATACCCTGCGTAACCATCTGGACTCCAGACTCAGCCACCTCCGTCCTGCTCAGCTCACCTTCAGGGGTGGACAAGATAAGATTTTAACAGCTGCAACAGATAACATGTTCTTATTTAGTGTTGTATCCAAAATGAGTAAAATCTGACTGGACCAATGAAGGAAAGAAAACTATCTAGTTCTCTTAACCTGCACCCTTTCTAATGACCAGCAGGGGGCGACTACACAGGGGGGTGTAGATATCAATGTGAAACAATGCTATCAGATTGTATCATCTCAGTTAATATTTTTCCAGATGAGTTTATGGTCCCATTTGCTACTTTTAAATCTTCATCACTACAGAATGAGATTTTTGTTTAGTTAGTTATGATCCCATGTAGCATCACGTCCCATGGTCCCATTACTTAAATATAACATATAGAAGGGTATGCTGTTTTGGCAACTTTAGGATTGACATTTCAATGTACTTTAAAGATAAGTACATTTCGTTTTGTCGCTAGCATAGCATACCAATTAATATCATGTTAGCTTGGAAATAAAAATGCACCTTGCTATACAAGCTAGTTCTACCATTGGCTAGGAGTGTGAAGTTTCCACTGCTGGAAAGGAGGACATGGGTGTAAAAAAGATGCTGCAGAAATCAAAGATGAAGCCACAGAGGCCGACACTAGAGACAGTTTTTTTCCCTTTAAATCAACATGTTCCTAAACATCAGTCAGACAACTGCAGCTGATTCAGAAAGCTGCTGCTAGAGTCCTTAACAAGACCAAGAACATGGATCACATTAGTCCAGTTATGAGCCCTTTGCACTGGCTCCCAGTCCGTCAGAGAATAGATTTTAAAATACTGCTGCTGGTTTATAAAGCGCTGAATGGTTTTAGGACCAAAATACACGATAAATTATGAACCATCCAGACCACTCAGGTCAGAAGTGTGCCATGTCTGTCTGGTTTCACAAACATTACATGATGGTACGATGCTGATCACTGGTCTCAGACTGATCTGATAGCTGCTCTGGTTGAGAAACTGCTCCCTGGAGAGCCAACAGTTACAATATCTACAAATTGGGCAACAACGTTTGTTGATCAATCAGTGATCTAACTATTGCAGAGCTGTTCATACAGTGAGGAGAGGTTGTGTGTTTTTAATGACCTGCAGTACCTCTTACACTAGACTTTGTCCACTGGTTGATGAAATTCTGATTTCTGACATACATATGATGTCCTTGTTCACACAAGCATGCACTCGTAAGACGACCTCAGGTGATGCATAAAAAGGATTCTTTTGATTCTGTAGGGAATCTACTTCAACACGTCTACGTCTTCCATGAATTAGTCAAATCTTTTTTATACATTTTTTCCCTTGAGCGGGCTCAGATTCACTTCCATAAGCATTACTTAAAATCAAAGAGGCTACATCCATTTCTTATGTAATCTCTTTGCACTGGACACAGTAAGTGCAGCTCTTCATGATGTAAACTTTAAATGAACCCCCTCTGCAACTCTTGACAAGTCTGGGCTGATATTTAGGGCTTCAGGGTCCGACTGAAGAATGTGGTCTTCTCTAAGATGCAAATGAAGGTTCTAGGGGGAAATCCTGGTGCTCTGGCCTGAAGGAACAAGGCAAAATAGTTTAGAAACATTTGTTCTGAGAGTTGAGCCGTAAAGATGATCATGGTGAGGATGTGACAGTAAGTTTCTAAGCTCCCTGAAATGTCTTTGTAACTGTTTTAATGAAGTTGGAGGGAAATGAAGTCTCTTAAGGTAAGTTTTCAATTTAAAACTTAAACATCAAAATATATTTTCTTACATACACTTAAAAAAAGCAGCATAAGAAGCTATTGTTTCATGTCGTATCAGCTGTTTTCACACATGCACTCCTAAAACATTTCAGACCGCCTGTTTTCAGACAGGCGTGCGTGTTCACACACGTCCCTGACAGCGTGAAGTTCTCCGTGTTGGAAAGGAGAACATGATGTGAAAAGGCAAATCAAAGATGGCAGATGAAGCCACAGAGACCGACACTACATAAAGACGTCTTTATGCCTTCATATCAACGTATTCATAGCAACAACGAACAAGTGGAAAAGAACATCCTAAGAAGCAGAACAGAGTATGAAGCGGATCTATTACGTGCACAAAGATCGCACTGATCACGCACGATGCATGATATAAACATCATAATCGGCTTGTTCGGGGTGAATTTTGTTGTCGCAACTTGCTGTGTTCACACATCAGCTCGCCCCAACTTCACTAGGACAACATTAAAAAGAAATATAAGAAGAATTTAACTGAATACCAGACATATAACTAGAGGGTTGGCAGGAAAAAGTCAGGGTTAAAATTGCTTCCTTTCACGTTCACACATGCAGCTCACACAGAAAATATTTGTGCATGTGTGAAAAGAAACCATTCAAGTTTATGTTGATGCAAATGAAGTTCAAAAATGAGATCTTTTGAAACATTTCTTCTTGCTCTGTTTGCATGTTGCAGCTCTACACTATTTCTTCATTTTCAATGAAATAAGGGAAACTATTTCTAACCTGAACTCATACAGCTGATTAGTATTTGAACTGACCACCAGTCATTTCAGTTCTCAGAAGTGTGCCATGTCTGTCTGGTTTCACAAACATTACATGATGGTACGATGCTGATCACTGGTCTCAGACTGATCTGATAGCTGCTCTGGTTGAGAAACTGCTCCCTGGAGAGCCAACAGTTACAATATCTACAAATTGGGCAACAACGTTTGTTGATCAATCAGTGATCTAACTATTGCAGAGCTGTTCATACAGTGAGGAGAGGTTGTGTGTTTTTAATGACCTGCAGTACCTCTTACACTAGACTTTGTCCACTGGTTGATGAAATTCTGATTTCTGACATACATATGATGTCCTTGTTCACACAAGCATGCACTCGTAAGACGACCTCAGGTGATGCATGAAAAGGATTCTTTAGATTCTGTGTAGTTGGCAGAAATAAACAGCTGTTAGGAGCCGTGGCGTATGAAATGCATCATGTGTTTTATGCTTTAAATTATTATTTAGGCAAGATTTATACTTTGTGCTATTAGGACGCTTACTTTATGAGCAACAAAGAATGTACTTCCTTTAAAAACAGTTAACACTGCTATGGAAGCGAACATCAGACTGTGTCGTCTCAACCAACACCCGACGCCCAGCCACCACCATCCGACTGTGTCGTCCCCACAACCACCGCCGTCCTCATTCATGCACGGCTTCATGCTCCGACCGCCACCTCAGCGGCAAGGAAGTGTGGACAACAGGAACACAAGGAAATCAAAGGAGAAATCCTTCCTGCATATTATCCCATATGCTCTTTTGTAAAGCGTCTCGAGATAACACTTGTTATGATTTGGCGCTACACAAATAATGATTGATTGATTGAAGTGAAATATCATTTGTGAGTCAGTCATAGCCTAAAGCATTCCCTTCTTTCTCATTGAATGTACTCACACAGTGCCCATATACTCCAAAATGAACAACAGGCTGAACTGAAGACTTGAACACAAACCAAAATAAAAAAGGTAAAACAGAGGTAAAAAAAATTAAACTGGGGAGTAAGGTCTTTTTTCTCATCTGCTTGCATACAGTTAGATTACCTTTTGCAACCATGGACTGCATTAAACATGGACATAGTCTCTGTGACGTCACTCATTGGTTTTTGAAGCATATTTTCGAAGCCTTGGTGGAGGTGGCCACATAAAAAAAATGCTTTCTCAAAGTAATCCTAATTGGAAAAGAGCTGGAGCCGAGGCCGGCCTTAAGACTCGCGACAAACAGCTACAACCAGTCGGTCAAATCAGCCACACCGTTCATTATGAATAACCTTTATCCTTCTTAAAATCAAAACGGATGACTTGTAAAAGAATTCATCCTCTGTACAAAGTGTGCTGATCAAACTAGCTCGACCAAATTCATTTACTAAACCAGGCTGTAAAAGAGTTTTATTCCTGCTGTCTGGCTTTTTTTAACGGGTGTGTATGTGGCCCCCCGGGGGATTTTTGAACCAGCCTCAAGTGGACACTCGAGGAGCTTCTTGTACTTACTCGCTGTCTTTATCTGACAACACCAGATGTTGCTGCTTGTTGCAACCAGTGGAGTCCCCCCTTGCTTACTATCAGAAAGAATGAAGGTGCTTTTAGGGTTTCACCTATTAAACCCAGAGGCTTCATACACTTCTTAAATAAATTCAAACAGGAGCTACAAGGAAACACAACGGCTCTCTGGGATTTCAGGCAAATGAAAAAACCCAAATATGGAATATCGACTAAAGCAATATGAGAGAAACTCATAACCAAAAGAAGTTATTCTGGTGTGGTTACCTTCTGAGAAAATTGATGGGCTCAGCCCTCGGTCCAGTTTCTCCCACAGCTCCTTTAATGACCGCAGTGACTCCTCCTCCGACGACAACAGAGACCTGGATAAACCTGGGAGGGGCTGCAGCAGGAGAGTACCATCACTTTAAGATGTTAGACTTACAGGTGTGGGAGAAACATCTGACATCACAGAGGTCACTAGAAATGTATTGCAATAAAAGAAATACATTTCCTTGATTGTGTAGAAATAATGAGGATAATTGGACTGTGTCGATTTTGGAGACCTCTGTGGACAAAGCTGTAAATCAGATATCCATGCTGGTTTTGTTCTTTTCATGTCTAATTTGTGTGTTCTCATCCCGCTTTCTTTTAACAGTAAAACTCATTTTTGCCATGGAAAATGTTAAAAAGGCTGTTTTGGCAGCTAAACACTCGCTCGTCCGCAGATACCGTCTCACTTCAGCAAATGCCTCTTTTATTAGCTCCGAAGATGGTACAGAGTGGGGATCACTTTGTTCCCCCCATTACGGCTCTACTACATTCAGATTAAAAGCTGAACGTCACAGGGTGTCCAGTTGCCTTTGGATCAAGCTTCGAATTTACCATGAGCTGGATGACTGAGAACCTTCACAGACGTCACAGGGTGTAAATATCAGGGCTTGTAACCGCGGTCTGAATAGGGCTTGTGTCTGACACCTACCCCTGGCAGCAGTTTCATGCATTTAAATGACTATATAGAAATAATCAATCTTGGGGCGCCAGTAGCCTAGCGGTTAGTGCACGCGCCCCATGAACGGAGCTGTAGGTCTGTGTTCGAATCTGACATATCGCTCCTTTCAGCATATCAGACCCCACTCTCTCTCTCTCCTGATATCTGATTCTATCCATTGTCCTGTCTCTCTAATAAAGGCAGAAAAAGCCAAAAAATAAACCTTTAAAAAAACAACCACAAGGTCACATTAGTGACATCAGAATTGATTTCGGTCTGTGCGAAAAACCTCCTCAAAATAGCTTAAGTAAATATTGGCATTTTGTTATAAATGGAACGATTTAAATATGAATATTTCAGATTGCACTCAGATATCAATTCAACATGAGGACTGAACTAAGCTGTTGTTGCTTATCTCTTTATACAGGGATTGGAAGATTCTGGGTAAGACTGATTCACAATTAACATCTGGAATGTATCTCCATATATTAATAAAAAATGATGTGTACATTTGACTGGCTGGATGGAGCCCTTGGTATAATGGCCGTGCTTTCACACCATTTTCATGCAGTAAGACGAAGCTCAAGCTATCAGCTACCCCCAGATTGATTGGCACCAATTTAGTGGTGAAAAATGTACTTAGGATTCAGGAGGGAATGTTGCAAAGCACGTTTTGTGTGCAGAACATTGAGAACAGCTGATAGATTAAGAAACTGTACGTTATAACTAATATGCATTCTTTATGTTTGTGTATCAAACTTCAAATCTTTTTTACAAAACTGAACAATGTTATCGCATTATTGCATATTTTTCACATATGGTGCAGGCCTGATTCTGGGGTTACCTCAGGCCTGTCTGGGGTTTTGCATCCTTGGATCCATGGGTTGGCTGCTTCCTTTGTGGCAGGACCTCCGCTGTTGGTTTCAGGGAGCGGTTGCTCAGCAGACATGGAAGTCCTCTGCCTCAATGCATACTGGAGCTCCTGGAGACAAAAACAGTGGAGCTATTAAGGTCTCTAGAGGCAGGACTGAGAAGTGCACAACACCAGGAACATTAACACCTTTCCCCAACAACCACCCTACTAAAAGAAATACCTAATGAAGCATCCTACTTATTTTTGGCCAAGTTAAGGTTTAGAAGCCATTTTATCTGTATGTCTTTAGACTGTGAGAGGAAACAGTAAATTGTTAAATCTCCTGTGAGGAAGCTGTGGTTTGCATCGCTTTTGGTGTCATCTATGGACAAAGTGGAACCTCCACTGTCATTGCTGATTGTGTCCTGTACATGTTTAAAGGAGCAATATGTAACTCTGACATTTAGCGTGTAAAATGGATACTGCAGGACAAATTCAAAACATTGGAGAAAGAGGTCTCCTCCTACCACCCCTCCTCTCAAAGAGTCGATGCTTACGTAAGTTGCCATGTGTTGGACACTGAAGCTTCAATGTTTAGCCAGCTCTGCATCGGTCTGTAAACCTTTCTGTGTTCTAACCTCTCTCCATTTTTCAAAAGCATCTCCAATATTGATCCTAGTTTGAGCACGTTTCTGCTCGTGGAGCTTATTAGAAACATGCAGAGGCTTTTTAGGTCGGGTACAATCACTTCTATCTGAACCAGTTCTCTTGCCCGCTTCCATCGCTGCAACACCTGTTGGTTTGACCTGATAACTGCTCTCATATCTGGCAAACCGAGGGGCGTCCAAAACGGCCGTGTGGGGGTGCCTTAAAACCGCCTACCTTCTCTGGTCCAAACAAATCCAGACCATTCAGGACCAGAATTTAAAGTTAGAAGGAGGACATACTGGCTGCTGCATTGTTGTCAGAGAAGCCAGCACTTCAACATAACATGTTTCCTGTCTGATCATAGAGTACGCTCACTTTATCATTTCATTCAGGAGATATCTTACATAAGTTTCAAACTCTTGATAAATCTGAAGTTCTGCAACGGAAACACTGAGAGAAGAGAGGAGTACGATATTAAAGTTAAAGTGTATTTGAAGGGTCCCTGGGGAAGGAACAGTGTATTGGTGGTACGTGGATGTGAAGAGATGACCAGGTACCTGGGTGGTGAGTTGGTACTGCAGCTGTTCTAAAGCAGACAGTCGGCCATGTTGTTCTCCTCGTGTCTCTGTGGACGAGTCCCTCTGTTGCTCTGCTGCTTCTGTTAACAGAGTTAAAGGCAGACTGTGAGTGCTTTACATTCTGGTCATGAATATTTCCTACTGACTGTTGAGCTGTTGTCTAATGGTAACTAATGATTCATTAATGAAATGTGGTCACATTTCCTTTCAGATCTTCATCATTTCTCATCTATCAGCATTATGAGGTGGTGGTATATAAACAGTTTTTTCAGATTTCCAATCACAACATCATAACTGCATTAAACCCTCTAACCAAGAACATGAAGTTAGAGTCAAACTGCTGCAGCGCAAACAACAAAAAAAACAACAAGCTACATGTCTTTGTTTTTTCCAAAGTGTTTTTTCAAAGATGTTGCGGCTGTGTCTCAGTTGTTAGAGTCAGTCATCTCTCAACCAGAAGACACAGCCACATGTCCGATGTGTACTTGAGCATGACACTTAACCCCAACATGCTCCCGCTGCTTTGTCGACGGAGTATGAATGTGTATGAATGGGATTAGTTACTTCTGATGGATACTTTACACACCAGCCATCAGTGTGTGAATGTGTAGGTGTGACCTGCGGTGTAAAAGCACTTTGAGTAGTCAGAAGACTAGAAGCGCTATAAAAGCTCAAGTCCATTTACCAAATGGATTTTTTTGTGACAGAGAGTTGACATGAAGCCCAAACATGGCAGTCTCCTTATTGGAAACTTTGGTTCGACCCATTAACAGGCAAAGAGGGGGACTTTTAGCCTCCTGGCAAATGGCTTAAATGCACCCACTCATTGCAGTTTTTGGCACTTCTGCATTGACTTCGACACCGGAGGTTTCTGCTTACAGCCAACCTCCACCAGATGCGTGTTCGGTCCGTCTCCGGAGAACGCAGCCGGTGGGTGTTGACTGACGAGGGTGCACAGAGCTGTAACGGACCGGAGCGGCCACGCAATGCACACGTATCTGGTGGAAGTTCAGGGTAAGTCTCATGAGGAACCTTTGCACATGAAAACCTGTTCTGGTACACTCTTATTCGGAGCATCAGGTATTTTTCTTTCAGTGTGGAGTTCTAAGGTTTAAAAGTATCTTAGCTAAAGATTCTTTTATAAGGGTTTGTAAACATAAATGGTTTAAATGAAAGACTTTCATCTATAAAACTGGATGATTAAATACTCCTCATGTCTCTAACTTGAATGCTAATAAACAGAGTCACTGTTGTTGATAAAAAGCTAATAAACTCATCTGATAATGAATATATTATGAGGTAATAAATAACCTGTGTGTGGCTGACGGTGTGTAATTATTGTACCCTGTAGTTCAGCGGTGGTGACCTGGGCCCGGAGGCGGTTGCCCATCTTTATCAGCTGCTGTTTCTCGATGCTCAGACGGCTGATACAGAGCGCTGCTTGCTTCAGCCTCGAGTGTAACAGAGCACAGTCGCTTTTATCGAACACACCACCAGACGTCAGAGCTGAGGCCTGCTGCTGACGCAAACGCAGGTTCTCCTCTTGGAGCTGTCGCACAAGAGCACTCTGAAAGGGAGAACGAGATACAAGTTCAAGGATGTGGGATGCTGCATAAAAATCTCTCAGTATCTCCTTTTGATCTCACATAACAGAACCTTTCACAACTAGGAATGTTACACAGTATTGACTTACATAAAAAGGAAGTTAAGCCCTGTTTCGACCGGAGGAACTATCCCCCAGAACTCTGGTCTTTTTGAGGAACTATGTGCGTTTCCACCAGATCTACCAGGGTAGAAATGCAGTTCTGGGGTGGAAGTTTACCCCTAAAAAGACCCTGCTAGGGGTTATGTACTTTCTGAAGGTCCAGGGACTTTTGACAACAGGGCATGCAGCCCCTGCAGAGCTGAATGGCTCTGATTGGTCAGTCACAGCAGGGTGTTAGATCACCCACTGTGCTTAAAAGACTGCAGCTAAGAGCCCATTGTTTTTACCCTACCTTTATTTTAATCAAAGTTTGACTGTTACAATTATAAAAAGGTACAAACCAATTAGATTAGACTAAGTATGACTTTAAGAACACATCAACTAAACTAAAAATAAAAATGAATAGAAAAAGCAAACAACAGAAGAGTCAGAGGTTTCATCTGGATTTAAAACCTTTATAGTTTTCATTGAAGTGAATTTTAAGTCATTCACTCGTTCATGGAGATAAAACTACTTGGTTTGACTTCAACAGAATAATCTACATTTATGTTTGTATAAGATAATGAGGGACTTGTGTACTTTATCTTTTTTTATTCTCCATTAAAAAAACATCTTTAAATAAAATATATTCTAACTTTGGTGACTACAAATATTTTTCAGAAATACAATTTTAAAATGATCCTTCACAGATCTTGTGTATTCACAATAAAAAATCTGATGTTCTAAAGTTTAAATGTCAAAATCATAAAAAATACTTTACCCTAATATTAACTTGAAGACATTCATTTCACGGGTTAAAATCATTTCTCTTCCTAAAAGGTGTGTCTTGGTGAAAAGAGGGGAGTGAGGTATCCAGTGTTCATTCTTCTAATACTTTGATTAGAGTCCTCTTTCCTTTAATAACACACTAAACACAGCACTCATCTTTTTTCCATTGTTAATCAATAAAGTCATTTGCAAAACAATACAGCCTGATTTGCATAAACTTCCCAGAACTTCAGGCAGCGGTGGAAACGCAGACAACCATTGGCCACAGGAACCTTTTAGTTCCTTGAAGAGAAGTCCCTGAACCCCCTAGTTCTGGGGGCCCTTGGTCGAAACGGGGCTTTAGAGTTGTTCAAATTTGTCCAATACAGCCTTTAATGAAGGATCAGGTGTTGGCGAGTATGTCAGTCTATGCACCAATTTTTTAACCTTAAAATCATTTCTTTGATTTCACTGAACATCAGTTATTCGTCTTGCTGCCACTAAATTCAGTTCAGCTGTTATCGCTCTCACACTGATATCAGCCAATTAATAGAAGTAGGATTTAGAGAAAGATTTTTTTTTATTGGAAATATGTAAAGCTAACTATCATGCACCCTTCTGACATTTGAGTGGTGGTGGTGTAAACTGACTGACAGTCACGAGTCGTCACAAAGGAGATCCAGGCCGTCACCTGGATTGTCCTGACAGGATCTCCGACTTCTTTCAGTACCTGTTCCAAGATGCTGGTGAGCGCAGACTCTCCGTGTGACACCTTGACCTCCTGCTTCTGCAGGGTGGAGGTGTTGGCACATTTCTCCGGACGCCTTTGACCTGACGATCCAAAACAAGCACAAGAGGAAGAAGAAGAAGAATTCAACAAAGTTTCCACAAATGTCTTTCTTTCAATTCTACAATTCATTTAGCGAACACTTTTATCCAAAGCGACGTACATCAGAGAGTAAGTACAACACAAGCAAGGATCCAGAGAGGAGGAAACAACGTCAGTAAGTGCAAACAAACAGCTTTAAGTCCGATTGGACACACAGGTGCTGACAGGAAGTGACCAGAGGCAAAGCACAACATCGACAGCTGCTCTTTAGAGTTCTGTTCTGTAAAGAAACCATCTTAAAAATCATCGTTACCAAACAAAACCATCGTCGTCATTACCATCATCATCATTATAAATAATACCAAAAACAATCGTCATCATCATCATTAAGGTCGTAGGTCTTTCACTGATTTAAGCACAAATATACAAAATTAGGCTGTCCAGTAAAAAATCAGAGCTGCACCAGGTTACACGATCGTCTCTTTCTTCTCATGTTTAGTAAAACCTGCTTCACTCTCTTCAGCAGCGTCTCCCTGACTCCTGAAGGAATTAAGAATTACCAAACAAATACTATAATTGGTGATTATTATTTTAGGCTTTTGCTTGCAGTCTCTTCCCTGCCTGCCTCGCTGAACGGTATTTGCTGCTACAAGGAGTTTTTATCTTCAGTTGTACCAGTTAATTATTATATGTATTAATCTATAAGATTTCCTGCAAAGTGACACTTCTCATGACAGCTCAAACTTTTAAATCATACGCTCACACACTCAGGTTTTATCATCCAAGAGTCCCATCGTAACCAAAGAATATCACGCAATTTAATAATACTTTAAAGCATCTTTCTTCCTCAGGCCTGGGCAGCGAAAATGAGAGAGAGAGAAAGAGAGAGGGATCCAACACATCCATATGAACAGCAAGGATGCGAAACAAAAACTAGTAGAAGTACTTTTAGGCAAGAGGATGAAGTGCCAGGAAACATTCTTTGTTTATCTTGCAGTATGTCAATGTGTCATTGCTTGTTCCACCTCTGCTTATGAGCATCCCACATCCACACAGCCGACATGTTTGCATTTGTGTGAGATGCTGTCGTGTTAGTTTTTGTGTCTCTGTGCATGTGAATCTGAGATCGGGACAGAGAGGATTGTCTGGTCATCCATCAAGATTCAACAAGCTGAAAATCACAAGCCGATCAATTGGTGCACCAATATTGGTCAATATTAATCAGAATCAGAATTGTTTTTTATTGCCAAGAACAGCTGATCAGCACAGTGCTTCAAGGTGGAGGGAGAGTCAGAGTCTGGTTCAGCTGCTTTGCAGGGGTTCTTGAAGATCTTATTAACATGTCTTTAACATCTATTTCACTGACAGAAGGAGGTTTCGCTGGGGTGTGGGGGGAGTGGGCTATTGGGGTGGACAGTCGTTGAGAGTTCTGAGACCCTGCTGTGGTGGGGGGTGGTGAGTTGTGAAGTGGAGTCGTTGGGGATACTTTCTGGGCTGTCCCATTGTCTTTCAAAGCGACAGTAGAACTCGTTCAGGTTGTTGGCCAGGCGCAGGTCACTCACAGAGTGGGGGGTTGTTGGGCTTTTGGCTGGTGAGCTGTCTGAGACCCGTCCAGACTGAGCCAGCGACTCTCTCTGAGAACTATTGTTGTAGTTTCTCAGAGTAATGACGCTGGGCTTCTCTCACTGCCCTGCTGAAGATGAATTTAGCCTCTTATAAACTCAATGCCTTAATGCCTCTACCTTTTTCTGCCTCAACTGTCTGAGTTTAGCTGTGAACCAGGGCTTGTCGTTGTTGTAACTCACCGTAGTGCGTGAGGTTACACACAAGTCCTGACAGAAGCCAGTGTATGACGTCACAGCCTCTGTGTACTCGTCCGACTGTTTGTGGCAGTCCTGACTGAATCCCAGTCAGTACAATCTAAGCACGCTTTTAATTTTTCCACAGCTTCACTGGTTCACTGCTTTGATGTCCTCACAACAGGTTTGCAGATCTTTAATTTCTGCTTGTATGAAGGAATCAAATGGACCATAACGTGGTCAGAGTGGCCGAGTGCAGCGCAGGGGATGGAGTGATAAGCATTACTGACTGTGGTGTAAAAGTGATCCAAGATATTTCCCTCTCTGGTCGGACATTTGATAAACTGTCTGTACTTAGGAAGCTCATGACTGAGATTACCTTTGTTAAAATCACCGAGGACAATAACTAAGGAGTCTGGGTTTGTCCGCTCCACACACAGTATCTGGTCGACGAAAGCGCACTGTGCCTCCTGCACGTTGGCCTGCGGTGGAATGTAAACACCGACCAGAATGAATGAAGCGAACTCACGGGTGGAATAAAAAGGTTTGCAATGAATGAAAAAAGATTCCAGCTCAGGAGAACAATGCTTTTGGACCACTGTTACATTCGTACACCAGCCACTGTTGACATAACAACAGATTCCTCCACCCTTTGCTCGCTCTGAAGAGTCGGAATCCTGCCAGCTGCAGCAGAGAGTCCGGTATCAGTCCACACAGCCACGTCTCCGTGAAGCACAAAACACAGGATGTATAAAAGTCTCTGTTTCTCCCCATCATTAATGATTAATGAATTCTAATATGTTTTAGTAATCAGTCTCAGGTTTGTTTGTTTAGGCTGAAAATAAAGAATACCTTGCTCAAGTCCCTGGAGCTTCATGTATGTGTTGTCTGGGAGTGCAGGTGGCAGGTCCTCTGTCGCTGGAGCCACGCTGAGCAGTCCTGTAGCGCCCTCTAGCTGCTCTTTGAGCGTCCTGCAGTGAGCCTTCAGTAAGGACACCTCCTGCTCCAGAGCTTCAGTGTAATCTGCAGCTGGTTTCACAAAGATATTTATCACTGATCTACAGAGTTAGGTCAGTCTTAATTTTGGCAGATTAGTCCGTCGCTTTTAATTTAAAAGTAAGAAAAAAAAGAATTATTCAAGTTTAAACTAAGATACGTATTTCAAAAGTAACAATCAGTGACCTGCAGATCAGTTTTAACAACTGCCAATAACATCAATACATAAGTCCTGACTTGTTGAACATTTTATATGAGACACTGAGAAAAAGAGGAAAATGCAGAGAAATCCATTCGGGAGCCTGACAGATGAGTAAATGCAGGCGCTGAATCCTGCCCCTTTAAAGTCATTTTCAGACTTTTCACACATGCACTCCCAAATTTGACCTTGCTACATGTAACTGGATGTTTTCACGAACACAACCATCATTTCCATCAGCCATTCACAGCTAAATCAAATCTCTTTGCTTCAATATTGATGTTGCAATCCTATTTTAGCTGGATATAAAAATAGTTGTAATTAGCTCTTTGATGTTCAGACCTAATTTCGACCCAATAGTATTCACTGGGGTAGATTAATGTAGGCCATAATAAAAGAACATCTGGATCACAATGCTTAAAGTCATAGTAACCTTTCACAGTATGAACATCAACGATATATAAGATGATGAACCATGTGTGTGTGAAAGAGTGACGACCACACCTGCTGGGCTGACGTTAGGGGAAGTGTTGGTGGACTGTGCCGGGAGTCCAGAGGCCATTTGAGTGTTATTGGAGGCTGAAGGGCTGCTGGATGATGAACTCGCTGAGGAGGGGAGGTCTGTGGCTGTGGAGGGAGTGGGAGATGGCTGAGACCCTCCATGTCCTTCCTCATCTGGTTAACCACAGCGCGCAGGACGCCGTTCTGCTCCTGAAGACGATGGATCTCTTCTGATGCTAGATAATCGACTCTTGGTGTGAGACCCTGAGTGGATACAGAGCAGTGTACTGTATTTCTTTACAATTTAAATAGAACATAAACCAAAGCAAAACCCACGGTATGAATCTAACATGGGTCACCCTCTCCCTGCATCCTTTCATCCAGTCTCATCTCATCCTTTTTCTGAGTTCACTGCACATCCCCCAGTTGTTCATAGGTACGTGCTTTAGTCATCAATGAGTCAGTCTTTCTACAGAATAATCTCTTCTATGTCTGACCACTCTGCTGGGCTCGGTTTGGGAGGCTTTTTTTATTCAAAAACATTTTTTTAGTGAGGTGTCCTTTTGAATTATGGTACAGGGGTCCCTGGTAATCTTGCAACATAAAATCTCCGCAAGAATCAGAAAACCTCACCAGAATGTTTGCATTTTCCTACATAGCTAGAAAATATGTGAGATTGGCTTTTATTTGCCAACACTGTCTCTGAAAATGCTGCATAGCTAATTGTTAATTTGTCATTTGGGGTATACAGTATGTGACAAAAAAGGGGAATTACATTTTTCCAACCAAATTCCCTCTCTCCTCTGTTGCTTTTTCACACATCGAATGCTGACCACTCTTTATCAAGTTAGTGTGCAGTTCTAGTTCCTATTTTGGAATAGAGAATTACATGTTTTTAATGCTTTGCTGCAAGTACTGCCTTAACGGGAGACACTCAATCATTTTGACCAGTTTCTGCATTCTCTATCTCTCTTTTTCTCTAAGTGCAACCTCTAGTTACTACATAACCAAGACTTATCACCACATGTTTTTGATATTTCAAATGGCTTTTAATTGTCACTGTACAGCAGCATTAGTGACTGTATGTACCCGAGCTGCAGCTGACTGGGTTGCAGTCTCAGCGTCAGTCTGAGTATCAGTGCACGACGTCTTCGGATTCTCCCTTTGCAGGAAGTATTGTAGACTAATTCATATTAATGGACTATAAATGATGTTAAACCTCTCTACAGCCACAATCACAGTCCACTAATGTAGAGGCTGACAAATAAATCCATGGACTCCAGTCATGGTTCCCATGGTGATGGAAACAACCTGACAATTATTGAGTTGGTCCAAATTTTATTATTAATCCCACCACTGCCACAAATCAACACAATCCTTAAAGGCAGGGTTGGTAATTTTCTCCAGATCCACTTTTCAAGATTTTAGTTGAAATTGTCTTTATGTCCTGACAGAAATTAAGAAAAGGGTGGGTGTAGACGGAGCACTGAGGGAATGCTACTTTCAAAATCATGCTAGTTTTCAAAAATTATCAACGCTGCCTCTAAGTTCCTCACAGGTTTAGCTGTAACCAAAAATAAAAACAAACAAAAGTAAAGCAAACTCTGAATTACACATGTTTAGGTCACAATGTTTGCAACTTGTTAAACAAGTCACACACAAGTTAGTTGTGCCCTAAAACATAACCTGCTCCGTCCATCATCTCTTTAACTTGTGATTGGACCAAAATGTCCAGTATAATTATACATGCCGTATTTAAGAAGCCTTAAAACTGTTTATCAGAGTAGGCTAATTTTCTCATTTGCATCTTTAAAATCTGAACAAGTTTTGTAACCAATGGAGTCACCCCCTGCTGGCTTCTTTAAAATTGCAGGTCTGATGAACTTTGACAATGGGGATGTAACAATTTGGGGCTTACATCCTTGGGAGAGCAGATTTGAACACAGATCGTCTGACAGCAGAATGTCCAAAGCTGTCCAAATTCAAAGACTCCTTTTAATGCTGCTGACAAATGCGTCCTTCTTTGCCAAAGAAGGATCCGTCTGGAGCACCCTTTATCGCCCGACATATCCCAAGATTCTTTGCGAGAAAATTCAAACGAGCTGGTAGACTCTGAAGCACCTGGGTAAACTTTAAATAATTCTGAAAACAATAGGATAAGTTACGTTACGTTAGTTTGTCATCTAGTTCTGGTGCAGCTCTTGAGGTTGCAAGGTAACATGGGTGGCGAAGAATCCTCATTTCAGTTTGGCCTGAGTGGCCTAATCAGGCTATGAAGACTGGGTGGTTGGAGGATGCTACTAATGAAATGAGACAGAGCTCGAGACTGCGCGTTTCAGTCCACTTTGTACAGCGTATGGTTTGAACATGGCATATAAAACATTTGAAAACTCTCACTGGTAATTGCAGCTTCATGTCTTCTACATGAGTCATGTGAGATGGTCTAAATGGAGCTTGGTGCCAGAGCAGTGTTGTTGTACTGTATGATAGGTTAGACTTTAGGGGCTGGTATGTTTGGGAGGCAGTGGGCTACACCGAAAGGCCATCATACCTCTTAGGGCACACGAGGAAAAGGCCATAGGCCAAAAAAAGGACTCTGACTTTAGATACTTTAGGAGCACTGCATATAACACCAACATGTGATAGATAAGGGTTTGGTGGAGGTTAGCATGTTATTGACAGTTCAACCTAACAGTAAAGTCCTCCAAGCTTGAAGGTGACAAATCTTTCAGAGAAAACATTGTGAGAAAGATCACTGCAGATATCTCTCATTAAGTAACTGCTACTTCTTGGAGAGCTTCAACATGTGTTCTCAACTATTGAAATTCAGGCACACAGCTGGATTTCTGCAGCAGTGAGTTTAAATTTCATGAAAAGTAAATGTACATAGCCGAGGTGTGTGGTTATTTCATGGATATGTGTCCAGCTTACAGCTTTTGATATTTCAGTGACAGGGATCATCAATAGACACCAATACAAATTCCTTGTATGTGTAAATGTACTTGGCAATAAACCCGATTCTGATAGGAATGGTGAACTCGTCCTTTCATCTGTGCACCAGGCTGAGGTGTGACGGCAGCTGGATTGTATGTAATGTTACCTATGCAACATGTAACCACAGAGATGACATTTTGACATGTGGAGCGCAGGAGGAAAAGGTCAGGAAATGTCATAAATAGAAAGAGCTTGTCCTGTGCCTGTGGCACTCTGCCAAACTGAACATGATCCTTCTAGTATTCATGAGGAACTAAAAGCCTTTAAAGATGTGAATGTTTCCAAAACCACTGTGACTGCCTCACTGGGTGGGGAATATCCAAAACAAATGACAAAGCAATCCGGTCAGAATTTTAGCCTGCCACTCAGTCTGTGTGTCAGCAGAGCTCAGAGATACTGAAGGTAGCTCCTTCCATTTACCTTGGAACTCAGAACTCGGAGCAAAAAACATCATTTCATGGCTTTCCTGATTGATAGAATTTAACAGACAATACAGTGAAAAGGCAGGCAGATGTCATGGAAATCTCTGTAAACAAGAGTTTGTTTGAATAAAAGCTCTTGAGTCAAGTAGAAGCCTTTGTTGAGTTTAATTCTGTTTTGCAAAATAGAAGGAGCAAACACTACAGAGTGTGCAATAAGAACAGTCTGCAGACAAAGAGAAAACACGCTTTTATAGTTGAATCACAAGAAGAGGGGTGGGTATCAGTAACCTCTGTTGTTGGGCAGATTGAAGAGTTTTAAACATAGTCTAAACAGTGTTTGTGTCTTAGTTCAAAGACAAGCAGAAGGTCATAATAATAATAATAATAACTTGGATTTATATAGCGCCTTTCACGAAACCCAAGGACGCTTTACAATAGAAAGGGGGGGGGAGAAGGTAACACAAAACAAAACAAACAACATACAGAGGTTCTTTTAAAAAAAGGAAGTTCATGCAGAGGTAACGTTCTTCTCCTACGAGGAACAGAAAACACGGGGGCAAGGTGTGAAATTGAGAAACGGTACTTTTGTAAATGTCGCAGACAGGTTGAGCACATCTGCAATAATGATGATAACATGACACAGACATCAGGCCAAATTGGCAGATATATTTTTTTAGTGATAATCCATTTGCTAGAATAAAACATTTAATAATATTATCATTGAACAGCTTAAAGCAAAAGCTGCGTTTTGTACCACGGGTATCCAGGAATGAAGTCTCAAAGACTTCTCTTACCGTATAATCCAGAATATAAATCACACTGATAAATAAAACATGGTCTTTTGGGGGGGTCTCTTAGAGGTTAAAAAGGTTTAAAATGTCTCCCTGTGTGACGACGTCCATTGCATTCAACACATTTCTGTGCAGCTCTTTGTAGTAGCATTTGGTTTCGCTATCCTGCTAGTTATCAGTATAACAAGTTGTGCTGCACACATCCTCTTGTCACTTCTTGTCTTTCATTTCAGAGTCTTTACTATGACACCAGCTCTCCACAAGGTTTATTTACTGTACTGAAAAGTTTACCACTGTTTCCTTTAACTGCATGATTAGGAGCGCAAGAAAAGCTGTTAAAAGCTGGCCCTGCCAGCCTGGTCCACGTGCTATGTCTCCCAGCATGCTTTTCACAGATTAACAAAAAATCCTGGTTTTTTAACATGAAAATAAAGGTCTTAAATGAACGTATTCTACACTGAATTTTACTATAATTTAACATTTCCTCCAACCCATTATATAAGGCATTTCAACCAAGGTCTAAAGATCTGTTAAGATGGGGCAAATGAATCTGCTGACGTGTGAAAGGGTCTTCTGAATTCTGTGATTTGTCCCTGATCTTAATGATATTTAGACCCTGGTCCCTGAAGATAAAAAGTTGAAGGACCTCCTAAAGTCACTTGCATGTGGGAAAGGTTCCTTTAGTGAAAACACAGCTAGCTCAACATTTCTGTTTGACATGAACCTCCAGAAATGTATCTCAACGCCATACTGGTCGACTTTGGAGCTTTGCACCAAAAACTAAGGAGGCAACACTGATCTTGAGTCTAGTTTGTGTCCAGCTGCTAGACCCTGATGGCTTCTACAAGAGGCTAAAACGCGAATGGTGATTGCTGATGTTTACGTCTACAGGCAGTGTAAGGTCTAAGAACTCTCACCTGAAATGCCTGGTCTCTCTCTGTCTTAACAGAACGAAGAAGAACAGTCAAGTCCTGCAGCTCCTTTTCTTTCTCCTTCAGCTCTGCTTTAGCCTGAGATACACCAACATGAAACACAGATTAGAATCATTATCAATTATACCATCAGCATGGGCTCCAAACAAGCGTAAGAGACAAACAGTGATAAGCCTTCACATTAACACCACTAACATGTGAAGTGAATAACACTGATTATCTCTTTATCATGGCACCTGTCAGTGGGTGAGATATGTTAAGCAGCAAGGGAACATTTTGTCATTGGAGTTGAGGTGTTGGAAGCAGGAAAATGCTTAAGGGTAAGGATGTGAGCGTCTTTGACAAGGGTCAATCTGTGATGGCTAGACTAGTCAAGTCTGCAGCTCTTGTGGGGTGATTCCCGGCCTGCAGTGGTCAGTACCCCTGTTCACTGCTGAAAGCGCCTGAAAATGGGCAATGGGGATGTGACCATCAAAACTGCACCACGGAGCATTGATAGGAGGTGGCCTGGAGGAACACGGTGAGTTCAAGAAGTTAACTTGGCCTCAGGATTCCACAGATATTAATCCAGTCAAGCATTTGTGGGAGCTGATGTTCTTGGGAGATTTGCTTCAAATCAATAGCAGAGGCTATCCGTGTCCCCCTATCAAATAATGCCCCATGTACTTAATAACTTTATTTTAAACCACTACTAACTCCTATGCATTGTCAGAATGTGGAGGACAAGTTTGGCCGCTGTATTACCGACACTGCTCCGTTACTTTTTACTGCATGTTTTATATTTGAGATCGTTTTTTTACCCGATCAGACACGGAGCAAAGAGGATGTGAGTACAAGATATGATCCGTAGGAGGCTAAAATACGGGGAATATCTTACATTTGGAAAAGAGCGCCCGTGACATCAACAGCGCATTTCTGAAAAGTTGAAAGATTTTCAATTTGAGCGTCTTGAGCGGCTGCACAAAAACGGCAGAGCATATAGTGTGTAGGCAGAGGGCCTACACACTATAAGCTACCCTAGGGCTGCTGTTTTTTTACACAATACAAATAACTTATACACATGTTCTCCACTGTGCATAGAAAGTGTTGTGTGACATCAGACAAGCTGACCTGGTCTCTAGCCTGGGTCAAGCCTTGTATCAGCTGCTCATTAGCGAGGTAGAGTTCAGCCTTCACGTCCTCACAGCGTCTCTGCCACTCCAGATCTGCCTGGACTCTTCTCTGCTCTAAGATCTGCTCCCTCTTCAGACCAGCACTCAGCTGCTGCTTGTATCTGAACACACACACACCACACACACACACACACACAGTTGTTGTCTTTGTTTCTTGTCTTTTGTGTTACATTGTCAAACATTCCATCAACATATCTAGGTCAGTGTTGAACCATTATCAGGTATTATTTATCGGTATTGGTGCATTCAATGATTTTACCCGTCTTCACCTCTAAACTGTTTTTATTGTCTTTCTTTTTTTCTCACCCCTTCATCTCGGCCCGGCTCCTCTCCAGCTCAGCCTTCAGTTTGCTTTCTCTCTCCTGCAGGGCGATCATCTCCGTATCCTTTAAGACGATCTCACGGGAGACTTGACTGACGTAATCATCCCAGCCGGTCCGGATTTTCTCCACCTCTGTGCGAAGTCTTAGAAAACACACACACAAACAAATACATGGAAGCTTGGGTCAATGCAATAGAAAGCATACCTGAGCAGCCACATACACCACACACTGCGCAGAAAATAAACACAGAATCATAAACAAACTAAAGCTGAACAAGCTAAATACTTTTAAGATTTTCTGTCTCACCTGTAGATCGTCTCATCTTTCTGCTTCATGGCCTCCTGTTGGTCTCTCTGTATGATGTGTGCCTGTGAAGCTTGAACCTCCATATCCTCCTGTTGTTTAATGATGTGTTTCTCAGCTGTTTGCAGCTGCTCCGTGTGCGCCTGACGCTGAACCTCCAGCTGTGCCTTACACTCCTTCAGAGACCTGATGGCACCCTCGTATCTTTACAGAAAGAGCCATACCGTCAAACATGAGGAGACATGTTGAGTGATTAGTTTACCCAAAAAGTTACTGTTCATCACAGAGACAGACCCCTCCTTGGTCTGCAAAGCATTCTGAGCTTGTATGAAAGATGCCACAACAGTGAAATGTTGTTATTATTATGTACCTGTAACAGAAAATGCAACATTCCCCTTAATGTCTTTTTAAAATGTTGACGCTTGCTCTCCAAAGGCTGGACCTCGTGTAGTTGCATAAAAAAAGGGCAGGTTTCTAACAGTTCCTGTCTGTACCAGCATCAGGCTAAGAGATAATGTGTGTAATTAATGACTCACCTTTTCATGTGTTCATCCTCCTGCTTCTTCAGTTGGGTCTCCATACATTTCAGCTCCTCCTCAAACTCCTTTATCCTGAGACAGAAGATAGCCAGAACATTTTCTACACCTGTAGACACACACACACACACACACACACACACACACCCCACACACACACCCCACACACACACCTTACAATGCAGGAGCAAACCTGTAGTCCTTGACAGCCATGAGGTCTCGGATCTCCTGCTCTTTATGTTGTAGCTGAGTTTGTATCTGCTGACAGAACTCCTGAGTGGATTGGAGAGTTTCTGTAGTCTGCAGCTGAGCCTGGCTGTGAACTTCAACCTCTTTGGACAGCATCTTCACCTGGACACACACAAACAGGTCAACAAATGATGATGAAAAATGAGGGTGTTATGAACTCGACAGAGATCTAGAAAACTTCTCTATTATTTACATATACTTCTTTCTTTTAAACGAACTAAGCTGATGTTTGTAGAAAACTTAAACTGACACCATATTTTCCTCTCCTCACCTTGAGGTCATGACCGAGCACCACAGCTCGCATCTCGTCCATTTTTACGTTGAACTGATGCTCCCGCTCTTTCAGCTTGCTGCCCAATGCTGCTGTCATCTCCTGTTGGCCAGAGGAGAGTGATTAAAGACAAGGGTAAAGAATTTGAACAACAATACATATTTTGTGAGATGTAGGCATTGCTGCTATAATTTAACACAAAATCAGAAAGCACATTTTTTGCCCATTCCAGCCTGCACTTTCCATTTTGTATCATGTAGAACTAGTTAGCTTGGTTGACATACCCGTTCTCTTCTCCAGTTTTGAACATTGTTTAATGAGCCTTGACAAGTCCTTATCGCGGCTTTAAAAACACAACCAGCTACCTGGACTGCTCAGATAGAAATACTGTGGCATGTAAAGGTCCAATATGTAAGATATTTAATGAATTAAATGATAAAGTGACCTTACTCTATCATCAGACATTAAGGAAACATGCTACATAGGGCAGTGAGACATTCAGACCTTTAGGATGAACCCAAACAAAAGACCTCTCAAAGGTAACGCTGACTAGTGTCTGTTACACTATGTATAAACACCTAGTGGTGCCACCTGGGCGATCCCAGCCGGAGGTGATCAGTCCCCGACGTGTGTCCAGGTAGCATACACTGCCACGCGTCGCCCCTCTTAAACCAGAGTCACCGGGAAGTCTTCTCAGCCGCTTCCAGGATGTTCTTGACAGCCCTCCTCCTTCGCAGCCCACAGCTACTCAATACTGCGAGACTTTCCTGATACAGCCTTCATGTCAGAGGAGCAATATGTAACCCTAACAACTAGCGTTTAAAACGGGTACTGCAGTCCAAATTCAAAACATTGAATAGAGCTTTCTCTCCCCCGCCCCCTCCTCCATAGAGTCGATGCTCACGCAGGTTGCAATGTCGCGAACACAGAAGCTTCAGTGTTTAGCCAGCTCTGCATCGCTCTGTAAACCTTTCTGCGCTTTAACTTCTCTCCATTTTTTCAAAGCATCTCCAATATTGATCTTAGTTTGAGCACGTTTCTCGCAAACCAAGGGGCATGCAAAACGGCCTTTTGGGGTTGCTGTAAAACCGCCTACCTTCTCTGGTCCAAACAAATCCAGACCATTCAGGACCAGAATCTAAAGTTAGAAGGAGGACATACTGGCTGCTGCATTGTTGTCAGAGAAGCCAGCACTTCAACATAGCATGTTTCCTTCATGTCTGATCATAGAGTAAGCTCACTTTATCATTTCATTCATTAAATATCTTACATATTGGACCTTTACATGCCACAGTATTTTTATCTGAGCAGTCCAGGTAGCTGGTTGTGTTCTTAAAGCCACGATAAGGAGGGGTGACGCGTGGCAGTGTATGCTACCTGGACACAAGTCGGGGACTGATCATCTCCGGCTGGGTCGCCCAGGTTGCACCACTAGGTGTTTATACAAAGTGTAACAGACACTAGTCAGCGTTACCTTTGAGAGTTCTTTTGTTTGGGTTCATCCTAAAGGTCTGAATGTCTCACTGCCCTATCAGTTATTTCAGTCCTACAGACTGGACACAGCCAACTATGAGGGATTATAATAGGAGATAGAAATAGATCATCTCTGTGTGGAGCTGCGCTGTACCAGAGCCTTTAATGTCTGTCAGTGGCACAATGTTTTTTACATTGAGACAGATTATTTTCTTTATTTAAGTGTGTTTGTGTGTCTCTGTGTGTGTATGTGTGTGGTTGTTCACCCGTCTCTGGAGGGTCAGCTCTCCCTCCACCTCTTGTATCCTGCACTGAAAATCCAGTTTCATCCTCTCATTCTCCTCCATTTGCTTCTGAATTTCACCAGCCATGGAACTACAATCACACACACACACACACACACACACACACGCACACGCACACACACACACGCACACCAACAAAGTTAAAGAACATTATGATTAGGTAAGATACACAGCTCAGTCTTTTGATATCTAACTAAAAAGTATGACAACAAATGTCATTAATACTCAACCAAAGCTAGAGCCTCGGGCATGTTCAGCCCCAACAACACGTGTGTTTGTGTAGCGTTGAACACCTTTGTCGTGTATGCTGCGCTGTGCAAGTGAAATGCCCTTTAAAACGGCAGAGCTTGTGCAAAGCGCCAACATCCGGTGTTAAAAATGAAGATAATGTAAAAGAGCAAAAGAACTGCAGATCTTTGAGTGTCCACTAGAGGCTGACTGAAAAAGTCAAGAACCACCAGGGTCCCATATCAAAGCTTCCATCTTTACAGCACAAACAAACACGTTTACAGCCTGGTACAAAAACAGAATCTGGAATCAATTTGGGTGTTTTCTCTATAACTCATCCGATTTTATTCCATTCAGCCTTAAGAATAGAAGATAACAATTTGAATTAAAAATAGCTGGAGCGGCAGTAGCTCTGTAGTCTGTTAGGACTTGGGTACGGAACAGTAGGGTCGCCGGGTCAAGTACCAGTGCCGATCAAAGTATGGAGAGGTGCCAGGCCACAGTACTAGTACTCTAATACTGCCGAGGTGCCCTTGAGCAAGACACCAAACCCCCAACAGCTCTGGTGTGCTCCCTGTGTAGCAGTCCCACTCTCTCCAATAATGCATGTCCACAGGTCCTGTTTGTGCATGTGAGTATTTTCGTGTGTGAGAAGCAGGATCCTCAAAACTGTGTGTAAAACAAGAATATCCCCTCTGGGATTGATAAAGTATGCAAAAAAAAAAAAGAAGAAAAGTATTCGACGATTTAAAGGTGATAAAAAATATACAATAATAGTGATTAATTTAAATTGAAATAAATGTAAGAATAAAAGTTTCTGTAACATACAACAATCGTGCAATCCGTAGGGACTTGGGTTGGGAACCGGAGGGTCGCTTGTTCAAGTCCCAATGCGGACCAAAATATGGAAGTTGGTCTGGTGGCTGGAGAGGTGCCAGACCACTTCTCGAGCACTGCCGAGGTGCCCTTGAGCAAGGCACCGAACCCCCACCAGCTCAGGGGGCTGCCACCGCACTCTGACATCTCTCCACTAATGCATGTCCACAGGTCGTGTTTGTGCATGTGTGTGATTCAGGCCTGTGTGTGTGAGAAGCATGTCTCTCAATAACAGAGTGCGAACCAGAATTAATAAAGTATATAAAAACATATACTGTAGGGACCAGGTCCAAGTTTGTATAGAAAATAAACAGAGTTAAAGTCTCGATAAACGGCTAATCAGGAAACAACTTAAAGCGTTTGATGCTGTAAACAAGTTGAACTGATGAGTTGACTTTGAAAGGCGCTTCACATATTGTGTGTTAGAAAGGGAAAGTAGGTCTTTAATAATGTAGAGGTGATAAAATGCTCAAATTAAAATGCAGGCAAACTTTTCAAAATGTCTACATTTCACAAATATTTTGATAGTGCTCTCTCGCTGTTTCTCTCGCGGTAGCTTTGGGTTCAAAAAATTACTGAAAATTGTGTGATGTTTTTTAGGCTTTGGTACTTTTCCACACTATCAATAATTTAAATAACTGAGATCGAGGATCTCATCTTATCTTTTCAATAGGCTGGATTTTCTGTGCTGTGCATTGAGTTATTATGGTGTGGTTGGGTTTCACCTTTTATCTTACACTTCTTTCACTAATGTGGATTGATTAATGGCAATGTTATATTCATAAATTCATTACTCGCTGATCTAAATCCCAGCCATAATGATTGTATTTCTTCTTTCAGACTTACAGTTTGAGCTCTTCCAGCTGCAGCCTGTACTGAGCAGCGCTGTGCTGACTCTGTCTGAGCTCCTCCTGCCACCGCTCCGCCTCTCTGGTTCTTTGCTCTTCCAGCCGGGTGACCTGCAGACGGAGCTGCTTCACCTCCTCCTGTCTACACAATGACAGCAGTATTTCAGTGTTAGTGGAGCTCGACCGTCACTGTGTCTGCTGGAGCAAAGGCTGTTCTCCTAGAGGTTTATTATAAGACATTAAAAAGGGGAGCTCTGATTTCAAAGTCACCCTGCAGGCGTCTCATCAACGCAGTGATTTACTCCATGATGAGGTAAAATCAGTACAGGAATAAAAATATGACAAGACTGCTTCTTACAACTAAACAGTAACAATGTTAAGTTTATTGAAAAAGAAGAAAGAGAGAAATAGTTGAAAAGGAAGACATAATAATCTGTTCTAATTCTAAAATGTTGGTATTCATTATTGATAATAAGGATTTGATCTTATAATCTAATGTAGCAGCTCTGATCGCATTGAAGAGTAAAGCTCTACCTTTATCTGTACTTTCTAATTCGTACTGAAGAGGTTGGGAAGAATTGTACCTCTTGTTTTCCACAGTCAGAGCTCCGGTAGTAACAACATCGTATCTCTCCAGCTCTCTGTCTCGTTCGTCCAGGACAGCCAGATTGAACTGGAAATCTTCCTTTATTTGCTGGTAGCGCTCTCTGACAGAGGAATGCATCACAACATATGATGTTATAACAGTGCTTACACAGGTAGACACTGTAAGTCTTTACACAAGTATTCAACAGAAGGAGTCCCTCTGCCTTTAAGTCCGACTGTTTTCAGAGTGTGATTTGCTACATGGGACAAAAATACACTCTGCTTCATCTCTGCTCCACAGAGACTAACACGTGGGTCCAGTCTGTGGACTTTGTGTTCAACACTAATGTACCAGAATTACTCCACTGTAAGCTCCCTCAGCTCATTGTGTCCCACCTCCACCTGTCAGTGGATGCACAGATACTGACAGACAGGAAGCATCAGGTGAGGGTTGGGGAACAGCCAGTGCTGACATACTGACATCAATACTCAGTAGGGCTGGTTGATATGACCTCAAATCAACATCACGATTAATTGAACATTTGACCTCGATTACGATTAATGAACGATTATCTCGTGTTTGTTTTTTTGCCCTCATAGTTCACTGACATGGTCTCTACTGTAAACATGCTCAACTATTAAAGCTGGGATATTGTTTCTAATGAAAGAGTGAATATCTGATGAACGATTTTGTGGTTATTTATTGAATATTTGGAAGTGAAATCAAAGCATCGCTTGAAATGAAAACGACACACTTCAGTTTTAAAGTAGAAATTAACTTCTCTAAAACAGTAGAAAATAAATAACTTGAATTTCTTACAAACAGTTTTTCTGCAGTGTTTACATTTGACTTCTTTTTGTTCGGTGTCGTCTTCCCTAAAGACAAAACGTGTCCAAACGACGGACATTGCTTCCATGTCGCTGATTGGACGTGTGGTCACGTGACTGCCCTGAAAATAATCAAAATAATCGACACGGGCAAGATGACGTCGGTTAGAGCTTCTGAATGTCGGTTTGGATTCATTTTCGATTACTCGATATCAGACTGATGATGGTATCAATCTAAATAGTAATATGTACATAGTTAAAGGACATATCTGTGTCTTTAAACCCTGAGCCACATCTTTTTGGGGAATTGCTCCAGGAGATCGCTTCGGGGCTCTATTGGCTGCAACATAATATTTTGGGGGCATTTCTTTCAGTCAAAGTGATTCCATTTAAAACCTGTTGATGCAATTAGTTTCTCTTTCTGTTGATTGTTGTTGGTATTAGTATTTTTTTTACTCACACTAGTGTGCAGACAGCCAAATGGCTGAAGTATTCCAGTCCAAGACAAGTTTTCATACGGGGACGAAGTGTAACTGTATCGTACCATACCGTAACATTTTGTATTGTGTGGTAATGTATGGTATCGGGCAGTAAATGGTAAATGAGCTTGAGCTTGTATATTTCTTTTCTAGTCTTCTGACTACTCAAAACGCTTTTACACCGCAGGTCACACCTCCACATTCACACTCTGATGGTAGAGGCTGCTGTGTAGTGAGCCATCAGAAGTAACTAATCCCATTCATACACATTCATACGCCGCTGACGAAGCAGCAGGAGCAATTCGGGGATAAATGTCTTGCCCAAGGACACATCGGACATGTTGCTGCAGGAGCTGGGGATCAAACCCCTGACCTTCCAGTTGAGAGACGACGACTCTTCCAACTGAGCCACAGACACCAATATTTATTCTAAGTGTCTGACAACATAACAGAAGTGATTCCTACAGAGAAAGGCTTTATTATATGATTTTATTTATAGCAGCAGCCCCTGGACTTCATTACAAAATATGAACTTCTACTTTGCATTGACGGTAGTTGCTGGTTTTCCCCCATCATGCCTCAAGCATTACGCTTGGCTGCATTATGATGTGACTTTAGTGTTTTTAAACAATTACTTCGGGTCCACCAGAAGTTTGAGTGACACACAAAAACAGAATACATTGGAGAACCCTGTACAAACGCATTTTTTTGGACATAAAACCTGAACATGTTCGAGTACAAAAATGATCTTGGTGAGGAAGAGGTAAGCAAACAAACATTTGTAGTGGTATCAGTCTTGTCAGACTTGTATGTTTGCATATGTTCCGACTGAGATTTCTGTCTCCACTGCAGGACAAAAGAGGTGCTGCTCATGGCATTGAAAAAGACATTTAAAGATTTCGACAGCGAGCAATAGCAATGTGTCTCTCCAATTACAATGTGCTGCATACTCTTGATAATCCACACACCTCAATTGTGTTATACCGAGGCAGATATCGCTGACAAACATTACAAAATTTGAGCAAATAAAACCAAAACGTTGTGCACGGACAGACTCCATCACAAGCAGCTGATGAACATGTTTCCTGGTAACAGTGTAAGAGTTCAAATGTTCAACTGGAGTCGTGTCACACGTTGCTACGGGACGCTTGATGACTGTGTTCTTGGAACTTGTGACGGACATTTTTATAGAACTTTTTTTCCACAAGGATTAATCAGTTAATAAAAAAAATGGCATAATTATCTTCACATATTTAATAATACATTTGACATTTTTTATTTATAAGCGCTTTTCACAGACTCAAAGATACTGTACAGTTTAAAAAAGACAGAAAAGGTTATAACAGTAAAGACAAACAACAGACATTGCAGCATTACACAAATCGAAAAGACAACATCAAGGAACACAAGGTAGACAGGACACACATCACAATCACACATTAAAAGCTATTTTGAAGAGGTAAGTTTTGATCAGTGATTTAAAAGTAGAAGGGTCAGTGCAGTGTTGAATATGTGTGGGGAGTGAGTTCCAGAGGGAGGGGGCAGCTATGGAGAAGGCTCTGTCCCCCCAGGTTCGGTGCTTGGTTCTGAGTGGGGGAGACAGGAGGTTGGCGTTGGAGGAACGGAGGCTGCGTGAAGGAGTGTGATGGTGGAGGATATCCGTGAGGTAGGAGGGGGCCTTGTGGTTTAGGGCTTTGTGTGTGAGGAGCAAGATTTTAATCAAAAGGATTTTCTTTTTGATTGAGTTCATCTCTCTGAGTGTGAGGTCTAGTGCTGGGAATACTTCCAGCTGAAAGCTGTGGTGCACAGTCAGTGGATGTTCATATTGTTTGTATTCTACTGTGAGGTGGACGTAATCACGGTACCTGAGGGAGGAGCACTCCTCCTGCGCTTTTCTCAGGGAACTCTCCAGCTGATGAACCCTCACAGCCTGGAGCTCCTTCCATTCCTTCTCTTTACTGGCCAGCTGGGCCTCCAGGTCTCCCAGTTCACTCTCCACGTCTGACTGCATGGCCAAACATGTGTATACCTACCGGTATGTGCCACAATAAAGGTCATCAACATAGTATTCTTGCTCTTAGTTAGTTTACTTCCTTAGTTTCTTTTCTACAGGACAAAGGGGCTTCCAGGATGTTATTTTGAAATTGATCCTATGGAAGAGTCTGACGGCAGGTGTCACGGTTTAAAGAGAGACTGTGTTAACGCGACTTTCCACCGAATGCATCTGTGGTTGCCGTAGATACCACAGATGTTCAGACATAAAGTGTCCTAATGCCTCTTCGTTTAGTTATTTATAATAATGTCAGAAATACTTATCAGATATTTCTTAAAGAAAAAAACTAACCAGGCATTCGTTAGGACACCTTTCTTTGTCTTTATTACGACACGTTCAGTCTTCAACATCTGTTGTTACTACGTCAACCACAGACGAGTTGACATGGTCACTCTTTTAACCATGACAACGTGCACGAGAACAAAATACTGGACATTTTTGCAATTAGAGAGTACAGTCAAAATGTTGAGGAAAACGTAATCAGTTGAAGAACCCATTCCCAAAGATAGAGTCAGTCAGGTAGTGAATAAAAATGACGACATGAGAACACATGTTTCTGTCTTTCTGAAGTGTTAACTGTTGTGTTCATCAGCGGGCTGGCTTTGAAACAATCGGGTCAGTAAGTTCAGAGGTCAGGAGGTCAGTGGAGAGTCCTTTGGGAGAAACACTCCTGCTAGTTTGACCCCCCCTGCCCTCAGGTGGGCGTAACAGGTGAGTAAAAACACGGCTACCAGAATCTTGAACAAACTGGATCAACAAACAGAAATCAATCACACAAACCTACCATGATCCAAGAGCCGATGTTCTCAGTTTCCCTCGGCGGGTTTTGGCAAAGTTAGCACCGTAGGGGCTCGACATTATTTGTACTTCATAGTCAACAAGCCACGAAGCGACTTATTTATTTATCTTCATCACGCTTTGTTAGCAAATGTCATTAGCGGTGCTAAAGCAGACGAGCAGTAAAACTTGGCTAGTTCGTCTGTGAAGCAAATAGTTCCCCCCAGAGCCTTGTAGGGTTTCCCTGGCAACCGTCCGTTATGCCATATTCTTCCCCAGGTACAAGGAGAGAGAGAGAATGGTTCCTAGTTCCTAGACAGGGTCACATTTTATTCATAGTGGCCTGATGTCAGTGTTAGATTAAGGCTGGGCGATATGACCTCAAATCAATATCACGATTAATTACGATGAATGAACGATTATTTCGTGTTTGTTTTTTTGTCCTCATAGTTCACTGACATGGTCTCTACTGTAAACATGCTCAACTATTAAAGCTGGGATATTGTTTCTAAAGACAGAGTGAATATCTGATGAACTTTTTTGTGGTTATTTATTGAATATTTCAAACAGAAATCAAAGCATCGCTTGAAATGAAAACGACACATTTGAGTTTTAAAGTAGAAATGAACTTCTCTAAAACAGCAGAAAATAAATAACTTGCATTTCTTGCCAAGAGTCTTTCCGCAGTGTTTTTGACTTCTTTTTGTTCGGTGTCGTCTTCCCTAAAGACAAAATGTGTCCAAACGATGGACATTGCGTCCATGTCGCGGATTGGACGTGTCGTCACGTGACTCTGCCCTGAAAATAATCAAAATAATCGACACGGGCAAGATTACATCGGTTAGAGCTTCTGAATGTCGGGTTGATTAATTTTCTACTAATTGCCCAGCCCTATGTTAGATCATTGCTATTAAATACATTAAGAATTTTGTCCTAAATTTTCATCCCGATTGGTTTATTTGCCCATGAATTTTGAAATGATAAAAAAAATGTTTGGTCATAATAAGAATCCTATCTATTAGCCTATTAAAATAGTGAATATCTTAACATTTTCATTAAAGATAAGATCAAATAATCCTTTATTCATCTCACAATGGAGAAATGTACAGTGTTACAGCTGCAAAGAGCAAGGATAGCCAACAGAAGAAAAAACACACAGTGCACAATTAAATAAAATACAAAATATAAATCAAATCGTTAAAGAGCCAGCAACAGAGCTGCAGTAACAAGATGTAAGTCTGTATACAAAAGACACACAGTGCACATAAGGATGAATATGTTATTGTACAAGTAGGTTCCATATATTATTATTGCAATGCAAATAGCATCAGGTAAGAATCATTTCAATGGGAAAATGCTATTCACATATCCAAGTAGACCTCAAAGAAACCCAATGTATGATAACGCAAAATAAAAATCAGACAATATTTTCTCCATGAACTGAAATAAAAGCAATCAGACAGTATCAATCAATCAATCTTTATTTGTAGGGCACATTACAAAAGAGCCAGTAGAATACCTTACTATATTATGTTACAAAAGAGCAGGTAAAAGATATTACTCTCTGCAGTGGTGTAGTGCAGGGTATGCGCAGGTATACAGGGTATACCCATTTTTGAATCTCCTCTGATTCACAATATGCAGTAGTATTGTGCAATTTGGACAATGTAGTTGTCTCAGCCTGTAGTCTAGTAGTCTCTGTAGTTTGCCAGTTTAAATTATAAAACCTGCTCTTCTTCTGTGGTTTATGTCAATGTCATTACAATCCCTACTCCCTTAAGTCAAGTTGAAGGTGAGTGTAAATACAAAAGGCCCTTTTTTAAGTGAATTAAATAATGCAAGAGTAGTCTCACATGTCACTGTTTATAACACAGACCGTTTTCCTCTGCTGCACCGGACCCTTAAAAAACATTTTAGGGAAAAATTAAGAGTAAACCAATTTCTTCAGGCACCACTACACCACTGACTCTTTGTTGTATTATTATCTAACCCAACATCATTAATCCATCATGAGCACAGCAGCAACAGCCCCAACCCTAACCCAGTAGAAATGTGTTAGACCTACATTTCTTTGTTTCTTGTAAGGACTCAGACAGGCTACAATCTCGGTGTCTCTATCGACAGTGTAATCCTTTTTGGTATTTGTATTTATTTACAATATAATGATAATGGAAGAAACTGGCTCCAGTGTGATATAAACTCTGAATTACATTTCGCTTCCAGAAAGTTTGTAACCTACTTACGCAGCAATGTATGTTTGGTTGGTTAATGATTAAATACCATGCATGCAGGGCACAGTTAATAAACGCAAATCAGTTAGATTTGGCTGAGGGGCGTGGTCTCCTGTGGGCGCGCTTCGCCGTCTCATAAAGACAGGAGGAAAGCGCGCACCCGCGGTTTGTGTAAAGCGCTTTTGAAGAGGGAGCCATCATCTCAGCAGGTAACGTCAGTTAAATTTGTTTTTTTCCTTTTTCTTCACTTAGGGGTTTGTGTCTGAGTTCTGACTTTTCAGAATGAATTTGTATTTTTATTAAGACTGCCTATGCAGACCAAGGTGTAGAGTAGGTGGGCAGGCTAAAGATGATAAATGAGAATTAATTTCAGTTTAAAATGAGAGTTTAGGAAAGGTGTTTGTGATGCGTAGCCCCTGGATAGTGTAGTTATAGTATTATCCCCTGTCAGTCTTGGACTGGCCAGATCAGGATCAGGTCTGTGGGGATGCACTTTGAAGACTCACGCCTCGCTCCTCACGTAGGCAGCTTGGTCTCTTGGTTATTTCCGTGATCCACGCCGATCTGTCAAGTGTACTGCATAGAAAAAACTTCATACCAGCTGTTGACTATGTTATCTAAATAGGATAATTTGACGGATATATTACTCACTTACAGAGGAAACAATGGCTCCAACTGGAAAAGACTTGTGCTGCGTATTAAACGGAAGATCATCATTTCCTAACGACGATCATTGTGGTGTATTATAATGGGGTTAAAAAGTAAAGAAAAGGTAACACTGAAAGCCAGCTTGAAAGACAACAAACCGAGCTCACATGATAAAATAAGAAAAAGTTCTGGGAGCGGATGTTATTTGGCTCAGAGCGCGCTGCCTCTTTTCCTGATCCAGAGAGTGATGCGTGATGAAGTCTGAACGTGATGCAACATGAGCTGAAAGTTTGAAGTAGGATGGTTGCTGCTGGATGTGACGCAGGAGAAGTCACACTGCCTACGTGCGCTGGGCTGCATCCACGAGACGTTGATGATGATGATGATGTCACGACTATAGGCTATACGTCATCTTTCTCTACCAAACATGCGCGTGTAGGCTATACAAGTAATCAGGCCTACATACACAAATATTACATTCTGGGGAAAAGTGTCAAACCGGTAATGGGCTGGAATAATGTTCATGTATTCTTAACGCAACCAGGCGACTGCAGGATATCCTGATCTAAATATTGAGGAAGACGTTTTTTTTAGTGACATTTCTTCATTACTGGACATGATGTTTATTACTGACGCTTCATCAGACTATAAACACGCTATTTGATGGTTTTAAAGAAGTCATAATCATGTTTAACTGAACCGTATCATTTATTTTAATGCAACAGGTTCAGAAAGAGCAAAATCAGGAAATACGGTGAGATAGCTAATAAAGAGAGACAGGGAACAAAAGCTAAACGGCCTCTGTTATAAACAGTGACATGTAAGACTACACCTGCATAGTTACTGTGTACTAGCCACTTAGAGACAGAATAGGGAGAGTCATCTCTTCACCATCCTAGGATAAAACGAAAGTTACGCATGTAACTACGGTTCTATGAATTCTGGATGACCGCCAGAGGCAGTGCATAATGATGGATAATATCCTCCGCGGACGCGTAGGTCGAGTGTGTATAAAAACAAAGTCATGTGTGACCCAGGATGAACCCTCCTCTACTATAAAGGACCGGTGTCATCCTGTCGTCATTCCTTTGGAAATCTTCTCGCCACTCCTGATTCTGAGTGACCGAGAAGCTCTGGCGGTCATCCAGAATTCATAGAACCGTAGTTACATGCGTAACTTTCGTTCTATTTCATTCTTCCTGACCGCCAGAGGCAGTGCATAATGATGGATGACTTATGCCAACCTTGTCACGAAGAATCTGCACTCACCTCACTTTGGACCAAGAGGCGGTAGCGGTAGCACCGCTGCAGCAAAGGCCTGTGGTGCTGCAACATTGACCCTGTAGAATCGGGCAAAGGTGCATGGTGAAGCCCAGGTAGCTGCTGCACATATGTCATTAAGAGGCACGCCTCTCAATAAAGCCCAGGATGCAGCAACACCCCTGGTTGAATGACACTTGATGTTTAGAGGTACAGGAAGGCCCTCAGCCCTGTATCCCCCCGCAATTGTCTCCACAACCCACTTAGAAAGCCGCTGTGCTGACAGGGCTAAACCCTTTCTGGGCCCTCCGTGGCAAACAAACAATGCATCTGACTGGCGAAATGTGGATGTCGCTTCAATATACCCTGTGAGCGATCGAAGAGGACAAAGCTGTTGTGCTTTGTCATCATCCCCGCCTTCTATACGTGTGGGGTTGTATGCCGCCAACTCAATGGCCTGGTTGACATGTGGGGGCGGCCGCGTCTTTGGTAAAAATGAGGGGTTCGGCAACAGCGTGACCCCAGAACCATCTGCTTTCCAGCGCATGCAGGATGGTGAAATAGAGAGTGCATGGAGTTCACTCACTCTTTTAGCTGATATTATGGCCAATAGAAATGCAGTCTTGGCAGACAGCCATTTCAGATCAGCCTGTTCAAGGGGCTCAAACGGAGGACCACAGAGCGCCTGTAATACCACCGGTAGATCCCAGGAGGGTGCCCGTACTTTGGGGATTGGTTTTTTTCGCTGTGCCCCCTTCAGGAAGCGAGTAACCAACGTCATTGACCCAATAGTCTGAGTCCCCACCTTCGCCCGCTGGGCCGAGATGGCCGCCACATAAACTTTCAGGGTTGAGGCCGAGCGGTTTTGGTCCAGTAACGCTTGCAGGAATCGCAGTATAATTGGCACAGAGCACTGCTCTGGTACCTCCCCCTGTTGACTGCACCACTGTGTGAACAGTTTCCACCTATTTGCATACTGTAATCTAGTGGAAGCTGCTCTAGAGTTTAAAATGGTTTCGACGACCGAGTCGTCACATTCTCTTAAAAGTGGCTCTGGCCCTTCAGCGGCCAAGCCCATAATTGCAGGCGGTCCGGATTCGGATGCCAAATGCGCCCTTCCATTTGGGAAAGAAGGTCTCGCCTCCTTGGGAGGCCCCATGGGACCCCGTCGAGGAGCTTGTGTAGGACTGGAAACCACGGCCTCCCTGGCCATTTTGGGGCAACCAATAGGAGGCTGTGTTTGCCTTGTTGTACTCTGTGTAGCACTGCCAGTAACATCGGAATCGGTGGAAAGGCATAGAGTAGGCCTGCTGGCCAAGGATGGGCTAGAGCATCCTGACCAAGCGGGCTCGTTGTCTCCTGCCAGGAGAACCACAGGGGACAATGTGTTGATGCTTCCGAGGCAAACAGATCCACCTCGGCTCTGCCATATCTCCTCCAAATCATCTCCACCACCTCTGGGTTGAGTCTCCACTCCCCTGGCGGCGGTTTTTTGCGGGACAAGAAGTCTGCCACCTCGTTCCGGACACCTGGGAGGTGTACTGCCCTGAGGCTTGCAAAATGGGTGAAGGCCCATGGAAGGAGCTGCTGTGCGACCTGCAGCGCCGTCTTGGATCTCGTGCCGCCCTGGTGGTTTATGTGGTAAACTACCGAAGTGTTGTCTGATCGCACCAGTATATGCCTGTGTCTCAGGAAGGGCAGAAAGTGTGTCAAGGCCAGTAGTACTGCCCGTAGCTCTAGGACATTTATGTGCTCCCTTCTCTCCTGTAGGCTCCAGGCCCCTCTTACTGCCCGATGTTGCCACACCGCTCCCCATCCCAGGAGTGATGCATCTGTAGTAACCACTTCCCGACGGGAAGGAACCAAGCCCATGGAGACCCCTCCGGAGAGGTATGACTTGTTCCTCCATGGCTGCAGCGCAAGGAGACACTGAGGTGACACCCCCACTTTCCTGTGTCTGTGCCACTTTGGGTCCAAATGGAGCCCGTTTATCCACCTCTGGAGGGGGCGCAAAGATAGAAGCCCCAGAGGAACTACTGCTGAGGCTGCCGCCAGCATGCCTGCAAGTCTTAGCAAGAGGCCATACCGCACAGTGCGGCCTTGCTGAAACTGAGGGAGGAGATGCAGAATATCCTCCACTCGCCGTGGAGAGAGTGAGGCTCTCATCTGGTGCGAGTCCACGATCATCCCAATGAAGGGCATCTGCTGTGTAGGTGTGAGGGAACTTTTCCCGTAGTTCACTGTAAGTCCCAAACTGGCCACATGAGTTATGAGGGCCGCTGTATCCCTGGTCGATTGGTCCCGTGATCGGGCACAAATTAACCAGTCGTCGAGGTACGGTAGGATCCGCATGCCCCCGGCCTGTAGTGGGGACAGGGCTGCACCGACACACCTTGTGAATATGCGTGGTGCCAGTGACAGACCGAAAGGCAGCACTCTGAACTGGTAGGCTTGACCCCTGAATGCAAAGCGCAGGTACCGCCTGTGCTCTGGTGCAATTGGCACATGAAAGTATGCATCTTTCAGGTCGATGCATGTGAACCAGTCCCCCTCCCTGACAGCATGTAGCACATCGACTGTGCGTAGCATGTGAAATGGTAAAGTTTTTAAAAACTGGTTTAACTTCCTTAAATCCAGTATTGGACGTAGTCCGCCGTCCTTTTTTGGGATTAGAAAATAACTTGAATAAAAACCGTCTAGCTGTGTCGTCGGACTTACAGCCTCGATTGCCTCCTTTCCGAGGAGGCTTGATATCTCCTGGCTCAGGGCCAAGGATCTTGTGGGGTCTTCCACGCTGGTCATCTTGACCCCGTTGAAGGGTGGGGGCCGGTGTCGGAACTGGATTTTGTACCCCTGTGATAGAGTGGCAAAAACCCAGGCGTCTGGCGTCAAAGTTTGCCAGCAGCTGAGTTGCTGTTGGGAAAACCGACCGACCACCGGCCCCAGGCTCTCAGTGTCTACGCCCCCTGCCTCTTGAAGTCCCGGGGGGGCGTGGACCAAGTCCCGGGTTACCTCGTGTCTGGGGCCATGGCCCTGAATTGTGGTAGCGGCTGGGTCGTTCCATGCCTGGTTGAACCCGGCGTGAAGTTCCAGGCCGACCCGACAGGTGGGCACGGGCAATGCCCCTTGTGTGGGGAGGTCTCTGCCCGGTTACTGGGGGAGGTCTCCTCTGTAGGCTGGCAAAATGTCGTCTAGCCTCCGTTGCTTGGACGCTACGTTCTAGCGTTTGCTGTGCTGCAGGCCCAAACACCTCCCCTGGGACCACCGGGAGAGCCCGGAGGGCAGCCCTACACGGCTCCGCCAAAGGAGACTGGGCCAGCCACACCTGACGACGGGTCAGTGTCAAAGTAGACATGAGCCGGCCAAGCTCCCTACTCATAAAGGCGAAAGCCTGCAGTGAGGCATCACTGAGGCCTTGAGCACTTGAGGGGTCCCTGTTGGTGTCTTGCAGTGATTGCGAAAGAGACAACATGAGGTGGGAGAGTGTATTACCCAGTCGACCCATGCGGGCCGCAGTATTGTAGCATCGCACTAAATAATCATCAGTTGCCCTGCATTGAGGTCTGGGACAGCGGGCATCAGACCTCAATGCCTCTCCAGGGGAAACAATGATTGCTGCCATTGAAGGCTCCACCGGAGGCATGCAGTCCAGGCCAAAGTTAGCCGAGTTCTGCATGGCCGCCATAGCTCTGCCATCACTTGTGTGGTGGGACAGAGACCTGGGGTTGGCCCAGCATCTTTGAAGTTCTTCAATGAAGGGGGCAGATGGAGGCACGGCAAATGTGTTGGCCTGAGGGGCCCTCCTGAAAAAGGCGCTCGCCTGGGCAGGCGGCACTTGTGGCTCATCTAGCCCCAAGTGTGAAAGGGCCATGCGGATCACTGGCTTGACAGTGTCCTGATAGGTCTCCGAGCCTTCGGTTGAGCCATGACCACTGAGCTGGGAGTCAGCTCTTGGGGATCTAGCTGACATTTCCAATCCAGGATCAACCTCCTCAAACTGGCTGCAGGACGCACTGATAGATATGGCATCATCCTCCTGTTGCCCAGGAGACTCAGCCGCTGGCTGGATGTCGTCCATTAACATGTCAGCTTTGCTGGGCTGAATATTGAGCAGCAGCTGTTTAATCTGAGAAAACTCAGATGACAGTGCATCCACCTTAGTGGCCAAATTGTCAACCCTCCTACGTCTCTTCCGTGCTGGGGCACTCACCGCCTCAGCCGGATGCCGTTTTGCTGGGGATTTGGGTCTGCCTGATAGAGGCAGTGTATCACCATGACCCTCGAATTCTGCCAGCCTGGCAGTTTTCAAGGCTGCAGGCATGTAGCTGCAGTTCATGCACTGAGTGTCCGTTAAGCCTGCTCTCAGGTGCTCCACACCAAGGCACGAGGGGCATTCAGTGTGACCATCCTCAACCGGCATTGGGGCCATGCAAGCACTGCAAGCATGTAACCCAAGCATTGTCCTGTAGGTCTCCTCCGTCTTTCTCTTGTACTGACCGAATGGCCTGTAAGTGGGGCGAAAACACACCCACTGACACAATATTCAACCAATCTTCAATCAATGCAAAGAGCGGAAACACTCCAGCGCTGTGGAAGACTAGTACTTGGAGCTATGGGCGAAAAAAATAAATAAAATAAACCCGCTCCGCACCGCAAAGGCCGGGCTCAGTGAAAAAACCACAATGAGAACTGAAGCTCCTGTTCAATATCAATGTTGCAAAGGAGCGAGGGCACTCCTGCAACCAAAAATAAATAAAAAATTAGAATATAGACGTATCTTCACCCCAGATCCTAAGAATAACCTTGTATCCCGTAAAAACAAAAGGTATGGATTTGTTTTGTCTTAATAACAATAAACAGTAGCCAACTTAAATGCTAGGAGAAAAAACACTCCCGCTGCTCTTGGACTCACCCAAGAGCTAATATAGTTATATGCAATGCCTAGCACCAGAGCGCGATGTAGGACCAGCCCTGATTGTCATTTAATTTACTTTAAGTTTTTTTTTTTTTTTTTTTTTTTTTTATAAAGGAAGGCTTTAATACAACTCAAAGCGGCACCGAACAAACGCACCGAACGGGGCGGGAGCGGGTTCACTCTTGCCCCCCGTAGCTCAGCCGTTTAAGGCTATGCGATAGATTACCCCTACTCAAACGGGAGCGAGTTCACTCCGTTTAAGTAACAGAAAAAATAAAGAAAAAAGGGCCGGGACCAACAATCCCGTAACCCCACTATCCAAACCTACTGTAAAGAAAACCCAAACAGCTACTGGAGCGCGGTCACTCCGCGCTGCGGCATATCTATTAATTGTATTTATATTACCGTTCCAAGACCACTTCGTGCACGATTGTCTCTCGTCTCGAGGCAAATTTTTGCTGCAGGCAGCCGACCAAAGCTGGAAGCAACGGATATACGCAATCAGCCGTAATTGACAACCAGCCGCAGCCTCTGGAGGACGTTGCCTTGGCACGCAGCTCCAACCACGGTTACGAGACTCCCATCGCGGTGTGTCGTAGGCTAGTGCACGAAGATAGCATATTCTCTAGACCTGTAACGCGAACTTACCTTGCGAGAAGATAAAAAAGGAATGACGACAGGATGACACCGGTCCTTTATAGTAGAGGAGGGTTCATCCTGGGTCACACATGACTTTGTTTTTATACACACTCGACCTACGCGTCCGCGGAGGATATTATCCATCATTATGCACTGCCTCTGGCGGTCAGGAAGAATGAAATAGAACTGCAGCATACTACTGAATATTTTCAATCAAGAAGTGGGTATACCCCATGAGACTGAAACATAAGTGGGTATACTCTGTATACCTGCGTATACTACACCACAGGTGTGCAGCCCCAAATGTAACCTACATATAGGCCTATAGCCACCAAGTCACCGAGTCATAAGTACCTGCAACAATTTGTTTAATTGTTAAATAATCTGTTTAAACAAATGAAGAGAAAACTTTCTTCATATCCTCAAATGTGTTATTTTGTCAACGACCAAAACATATTCGGCGTCACAGGGGAGGAAATACAAAAAACCTGGAAAACTTCACATTTAAACAAATCTTGATGTTCGTATAAATCTTTCCTTAGACGTTCCTGTATGAAATGATTTCAAGCAAAACATTAAATAATGTGCAGAACACACACAGCTGAGCAGACATAGCTCCATATTACTTTTTAAAAGTGGTTATTACTTAAAGGGGACATATTAAGAGAAAAAGAGAAACACACACCAAAACAGGGAATAACACTTACTCAAGATTTAAAAAGTTTAGTATAATAATAATGAATAAAAGTGTAGAAGAGAAAAATATTGTTAATGGAATTGTTAGAAAACCCAGCAGCTAAACGGTTCTGCAGGAAACGAGAGGATGCGCCTGTGTGTGTGTGTGTGTGTGTGTGTGTGTGTGTGTGTGTGTGTGTGTGTGTGTGTGTGTGTGTGTGTGTGTGTGTGTGTTTATGTGTCTGCTTCCTGTGAAGGAAGCTTAATCTGTCCTGACAGGCTGTCAACACTAAATCAGCCACAGCAGATACGATTTACACCTTTAACCAAAATAAACACAATACATGCGCAGGCTCTCAAACACACAGGCTCAAAATAGAATCGATCTTACAAAAAAAGGCTTTTCAAAGACACGTTAACATTACAATTGCAATCAAAAGACAACAAAGAGGCAATAAAAGCTTAAAGAAGTCAGATTCAATGAAAGGTATGTATCTTTACTATTGAGAAGCTGCAGTAAACAATGACAAGTCCGATGCCTCACAAGTTAATCAGAGATGATTTCAGGACCGGGACCAATTAGTTCTTTACAGTGAAGTAATAGGATTTTAAAACCTATTCTCTGACTCACAGGATGCCAGTGCAGTGATTAAACAAGCGGTACAAAGTGCTCCACTTTCTGTTATGTGTACTGTTCATAGACTGTATACAACATGGACGTAGTCTCAGTGATGTCGCCCATTAGTTTCTGAAGAGGCAGGTATGAAGCAGTGGCGGTTGCCAAATTGGGAATGCTATCAACGTTACTCTTGATCGATCCTGTGAACGGCAAAGAACTAGTGGCAATAAAGCCCGCCTGTGGCGTCGCCTCATGCCGGCTTCGTCTTGGCCAAAAAGTTGCACTTATAAAGCGCTTGTAACAGGCATTAATCATGTGGTTACACTGTTAAGTAGAGTTGTGTGTCATCTGCATAAGGTAGGAGATGTACCTCGGTTTACCGTCATATAGAAGCTGGAAGAATAGTAATAGCACAGTCCTGCAGAGATTTAACTACAAACATATGTGTTGTGCAGAGTTATGAATATTCTGTTTGATGTTTTCATGAGCACAGTCGAGAGCATGAAGTGCCGACGGGTAAGACTACAGTGTATAATAGTTTAATCCACCTGAACCATTTAAACTAGAGTTACAGGCTAAAGGATAAGTTTGTGTTTTTTACCACTCTGTTTACAGCCACTGACCTCAGCACAGCAGCAGAGAGCATCATGGGAGGAGCAGTGGTTGACGACGCACCTCCTGGGGTGAAGGCCCCAGATGGAGGCTGGGGTTGGGCGGTGTTGGTCGGCTGCTTCGTCATCACCGGTTTCTCCTACGCTTTCCCCAAGGCTGTCAGCGTCTTTTTCAAGGAGCTGATCCGAGAGTTTGATGTCGGCTACAGCGACACCGCCTGGATCTCATCCATACTGCTCGCCATGCTGTACGGCACAGGTAGACAAAAGACACCTCACACAAGTCTAAAAGCGATCTAGTTTTAGCATTGAAATGCCAAATACAGATCTACACGTGTTTACTTTCTGTGTTGTCTCAGGTCCTCTGTGCAGCGTGCTGGTGAACAGGTTCGGCTGCCGGCCGGTGATGATGGTCGGAGGTCTCTTCGCTTCACTGGGAATGATTCTGTCCTCCTTCTCTACCAGCATCATCCACATCTACCTCTGCACCGGAGTTATCACAGGTAACGACGACATACACAGAGAATATCAACATATGAAAAGGACACATTTAAAAGTAACATGCATCCACATCTTTGTCAAACCTGAAGATTAAAACCTTCTCTAGAATACAGAGCGACAGCATTGATGAAACCACAGCTTTCATTTAAAAAATAGCCAATGCAGAATCCGAAAAACTGCAGTTCCTTAAGTGTCCATTGAGGCTGGCTAAGAAAGACCAACCCCATATACAGTATGCATGAGGTAGTGTTTTATAATTTGGTGCTCTTCACTCCTGAAACAACTTCAAATGCAGTCCAAGATTCCCTCTTGTCTGGCCCCCTGCTCAGTCAATTTCTTTTTTACTCTTCTTCACCCATGGTCAGTCTTCAAACCTCTTGCCCTCATGTCTGTAATGAGATAATGAGCTCAAACTGGTAACAGGAGAAGTTTGCTTCCATACTTTCTGCCTGAAAGACGTGCCACACTTCTCTCGGAGGATCCCACTCGCTTAAACCTAATTACGATGTTTAAGGTCAAGCATTCAGGGCACAGAGGGGTGAGGAAAGAGGCACCATACTCCCCATTTGTCTCAACTAAGTCATGTTTTTAACCTGTTATTTTAAAGTACAACGTTTGGACAATGTTGCTAACAGAAGTCTGAGGCACTGCAAACCAAAAAATATAGCCTTTTAGATATGAAACATTTAGATCGCTGAGACAAAAGGAGTATGTGCAAAGTAAAACATTTCCAGTGACATTTCCCGTCTGTTCAGGTCTGGGTCTGGCACTGAACTTTCAGCCGTCTCTCATCATGCTGAATCGATACTTCAGTGAGAAGCGTCCTCTGGCTAACGGCCTGGCGGCAGCAGGCAGTCCTGTGGCTCTGTGCTGCCTCTCCCCTCTGGGACAGGTTCTCCAGTATCAGTACGGCTGGAGAGGGGGGTTCCTCATACTGGGAGGGATTCTGCTCAACTGCTGTGCCTGTGCTGCCCTCATGAGGCCCTTGTTACCCCCTAAGAAGCCACAAGAGCTGGAGATGAGCGACCCCACAGCTGCAGATAAGGAGAAGAAGCCGCAGCCGAAGAGGAAGTTGTTGGACTTCAGCGTGTTTAAGGACAGAGGATTTCTCATCTATACCATCGCAGCGTCCATCATGGTTCTGGGCTTGTTTGTGCCCCCTGTGTTTGTGGTCAACTACGCTAAATACCTCGGCAACGAGGACACCAAGTCTGCGTTGCTGCTCACCATCTTAGGATTTGTCGATATGTTTGCTCGACCCACGTGTGGAGTCATAGCAGGCTTGAAGTGGGTACGGCCAAGAACTGTCTACCTCTTCAGCTTTGCTATCATCTTCAATGGATGCACCGACCTCATAGGATCACAGGTAACTCGACTCACACCACAAACATAAAACACTAGAAAGAGTATTTTTGTTACTCCAAAACTAGAAACCAAGTCATACAGGTCCAAGATCTACACTCACAGACTCAGAATGTTACTTGAAATCTACAGAAGTAGACCTTTAAGCAAAGGTAAGAAACCAGAAACGATTGATGTCACTCACTGTAACAACACAAAAAAAATCCATTGACAGAAAACAGTCACTTTACCTTAAAGAAATCAGGAGTCTGCTTCTGCCCGGATGAGTTAGTTATGTCTTCATACAGTATCCCTCAGTGGCTTGTGACTTATTTGTCTCATATCTCTGGAGTTGCAAAAGCACAAAACAAACAGAAATATGCTTAATTAACCTCATGAGTGTGAGTGGTCGCAGCATGTCATGTCGAGGTCTAGCCTATCACGGTGACCAGCTTATTGTTGTGTTTTCTTATTACAAAAAAACAAGCATTATTCTTTCAGGGTAGCAAGAAAAATAAGTTGAGATCTCGAGAAGATAACCTGAAGTTAATCATTATTACGTGAAAATAGCGTGGGATGCATGTCCGCTTGGGGCTTCTGCAGTGTCACATAAATTGTGTATAAACCATTTTAATCTCTGGGCGCTGAAGGCCTAGTGGTTGTGTCGCGCCCCGTGTACGAAGGTTATAGTCCTTCAAGTATTCGGCCCCTTTACTGCACGTCATTCCCCTCTCTCTCTCTCTCTCTCTCCCAATTTCCTGCTCTATCAACTCGCCTTTCAAAAGCCCCCCAAAAAGTCCAAGCTATTTCCAAACTAAATACTCACCACTTAAGGTACACAAATACGTATTTATTGTTGCCAGTTTCAAAATGTAAACCCCCTTTTCATAAAATGGTTTGAGCATTTTGTCGCTTGCTTGTTTTTATTTACCCAATCTTAACGTTATGGTCGGGCCTTTTGAATGTAACTTTGACAGCAGCTTGATATGTGGCTGCAGCTGACGCACTCTATAAATATATATGACAATAGGACCAGGTTTTAAATACCAGAATTCTCCTTTAAATGTCTGAAATGTGTTTTTCTCTCGTCTCTCCTGAACAACACGCTCTGTGTCATCACCTGGGCCTCCCCTTTAAACGTGTCCTCATGTGCAGAAATCTCCCTCCTCTTCCTGCAGGCGACCGACTACACAGGTCTGGTGATCTTCTGTATCTTCTTCGGCATGTCCTACGGCATGGTGGGAGCGCTGCAGTTTGAGGTCCTCATGGCTATCGTCGGGACGGAGAAGTTTCCCAGCGCCATCGGCCTGGTGCTGCTCATGGAGGCCATCGCTGTACTTGTGGGACCTCCTGGAGCAGGTGAGAGCATGAAAGGAACAAAAGTGAAATATCTGTGTATACATTTTTTTAGTTTTACTTTTTACAAGCTTTGCCTGTTTCTTGTATTTTTAAATAGTTTGAAGTGCACAAATATCCCCATTTTTCTGGTCGCATTAATTTAAATTTGTGATATGAACCCCTTGTTTTTCTCCTGTCGCAAAAAAAGAAATAGTCTTGCCAAATTTTGTACATATAGGTTGCTGCTTAAGTCAGAAATTAAAGGCAAACATGGTTTGAATTCTCATCAGTCAAAAAACTAAAACAAATCAGCGCCTACAGACCAAGAAGACAAGAATTATTCACAGATAAGCTTCTTTAAAAAACAGCTCACACAATAATTGGCTTAATCACCTGATTGTCAAACTATAAATTAAACAAGAGAAAAAAATACTTGAAACATGGTAAAATATTTGCACATATAAAGGAATGATTACAAGTGTTTGTGTGAATGCAAACAGACACATTTTTCTCCAGCAAGCCACAGAGTAAAATGTTTGCATGAAGTTGGGCCAAGCTGATGTGTGAACACAGCAGGATATAGGGCTGGGCAATTCATCGAAAATTAATCGAAACCGACATTCAGAACCTCGAAACGACGTCATCTTGCCCACGTCGATTATTTCGATTATTTTCACGGCAGAGTCACGTGACGACACGTCCAATCAGCGACATGGAAGCAATGTCCGTCGTTTGGACACATTTAGTCTTTAGGGAAGACGACACCGAACAAAAAGAAGTCAAATGTAAACACTGCGGAAAAACTGTTTGCAAGAAATGCAAGTTATTTATTTTCTACTGTTTCAGAGAAGTTCATTTCTACTTTGAAACTCAGTTGTGTAAAACCAGCAGTTAAAACAGAAACATACAAACAAACCGTGTGCTTGCTGAGAGACGCCTCCACACATATCGCCATTACAGCGCAGTACTATGTTCTTTTCCACTTGTTTGTTGATACTGTGAATACATCAAATTACTGCGGCATTGACATACAGGCAAAAAACTGTCACTTTTATACATCTCGTCTTGCCTCCTGACCATTTAAAGAGAATTATTCTTACCTGACTGTGGGAGTACTGACAGTCCTGTTAATGAGACGTAATTAAAACTAATCATAAAAGGTACAGCGAGAGTTAGACGTCTTAGATGTGTCTGCTTGTGTTTTATGAAGCTGTTCACCTTTAATGTATGTACAGCGACAGTGGAGAAACAAAGAGATTGAGGATACTAAAAGTTCACGTCTGGATTTAAGCAGTTGTTCAAGGTAACAGTCTTAAACCCAAATCCATGAGGAGGCCCCAGTTGACTCTTTTTTTTGATCACATTAGATCCCTTTAAGTCACATAAGCTTTGACTGCATCCCAAATCCCCCATTTTGTCCTGACCCCCCCCTCTCTCTGTGCACTTCTGTGACAGTCTGGGTGTTGGTTTCTTTTTAGTGATAGTGGTCGTCTAACCGTCCAAAGTGAGTATTTTCAGATGAAGATACCAAACATTGCGGTAGAAAACATGGACCTGATAGGGTTGTTTTTTGGACCATTTAGCCGTTATTGGTTAGAACAGCTGAAGAGAGACAGGAAACGCTGGGAGGAGAAAGTGGACCATGACATGCAGCAAAGGGCTGAGTTTTGATTTGAACCCAACGTGCATGCGAAGAGGACTATACCCTCTGTACATGGGGCGCGCATCATATCCTCTAGGCCAACTGGTGGGCTTGGGACCCAAAAGTGGGTCACGGAGCTGTTTTCACCGGGTGTTCTGTCACATGATTTGTGAGTTCTTAAGTCCAACCTGCACCATTATTGATTGGATAAATCTGATTGGTTAGACAAGATTTTTTCAGGAAGGAGTTGGTGGTTGGTCCTGAGGCTAGACCAGCTGAAAACCACCGCTTTGGCTATCAGGGGCCCAACCGGATGGCGAACATTGTGGGGATGAAGCCCAGATATCTGCAAATAATCAAACAAAAATAAAAAAAATCCATTAGAATATCTTCGCATTAGTCACATGCAAAGAAATACAAAAAAATTTACTGTGAAAAGGAAGCATTTCTGGGCGTCGATGCCCTAGCGGTTAGGTCGCAGCCCAGGTTCAAATCTGACCTTCAGCTCCTTTACAGCAAGCCGTAAGCTTTTGTTATTTAGCAACACTAAATGAACAGAAACAGGCCAAACCTCACCAGATTTTAGTCAAGAAACCAGGCAATGGTGTTGAAATAATTCATGCAAATGCAAGACGACTTAATCAACACATTACATCTCACAAGAAAACTAGCTCTGGATTTTTAAGCCTAACTTAATTTAAACTGTAAACTATTTTGTGACATTCTTATGATGTGCTTTTTAGGAAGACAAATAAGTCCACATAAAGCTGCAGGTATGCTCTGTATTCATCCTACAATGGATGGGAACAGAGGTGCTAATTGTCAATAGGCATGGCAGGCAACTGCTTGGGGCCCCAGGCCAGTAGGGGGGCCTCGAGGGCTGACAAACTTTACACCACAGCAGTGGCTCAAAATGTGCACATTTTCCAATGACAGTAGGAACCTCCCTAAGGGGGCCCCATCTGACAGCACTCGCTCTTGTAGCCCTGCTAAGCTATAGCATGCATTGTTGTTTTGAAAACCAAAGACTAAAGAAAGACAAACAGGAAGAGGAGTAGATGCTGAACAGGCTGTAAAATGTTGTCATTTGTAGCTTGCAAATTAGCTCTCGATACTTAAGCTTGAAGCTTGAATCAGGAAATTAAATGTTGATGTTTCAGAATGCATTCATACCTTCCCTTCTTTTACTCTTGCACATCAGCTAACAGAATTTAATGAGCAGGAAGTGACAACTGGCTTCCATACGTTCGGTCTGGAAACATGTTAAACACTGGAGGTTACCACTTGATCTTCCCTCGTCTCTCTTTCTCTCCCCTTCTCCATCCACTGTCCTATAGATACAATTTAAATAGAATTTTAATCACAAACACAACCGTAGGACATAAAAACAGCATTCGATCTTTCCAACTTCAGTGTGATGACAGAGGGAAAATGCTGAAGTGTGAATATTGAGAATATTGGCCTTGAAAACTGTCTTCATACTTTAGTCAATGACAAAGATATGACGACACAGACGAGCCACGAGATGAAGCTTTCTGGCAAAAAGAACAGATACAGATGAAAAGTGTATCGACTGATGACAATTTGCTGCCATTCTTCTCAATGTTCCTGTTGCTGTGCTGTTAATTGTTTTTTTACACGCTTAAAGACAACATATAAATATTCTTCTGCTCTTCACCAGGTCGCCTCTTGGACGCCACCAATCAGTACATGTACGTCTTTCTGTTGGCGGGCTGCGAGGTCGTGCTGTCGGCCTTCGTCATCGCTTTGGGAAACTTCTTCTGCATCAGAAAGAAGCAGGAAGATCCCGAGGCAAAGATGGAGATGGCTGTGACTGCTGCAGAGAGGGATGGACTGAACCCCGAGCTGGAGAAAGAGGAGGACGAGGAAGGAGAAGAGGAGCAGAAGGGAAAGGAGAACGGGAATATCAGCGGTGAGAAAGTGTGCGAGGATGTGGAGATGGTGAAGGAGAACGGGAAGAGGGTTGAAGAGGTAGAAGAGGAAAACACATCTATATGAAGAGTTGGAGAAGCAGTAATGAGACTGTGCACCAAGAGGACAAACATACAAAGGAGGGAGGAGGATCTGTGGCAAAGAGACGGACGAAGGAGCAGCACAGAGAGGAAGAGGGAACAAAGTCGGGTCCACATTTAAACGAAAACGTGGTTTCATATGAGGGATTCAAAAAGGCAGAGAGGGTATATTAACAACTTGTTTCACATGAATCAGTTATTTTCATAGACTGTACTTAAGACGTTAGCATCCATCTGTGGACTCCTATTTGGAAGCCGTCAGCATTTTTAAATTTGGAGCCAGAAGTCACGAAATTTGGACAAGAGAGTGGAGCTAGAGAGTAGGGAATGGTTAGCAAATGCCAAGTAATCACTGTTAGCATGGTTAGCAAGATGCATCCATAATCCTAATAGGCATGCTAACCATATTTAGCAAAATGTGCTTTTAGTTAAACACGACACAAATGCGCGAATGCACAAATAAAGCTGAAGCATTTGGATCTCCCCCTACTGACTGGCTGCAGTAAGGTTTTAAGCTCCGCCTCCTCCATATTAACATGTCTGCACGCAGAAAATTAAAATACATGTCACATTTTTCATGAACATTGTTCCCGTCATTATAGTCAGCTCTTATTAGGTACTGATACTAGTCAGCATCAGAATTACAAGTCTGTTAAACTAATATTTATTACTTTTATTCATTTAGGCCCACAATGTCGGTTAAATGTTGTTTGTAAGCTGTAAAGCAGCGACTTACCACTAGTCGGAGCTGTAGCTTCAGTTAAATGCTACTGCCATACTGCCATAAGGCTCAACTATCCGCATGTAAAGCACAGCAGGTGCATGGCATCCTTTTTTTTTAAAAGTAATTTTTTGGGCCTTTTTGCCTTAATTGAAAAGACAGGTAAAGAGAGACAGGACAAATTGGGAGGAGAGAGTAGGGGATGACATGCAGCAAAGGGACAAGGTTGGATTTGAACTCACAGCCACTGCGACGAAGGCTGTAGCCCCTCTACATGAGGCACGCGACATAACCGCTAGCCTATCAGCCTCTGACTCATGGCATCTCGAACTGCAGAACGGTTTGGCTGTATTTTGAGCTAGATAATGGAGATAGAGTTGTATGTAGGCATTGTCAAGTTAAACTGGCAGATCAAATGGAGCCAAGCATAACCACATTTAGCACATTGGGTGGACGTTAACCTTCAAGTAAGACAGAAGGTTGGCGCTGCTAGCATTTCTAACGTTATCTCCATTTGAAATATTTACAAACAGACCCTGTGATCCAGTGTTTAGCCGTGTTAAATTGTGCTCAACTTTGACTGTTTTCTAAGTGTTTTTCTAGCTGCAGACTAGTCCAATAGTCTAAATTAAAATTGACGGAAAATGTGTTACTAGGAACATCCCTAGTTTTTATCGTATTGATTTAAATGTTCCTTTTTTGTAGAAATTAAGTTTTACTCAGAGTTTCTCCTGACAGACCCCTAGTATTTTTTTCCGCAGCAAGTCCGAGTAGGCTGATGTGAGAACGCCGCAGGATATTCTCCGGAGAATTTACCTCGAGCCAATAGGAGGGGGAGTGACGTTTCAGTACTGTTACTGCTGCACGATGCATAGAGTGTCTGCACGCGACCACTACGATCTTCGTGCACGTAATTAAACGGCTGCATAACATTTTCTGTTCCACAGTTTGTTGTTCTCCGCTCATTTGTTGACATTGTCATTCCGTTGGACTACACGTAGCATTGATATAAAGGCAAATATTGTCATCATAACCACTCTGTTGCTTCGTCCGCTACTTCGGCGTTGTTTTTATACGTCACGTCTTACCTCAGGAGACCCCCCGCCCCCCCCTCCCGTCTGACAGGGATAGTCTCCCGCTGTGAGGAGCATATGTGAACAGCCAGGTCGGGAGAATCTCCGGAGCAGTCCTCTTGAAATTATCTAGATATTATCCGGAGTGCATATGTTAAAACGGCTATAATATAATCTGTCTTCTTTTTGCAAACAGAGGAGTCGCCCCCTGCTGGTTGTTAGAGCCAAACATCTGCAATGGCTTCACTTTCTACAGATGGAGACGTCTTCTACTTCTTATATACAGTCTGTGATAAAAAAAAATACATCATGTTGATCAGATTTTGTACATTACTGTGATCTTATCAACGAGTGATGGTACAGTCTACATGCTGCAATCATTCTTTCAGGCATGGAAATGCGCCACATTACCAGCAACACATACCAGCTTCTCCTTGTTAAATACCTTCTCTACAATGCTGCCGAGAACAAAGATACAGAGTTTGAGTTTTATGCACTTTTAAGCATTGTTTTTTTTTTCGAAGACAGATTCTATGTTTTCTAATTAGGACTCATGCTATTCTACTTTCTCAAACATATCTGCTGACATCTTTTTTTTCCAACAATATCTCAGATAATTTACACCAAGTCTGCCTTCTCACTGTAAACAATAGGGCATGGAGCGGGAAAGCCCGAGCCACCAAAGCCCTTCCAAAAGGGGCGTGGTCAGACACAGCTCACTTGCATTTAAAGCTACAGACACAGAAACAGCCTGTTCTGAGCAGGGCTGAAATAGAGGGGTTTTATAGACATGATCAAATACAGGATCGGAGTGGATTTAGAACAAGAAACTTCACACACATTGTGGAGAGCTCTGAGACTTATTTAAATTTGTTGAAAAAGAGAATACCATGTGACCTTTATGTTGTTGATTTTTTTGGAGGCTGGCTAGATGTTTTGCAGGCTTTCGCTATATCAGATTTTTAATCTTAGAAACACAAACGATACAGATACCTGTTTTGATACCATGACAACAAAAACGCAAGTCCTAAGCACCCAATATTGGGTAATGTCTTCTTTTTTAATTACCAAAAAACTGCAAGTAATCTCCTGCACACTGTCTAACTTGCACAAGTACGAAACATTGCCAACGCATTTGTACAATTTAGACTTAGCGTTCTCTTTCGCTTGTGGCGGCTTTTGGTTAAAAATACAAGTGAAGATCTGTCTTTTTTTTTTAAAGCTTTACGATACTGTTGATTAAAATAATGTAGGTTGTAATGTTTTAAAAACACACAATCTCAAAAAGTATTAGCGTAGCAAATATCTTGACAACCTTCGTAAGGGAGTCACTCCTGCTGATGATGAACCCTCCAACTTTATCATGATAAGGACTGAGAGAGTCAGTGGACCCCCGTACTCATTACAAGTTACTCTGTTATTGGTTGCACTTTTTCTTTATTTATTGCAAATATTTATTGATATTTTATGTAACAAGTGGACGAAAACTTACATTCAACAGCCTTGTGACTCAAAGTGACATCTGTACCTGATGAGAAAGGATCTATGATCATGAAAATGTGACGAACATGAAGACATTACAGATACATTTTCATTTCTAGAATAAAGTCAAAGTGTTGCGAGTAAAGTTACATTTTTCAAGGTTAAAAGATTTTGTCAATGTCCTTTAATCTATTAAACATTATTCAGCACATTTCTACTTTATGGATAATTTGTAATGATTTGTAAAAATATCATCTGTAAAGTCGAATTTTGACATTCTGGACATTTGGATCAAATACACTTCAATATTTTCTGTTAAAACGCTTTTGTTGAAGTTGCTTCATCTTTACAAAAAGCCAGTTTCTTCCACAGTAAGCCTTTATCGAGGCTTTAAAACGATGCTTTAAATTAGATCATTTTGAAAATGGTCATCACTTTATATACTTGAATGCCTTGATTGTGTTTATTGTGAGCAGCACTTTCTCCAATTTCATGAAAACAACCAAAACTCTATTTTGTAGATGTTTGCTGTGTGCTACTTTTATGTGACTTCCTCCAGTTGAGGCGGTTCATTTGTCAGGTCACTGGATTCAACTTTGTTAACCTGGCAGCAGCAGTGACTCAACTTCCTGCTGAACTTCCTGCTGAATGTTTCACTGAAATCTGCTGTGATGTGTTTAAATGATGCAAGATACTGTGATCGACTGTATGTACTTTATGCCTTCTGTGCGTCTGATCGCGACAGACCCACAGCAGAGCAAAAAACACTTGCTTGGGTGTGTTTTGAGTGAACACAACACGGGCATGGATGCCCGTTTACCCCCCAAATAAATTATAAATATATCTCCTGTTGAAGAAAATGAGAAAATACATTTTTGTGTCATGTCATTTTTGTTATGCAGCAACATGTCTCCATGAAAAAAAAACACATTTTATATAGTTTAACTTAAATATATGTGAAAGAAAGTCTTGTATTTTGGTCAATTGATTCAGTCACAGGTAGTATAAAGTAAGGGGCGGCAGTAGCTCAGTCTGTAGGGACTTGGGTTCAAGTCCCGCTGTGGACCAAAGTACGGAAGTTGTTCTGGTAGCTGGAGAGGTGCCAGGGCACTTTCCGACACTGCCAAGGCGCCCTTGAGCAAGGCACCGAACCCCCAACCGCTCTGGTGCGCTCCCTGCGCAGCAGTGTGCAGCAGCCCCACTCTGACATCTCTCCACTGATGCATGTCCACAGGTCGTGTTTGTGCATGTGTGTGATTCAGACCGATGTGTGTGAGGAGCATGTCTCTAATAACAGAGTGTAAACCAGAATTTCCCCTCAGGGATTAATAAAGTTTTTAAAAATCAAGTAATGAAACCATAAAAAAGGTACAAGTAATTCATTTATTTACAGTTTAAGTACACAAATACAGTGGCAAATATAAATGTGAGAAAGTAAATCTTGCTGATCTGGTTGCTTACATAATTCAATAGGTGTAGAGTGCCTGACCAAAGAGGTCAAGGGTCAAAATCAAAACTATTAAGAGTACGAGCAGCAGTGAAAAATGAATTACAACAGGGCCGTTACATTCTGACAGGAGTACAGGGTTAGTATTAGTGTCAGACGGGTTGAGTCAGATATATAAAAAAAAAACGACACTGCCGGAAAAGCCCGAGGAGGGACGAGAGTCAACTTGCTTTAAAAAAAAAAAGAGTTTTGTGTTGGTACAGGATCACGGATCCTTCCATACGTAAAGCAGGAGCTGTGACAAGACAGCATGTTGTACAAAATTTCTTTCACATTCAGTGCAACATCTCTGCTTTCTGTGACATCTCTACGGCTCTGAGGAGGGGCACACTGATGGGAGAACACAATAAAGACGGACCTGCAGGATCTGGGTACCTGAATCAAGCTCCGGATTCATCCATACAGGTCAACGAAACAAAACGTATGAGAAAACATTTACACATCAATATTACAAGTTATTTCACAGCTTCCAAATAATACAAGTAAGAAAAGTTTGAATGTTTATCTGTACACATCGAATGGACATCTGGTCAAATGCGTCAGATGACGCCCTCGCCCCCTCATGAAGTGCACTTCTTTTGTAGCGAACACTAAAAAAGGGTGCGGGGCTCATTAGACAGAACACCCGAGCTCATCTGGAGCCGAACAGACAGAACATCTTGTCAACTGATGAGTAAATACACAACCTCCTGCACCGAGATACCAAAGCATGTTTGGTACGTTCACGGGCTCGAGCCTCCACGCCTGAATTTAAAGGCTCTTAAACATGCAAAGAAGTACTTTCTTTTTAATTAATACAAATGGCTATAGAGATACTGACCAGAGCCATCAGTGTTGGTAAAAACAGGAACAGAAATAGTTGCTGGTACTTGTAGGAGGCGAAAATGAAAAATGCAAATACCAATGAAAAGCATCGCGCCCCCTAAAACTACCCATACATATACACACAATGAAAAGCTGCTGGTTACACCTTACTGGGAAAGAAGAGTTTTCTGTTGCTGACAGCGACGGTGGAAATGTTGGATCATAAAGTTTCCAGAGGACAGGGAGTCTGTGTTGTTTCATCAGTCTGTTGGTGTCCTACAAAAGACTATCAGGCCGCCATGTTTGTCCTGGAAAAAGCGTGTCGAGGGTTGTGCTAGTATGTCCTGAAAAGTGGACAGAGAGCAGCTCCGAGGTCCGACATCCGTTCATTTTTTGAGAGGTCAGACAGAAACACAGAAAACAGGAGGAGTAAGGGAGAGCTAGACAGAGGGGAGGAAGTCAGAGAGCAGTGTGCGCCCGTTCTGAAGCTGGCTTCAGATCATAGATGTAGTTATTCATAGTGGTAGTATCGCATGTCAGGTTGCTTCAGGCCTTTGTCCTCCACGTTGCATTGTGGGGGCTCATCGAGGGGCCAGAAGATGAAGACCAGCAGACGGTACACCGGACACCATCTACAGGAAACACAGGGAGCCAGAGAGTCACAAAGACTTCATTTAACTAACGGCCTAATCTAATGTGCATGTCTGCTTCCTTAGACTGCTTCTACATGAACATGTATACAGAGCTTTTTGGTTTGAATGCATTTTAAAGTCAAGAATTCAACGGAAATGCAGCAAAACCCAGAACAATTTCAGCTGCAGGGATTTAACCATTGAAATTATCTCCACATTTTCAGGCCTGGGACAATTGTTTTCACCTTCTTGAACATGTCTTCCTCATTAGACACTAAAGGGTTAAACTAGGGCTGTACCTGTCATCACGTCTGTCCTATCTGACTTAACGAGTTCATACAAACTGTGTGCCTTTTATTTTAGTTCTTTTATCAACCTTATATTATAGATTCATTATTTCATCAGCGTTTAATAATCGACTATTTGTGAGATTCTAAGTTAGTGAGTGTCAGCTCGACTTGCAGTCCCTAAAGCTCGCCAAACAGCGTTGAAGAGAAACACAGATTTTTAACCTGAAGCTGCTTTGATCAGTAACAACGATCACTGTCGGAATCTAAACTCAAAAACAAGCTTTGAGTTTGAGCCCTTTGCAGAGACGATTTTCTCAACCCCCCCGTACTGCTGGATCTGTGATCATTCCCGCCTGCTCCAGCTGATCCATTCCCGCCCACAACTGCAGAAATCCTGACTTTTCATGTTCAACTTTCCCAGTAACAAACACTGCAGTAATTTAAATATGGTAAAGAAACACACATGAAGTGAAGTTCAACAGAGAAACATTCCCTGCTCTCTCAAAACGTTCATGTTCCATCTCGAGTTTCTCTGCATTGTGCACGCCGTCAGAGGTGGCGTTAAGTGTCAGCAGGCACATCTCGGTAGAGAGAGGAATCGGCCTCGTGACATTGTCTTCCGTTAAAGCAATGTGATGATTAATATATTTCATTTGTTAAGGTTATCATTTCTTATTTGTGATATTAGGGCATTTCATAGGCTGTATCTTGTTTGGCTTGTTGATCAGTACATCAACAGGCGTTCTGATGTGAATGGAGAAGGAGAGCTTACTTTGACAGGAGAGAACGGGGGCAGGTGTTTCATCTCAACATAAAGCTGCAAGATGTGTCCCTGTTGTACAGCAGCTAACAAAGTCTAGTTCTTTTCCATCTTTATCAGTTACAATTGAGAAATATGACCACATTTCTTAGACCTGCTTTTATAATTTAAAAACTACTTTAATCTTCCTTTCCTCATCTTTTGTTGATTCCATGTTTGTAAGCACTAGCTTAATCTTGGACGCGCAATTACTTTTTTCCCGCTCCGACCCGGAGCAACATTCAAACTGCCCACTCCCACAAGACTTGCGTTGGGTGTGTGGGACCCCAATCGCAAATGCAGCCCTCTACTGACGTCTTAAAAGCGAGGTGAGCCGATGAAATCAAGATTGTTTACACGAAACTCGTTAAGTCAGTGTTTTCTACATGCTTCAAAATAAGAAAACAGCCTTTTAAAGAAGGTGTGATGAACAGCTTAAGTGCATGATAAAACTTTTCTTCTAAAGTTCAGGTAATCATTATCAGGATAGACTTGACAGACATTTGTGATCCGGTGCAGAAAAGTACACATAAATCAAAATACAATAATGGTTAATGCTAACTGTGCTGTTTCCCGTGTTTTGCAAGACACGTACGGGAGACACAAAAGCAGAACCTTTGTCCTGGTATTCGTGTTAAGGATTCTTTTCCAGTATTTTATTACGGCAAACAAACCTGCATGCAAATACCAGGACATCTCCCCTCATGTGGCACAGCAAGTGAACACTGTCTGAGCTAACAAACTGAATTAAATAGGAAACGAAACATGGACTGATTTCTCTAACTTTTACCCTCTCACTCTGAACATTTGCTGACATGCTTTAAGCCCAAGCCATGAGAAAGCTTAACATTGAATTGCAAACAAGTAGCTTCATAACATGCAAGTGTTTAAAGGGAACAACCAGGGAGGAAAAAAACTGCAAGTGAAGTACCACTGGGCTGCACCAGGCAAGGCTGGAGAAGGGTGGGGGGGTGTGGGGGGTGTGGGTTGGGGGGAGGTAAATTCCTCTGGATGCTACAGCTGCAGGCCTGCCATCTGATCGATATGGCCGCAGGCGTCAAACCAACAGTGCAAGCAACAAGCCACAAGCACAGAGCTGATTAAAAGGGGAAGCCCTTAATAGGCAATAAGGGAGTTACACTCTTAGGCTCTGATGCACGATGATGCATTATCCACTCCAGTTCTCACAGGACTTCTCCCTCCTGCTCAGAGAACAGTCACTATCTGAGTGTTCAGTGAGGCTGCTACAGTGCAGATATGATGTCATCAGCAGCCAGGTACATGTACTACTTGATGGCTGTGAAAGTTTATCATAACATGACATCAATAAATAGACATTCTACTTAAAAGGATGATTCTGGGTAAACCTGGGTTTTAACATGTTTGGGGTCTTAACGCCTCCGAGGTACAAGGAGCTTTTTCCATGAGTTTTACAGTTTTGTAGCAATTAAAAAAAAGAAATGTTGGATGTCAAGGTGGCAGATGATAAAGTATCTGCCATGTGTTCAGTCCTGATTCCAGAAAGTGCTACTTTTGTATTTACATGAAGCTGTTAAAGCTGCTGATCTAATCTCAAACCCGTTTTCTATTTTCTTCTTTTACCTCCTAAAAGACTCATCTGAGACAAAATGCCCAACACTGAGCTGGAAGACAAATGTAAGATTCAGAACTGAACACCGTGCTCAGAGGTAGCCTCATGTGGAACTGGAGTTTAGACCCATGCATCCCTGGTGCTTTGGGGACGGACTCACCCGATGTTGCCACCGTCACACAAGGACGTGACGACCGTCTACTTGGCGTGATGCTCGTAGGGAATGCTATTCTGAGGTTGGGGGGAGGGAGAGAGAAGGCCCAACAAGTCAAGTCAGAACCCACATCCTGCATCAAGCACACACCTGGAGAAAACTGTCTAAAAAGTACGCTTCACTCCCGCCGACGATCACAGAGGAGCTGCTGGGGTCTAAGAGTTATTTACCAAGACTTCTGTTCTGTGTGAAGTAAGACAGTTCAGTGTTTTCAAAAACATTTAAGACAAAACTCAATGAGCATCACATGCCATTATCCATAATTGTATGTAGTAACATGGAAGACAGCCCATGGAGAAAACATTTAATGGACTTAAAATGTAATAGACCATATTGCCACAGCTGCCATCTTCCTTCGACATCCTGCTCAGAGTGGGAAGCTAAAATGTTCTCATGTCAAACTGCAGATTGTTTCCATTACATCCCCTCCCGATTGTCAAGAAACTACAAAAGCAATGGACACTTCCAAATCGGGAGTGACACCAGGTCATATTTCAAGTTAAAAACCATATTTGATTAACCATTAATTACCATCAGAACACAGCTAACGTTATCACTCAGCCTCTTCTTTGCCAACATTGATGTTTGAAAACCACGTATACAATAGAACAGATGTGTTTTCATTTGAGTTAATAACGCTCATTTGAACACATTTACATCATTTATGAGCATGTTCACAAAAGGTCAAACTCACTGGATGTGTTTAGGCAACTGGGTGTTAAGTGTGTAAATCTGTCCCCGAGCCTCACTGTTATTTCTGCATTACTCTACTGTTGAATGATAACATCAGCTGGATACTGGTGGTACTAGCCAATGACTTATATATATGGCTCTCCAGATAAACAGTATCCATTGTCTTTGTACTTTCTTATTTATCTGGAAGCGGTAAAATGGAAACAATTTGTCAGATTCAGTATTTTAGCTTCCTACCCTTAGCGTGACATCACAGGAAGATGTCCCCCGTGTGAGTGTGGTCTTTTACATCCAAAGTCCTTTAACCTTTCTCTCATTTGAGGTCTCCCATGCTGTGAATTTAGAAAAGGGCTCATACTTCAAACCTAAACTTGGATGAGTATGAATCATTTACTTGTTCTTCTTTCTGCCCGTACTGATGGTTTCAGAGACACTTCAATAATTACAGTAACAAGTGTGTGTAAGGGGCGTCTTGTACCTGTGAGGTGGACATGCGGGACGTGTCCTGCCGTCCTGTGAGGTCTGACGAGGAGACGTTGACAGGAGCTCCGCGGTGCAGTCGCATGCTGACCTTTCGTTCGCGCTCCATACCAGACACTTGTCGTGGAGACGTGTTTGCTGGAGAACAGAGATAAAAAAAAAAGCCATCAGCGTCTTCTGCTTTTAAAGGCAATGGATTTTAAAACAAAATTCTTCCACACAAACAGGCAAGACCACTGTTTGCTTCATTTGGATCTGAGTGCCTCAGATTGGGGTACTGCACAAAACATGTTGTCATGCCTTATGCTTTTGATAGAAAGTATTTTGATTGAATACATTTTAAAGCCAGACAGAATTTTTCAGTGTGAATAATTCACTCACATCCAACTTAAAATAGCTTTGTGCACAGTCTATAACTAACGAGGACAGAGTTTCAGCCTGCTCATTTGTTTTTCTATTTGAATAGCTGAAGAATTTAATGAACCCGGAAAAAATGAGACAAAGGAACATTTCCAAGAGGAGGCTTTTAAGGTTCAAGTTATTTGAATTGCAAAACATTGGAGCACTGTATTTGACTAAAAATAGCGTAAAGACAACATATCAAATGTTGAAACTTATGGTGCACCGATAGATCGACAAGTGACCAGAGCCGGCTGTTCCCCACAAGTACGCACAGCGACACAAACACTAACGGATACTGGTGTTTTTTACTGTAACGTATGAGGATAATGCTACACCTCCCGACAGTTGTAGATCAATGAGGAGCTGAGGTGGGTGCTGGAGTTACTCACCTGTGTGTGAGGTGGGTGTTAGAGGAGTGGGCGGGGCTCCATCCTGTGCTCCTCGTGGTCGTCCCGATGCAGCAGGTATTCCTCTGGGCCCTGGGTTCCTGCCGTGTCTCAACCTGTCCTCCCGGTCTCTGCGCTCTCGCTCTGCTTCCTCTGCTGCACGGTTGGCACCCTAAATACAACAACAAACATTTAACACCTGCTGGCTGGCAAGACTAGAGTAGATATCAGAGGAACACCTGGGAATGTAGGAATACTCCTTAAGGTAACAAGGGTTTCTTTACAGAAGTCATTGAGATATTTAGATATATTTTAGTAAAAAAACATGTGACTGGTTGGTGGTACTAAAAGTCTGGAGGACAACAGAGTAGGGTTGTCATGATACCAGAATTTTACAATTAGAGGTGATTCTAGTAAAAATCTAATGCTACCAATACCGGTTTTGAAACCACAGCAAAAAAAAAAATAGAAGTCATATGCACCAAATAACGAAAAATACAATCAATCCCTTCACTCTGTCTAAAGTGAGGAAACTATAACAAATGCCTCCAGCCCACTGAATCTAGGTAGGTATCTACAAACAATGTAAAGGATATATACTGTGGCTGATGTATGAACATAACAGTAGTACAGACACAACTCTTAGTACTCACAAACTTGAGCATGTTCCAGTCAAACACGTAGTCGTAAGAGAATCCCTGTCTGTGGAACAAGTTCCTGAAAAGCTGTCGCAGGTACGAGTAGTCGGGCTTGTCATCAAACCGGAGAGAGCGACAGAAGTTCAGGTAGGTGGCAAACTCAGCTGCGAAAAAGAGGGAGAAAGGATGAAAACAAAAACACGACTTGGCTGTTCCTGATCCATATGATGCTAGAAATGAATAAGAAAGTCGAAAATTATCTGACACTCACAGGGGTATCCCTTGCAAAGCACCTCAATTGGGGTTGACATTTTCTTCTCACTGATGCGCTCGTACTTTTGCCTCTTGGTGGCAGCCTTGAGGCCTTGCCACGGCAGTGAGCCCAGATTGAAATACATGAGAACATAGCCCAGAGACTCCAAATCATCACGCCTGGACTGCTCTATAGAGGGGACAATGAACAGATAATATAAGGGTACAACAAAGGTTCAATACGCACTAAGCAAAAGTACATCTTCAAATTTTAATCCCCAAGAGATGCAGTAATGTATCCACACATATATTGGTTTTTTTACCAATCCCCAGATGTGTGTTGATGGAGGCGTAGCGTGCTGTGCCGGTCAAGTTCTTGTTCTCGCGGTAGGGGATGTGCTGGTGCGTGCGAGCGTCACGATATTTTTTGGCCAATCCAAAGTCGATGATGTAGACAAGGTTGCCCTTTTTGCCCAGTCCCATCAGGAAGTTATCGGGCTTCACATCTCGGTGGATGAAGTTCTTGGAGTGAATGTACTCAATGCGACTGATCTATAGCAGAAAAGAAGAAAGAGCAGCAGACAAATAAGGTCAACCACTTCATTGTTCCAGATATTCTATGTTTTTTGTTTTTGTGTTGATCTGTGTCAATCTGGCTCTAAATGATCTTGGTTTGAATATCCCTCATGATTATGTCCCGGATTAGCTTCTACTTTTATCTACATTTATCAAAGCTACATTGGATTAATAACCTTTCATGATGGCTAAGACTATCAGTGCTTTTAATAGATTTAAAATTCATAATGTGTTCATGATTTCTGCAGCCAGCATTTTGAAAGCTGATTCTTCAAATAAAATAAGATGTAAGGGGTCTTGGGTTTCAATGGGCTGCTATAAGATGCGTATTGCCACTTATACCTATGCAATGGTTTACTGAGAAGAGAAGGAGAATTTCTTTCTCAGTGACATGTCAATACAAACACTGAAGCCCCTGTTTAGTACAGCTAGCACACATAGCAACACAATCCGAAAGTAAGATACACAATGGACCGGACAGAGTGTGAGGTCAGTGCAGGTGGTCTCACCATCTGATCTGCGAGCAGCAGGACCGTCTTGAGGCTGAATTTGCGGGAGCAAAAGTTGAAGAGATCCTCCAGGCTGGGTCCCAGCAGCTCCATCACCATCACATTGTAGTCACCTTCTGCCCCACACCACTTTATTGTTGGGATGCCAACTGCAAAAACAAGACATTTACTTCAATTACAACTCTGTTGAAAACTTAAGAATTTAGTGCATGTAATGTCTGATGATGATTTGATACAGCCTGGTCTTTTGCAGATGCAGAGGAATGCACCGCCAGTGTTTCCCACACGATAACTGTTTAGAATATCTGATTATTGTACTCGCAGGGGTAACATGACGCTAGTAATCTCCAAATACTAAATATAGCAGTATGTATCACATGGAGGCGTAATTGTGGGGTGAAGTCGATCTACCCCGATCCTCCATTTTTTAGGTACTAACAGAGGCGTAATGGGGTGGTGGGGGGGAGGGGAGCTTGCAATATGCAACATTGGGGCCGGCAAGACTGAACAGTGCTGTGTGTGTGTGTGCATGCCTGAATGTGTTGGTATGTGGAGCTCCATCTGTGCTCACACGCTCTTCTTGGCGTTTGCAATGTTACGCAAAAATGCAGTCTGAATTCACTGGGACAGTAATATTATGCTGTTGGGGATGCAATATATAGGAACAAGGGCGTAATGACAGTGGAACTTTTTTACGGCGCTGTTGTGAAACTAGGCCTGCAGACGGATCCATTGTGTAGTCAGGCGCTCTACTTCAGCTTCCACTAGTGACTCATGTGGATCACTAGCTGCTGAAGCCATGTATGCATCATGTTAACATGGAGGTGGAAGACAGCGTTGGGTGGATTGAAGAGGAGAGAATCAATGAGGAAGAGGATTACATGAAGGCAGATATGATGGGAAAAAATAGACCGTGGAACTATATATATGTATCAAGAGGAGTAAATAATAAAAGAAGCAGATAGAGGCAGTGATGAGTGCTGCGACGAAGAACACAATCTCAGTGGGCATGTGAGCTGATACGTCACCTCCTCCTTGCATCATCTTGTAGATCTTGCTCTCGATGTGGAGCTGGGGGTGTTTGGTCTTCACACATTCCAACTTAATGGCAACCTCCTCACCAACTGAAATATCCGTGCCTGAAAAACAAAAAGTGTTGGTACACATATGATGACTTTTAAGCATCATTTAATCCAAACCAAGACCAGAAATCACACAACGCTATGCAGAAGCTTCATTTTCATCGGCCAAAGTTTTAAAATATCAACTAATACAAATTAAATGGTACAAGATGAGAACTGTAAAAATGTCAATAAAATATTGAACCGTACGTTACGGCATTCACGGCTCAATACACACTTGTAAATTGCAGTTTTTCTATGTATTCTAATTCTCTCCGTAATGGCTCTGCTGTTTGTGTGTGCCTGTGAGTCCATGTGCTGGGAAAAGGAAACCCCACCCTTCCCGAGTTAATATCTGATCACCAGACGCTAAAGTTGGGGAAGCTAACAACACAAATGACGAGTTTCAGCGTTGAGTATGCTGACAAGGACGAGAAAACGGTAAGTTTGGCCAAGTTTACAGCAACAGACTACTGTACCGTTAGAAGGCTGTACGTATTGAACCGTGGGCTAACTGTATTGTTGCATTCCTTGTAAATACCATGAGTAAACTGACGTGATGTTACTTACATGTTTCTGTGTTTCTTTCATAAGCAAATGTTAAAAGGGGGATGTATTGATCACACGTTTTTGTACCAGAACCCGCCACTTTGTATGCCCAGTATTGCCATAAGCTATCCTGCTAGCTAGAAGTAAGGTAGTTCATCTTTCAGCCAACGGTAACATTGATAGTTGTGAAGTACGGACCCACAGCCCATGACCGATTGCCAATAGTTGCACTGCTCACTTGCCCTCCACAAGGTTTTTTACTTATTAGAACACCACAATTTTCTTTAAATGCATGACTATGACCTAATGAGGAAGAAAAGCTTGGTCTGCCTCGCTATGTATCCCAGCATGCTTTTGCGCAGCGAATAAACAACGAATGGGGGCAACTTTTCAATCATCAGGTCGCATGCAATGGGTGATGGTGACGGCTGCACTTGCGGTCATAACAGCACATGTCTCAGCATTTTATAAAGATATACTGGTCGTACTGGTATGTAGGAGGCCAGCTGTTTAGATGAAAACATAGGTAGTGAAAGTGTGTCTCACACCTGACTTTATGGAAGTGAATTTCTCCCATAATAACACAGCCACACTGTGCTGCTGCTGGTGTACAGAAAATCCATAAACTCCAGTTTAAACTTTTTTTTCTTCATTATAGTCTGCCTTCTACACAATACTAACAGAAAGGTTGCCATTAAGTCACAGGCCCAGGCCCAGGCCCAGGCCCATCCCTGCCCTGCAGTGAATCAAAACAAAGTCAGAAGCCAACTCTTTCCTGGCTTATAAAAGACAGCCATAAGTGTCTGGTGTACACTAGCAGAAAGGCCATGCCAAAAGATTAAGCATGAAAGGACACCTAGTTTGACAGTTAGCAAAAAGGACTGTGCTGATACAGAACGCATAGTTTGGGATAAAAACTCTGGAAGATGCGTACAACATGGAAAAGTACTGCCATGCAAGCACCTAAAACTACATTTCCAAAAAATGATCATTAAGTTGCACAAATATCTCTCTAAAACAGTTTATACAAAAACTAACACTATAACCTTCATGAAGGTAGGATTAATTACACGTCTGTCGAATTAGGGCTCTATGACGATCTGCTTGAGGAAATCAGGTCGGCAGAGTCAGTGTCAGTGATCTCCTCTAATTCCCTTCTTAGACGTGCTTTTATCAGAGAGCCTTTCCTTAATTTCACTGCAGATAGGTTAGCAGAAAGACTGTTGTCAACCTGTGAAGAAAATCTGACCAAAATATAAACTCAGTGTTTCTTCACAGGTTGACAACAGTCTTTCTGCTAACCTATCTGCAGTGAAATTAAGGAAAGGCTCTCTGATAAAAGACACCCAGTACCTCATAGACACCAGTAAAAAGGCTGACGTTAGAGGACCCATTCTGATTGCTGACATTTTACTGGATCTACACACCTCTAGCATGCTCTGTTGTAAATTTTAATCATCACATGAAACTTCGCCAGAAGCCAGTATATTTTTGGCAAGCTTAAATTCTGGTATTGGATCAGTGCACTGACTGGTATTTCTATAAATACGTGACACATCTAAGGCAGTGTAGGAGGGAGATAGCTATACTGGTATTGACAGAGGCTTAAAAGAAATGTAAACAGGAAAGCAGCTAAAATGAGAACTAAAACAGAGTCCACAAAATACCATCACGAGGAGGAAGAATATGTTTTAAAGGCTTATTACCCTCTTACCCTTGGTTTGATACTTATGGGGTTAAGGGGTTACTTTGATTGAAAAGTTACAGAAAAATAGTCTGAGTTGCAATGTGTTAAACAATTGTTGGTAAAAATGATTCTATCATGTTGTTGTTGGTCCTTGGATGAATGCTGTCCCTGTTTGCTTCGTCAGCTGCTCTGGTCAAGAACAGAAAGGTCACACTATGCTCCCATCTAGAAACCATTATAACATGCTCTGCAACCAGATAGACTGAGTCAACTTCTCTAACATCTGGTTTTTAACAATTCACAACTACACGGACTTTTGTAAACAGCTACATCCTGATACGTTTCTTCAATCTGTTTGTCAAAGGCTCTTTTGCGTTAGAGCGAACGGATACCTCCATTTACTTGAAAAACCAGTGTGGCCAGTGTTTGTGTTTAACACACACGTTCACATGACTAACTGTCCATGTAGAACAAGAGTAAGTGTAATGAATCATTGTTTAGCCTTGATAAGTGTGAAACGTAGGGTTTGTTTCTCTTTAGTGGGTTTTATTACAAATATCCGTACAACCTTTTTTTTCTGGATAGACATAATTATTGTACTCGACAGTCAGCAGTGGGTCGCTTTTATGTTGCCTCCATGTAGAACCAGTTTAATGCAAAATAAAGTTAAATAAGATGTTTTCACAAAAAGATTGTATCTACCTAATAAATACTGTAGAGCACTATATATGATGTATATTTTTGTTGGTCTCATATCAAATGGATTTAGAGCTAGCTATCCAATGTTCTTGTGATCTAGATGTCAGGTACTTTATTTTCTCAACTACTAAAGAGATGCACATCTATGTTTAGCTACTGTATGTATTAGACAGTTTCTGAGTTTGTATGGTTTGGATGGTATGGATGTGTATTTATGTGATTGAACTAATGAAATATTGTCAATAAGATATGGAGACCCCAGAAAGAGTAGCTACTAGGGATGTAAAGATTAATCGTGAAAAATCGATTCAAAGGTGTCAAGGTTCACATCGGTACTCTGAAAAATGAATCTCAATAATATGGTGAGCGTCAGCAGCTGTAGAGCAGAGGAGGTCTGGAGCTGCAGAGAAAGATTTTTAAATTGAGGACGCACCACCGTCTTTTAAATCGGAGGTGTGGAAGCATTTTGGCTTCCCCAAGACAGAAAATGAAAGAGGTGAGAAGATAACAGACGAGACAAAAACTGTGTGTGAATATTGAAGAAGACAGAGAACTACACAAATAGCACAACCAACATGATGCAGCATTTAATCAACACCACAATGAGAAGCTCCAATCACCTCCCCTTGTTGAGAGAAATAAACATTAAAAGACCAAACCACACTGACAAGCAGGTTAGCAGCCCCTAAAGGAATCTGTTTCAGTCATTATACAGTCTCATTTTTTAAAATAAATCGTGAAAGATCATATCGTGAGTTTAGTGAATGTTACATCCCTAGAAGCTACTCTGTAACACAGAAGCTAATGGAGATCTTAATAAACAAACACAACTATCTACAGTGAATACATATATGTATAGTGGCTAAAAGAACTTAAAGCAGCAGCTTTGTAGAGCTGAAAAGAGGTGGTAGGTTTTGACTGTAGTAGGTACTAGATCATCAGGACTCATGTAAGCTTGTAAAGCTAGTGCCATCGACATACCTGTTATTACCTGACACACAGCGAGGATCAAGCTAGCTGAGGCTATCGTGTATTAAGCTGGTCTCCCTTTTTCAATGACAGCCATGAGATATTAACCGTCTTTTTAAAAATAAAAACTTGTGGCTCTTCCCTGCCGAGTGTTTAATTATGTAACCTGTCAGTCAACAAGCTAACACAGTTTGTGTAGCTGTCACAACATACTTCAAGTCTGTCGACAGACGTTTAAACCGTTAACTATACTAAGGAAAGTATCCTTGACAACTGGTTACTAGGTTACTGGTTACTAGGTTACCACAACCTGAATCTGATGTATGTTGGTAACAACATATAGGTAATGGCAGGATACATTTTGTTGATTGTTAGACGAATAGTACACATTTTTACTCACCTAAATAAATGTCTCCGAAAGATCCACTTCCGATTTTTCTGCCCAGTCTGTATCTGTTCCCCACTCTCAACTCCATTTCGATATTTACGTCACCTAACCTTACGTCTGTTGCGTCGTTTCTACCTTGACAATTTGCGTTGCTTTTTCCTCCAAAAATTGTTTTCAGATTCTGACTCTTTGCTTTTCCTTACTTCGACAAATATCCCACCTTCATAAACAGCCTTTAATAACAACGCTCACTAATTCACACTCCCCCGTCCCCCAGAATCCCAGTTCTTCTGTAACAATACAATGTTCACCATCCCTTTTCTGTCTTTCTGAGAAACGAAGGTCGATAATATCTATATCATCCGATAGTGTGAAAAGTGAAGTTTATGTCTCTCGTAATTCCGGAGTCATAACTCGCTGAAACAAAAAGGATGAAGACGGATTTTGTTGATAAACTTGTCCTCAGTCGTACGAAGCTTCAGTCCGCTGTCGGATTTTTTCCTTCACCGTGAAAGCTGTCATTCGCTGCTGACGTCACTTCCCCTAGCAACTACAGGCAGATCAGGAGGAATTCCTGAAACAACATAAGGACAGCAAAAGATTGTCCTTTTAGGGGTTACTAGTGGTGTTTTTTATTCACGCTGACAACTCATACACCTTCGATAACACAATTTGAGCCATTTACTGTATGAATTCAAAGATCATCTTGAAATATCTCACAACATTTTGGCTGTTTTATCCTCATTGCTGAGGATTTGGCACACTATAATTACACTATAACTAACATGCATAGAGCCTCACATAGCCTACATCGAAAACAAATACATTAACACCATGAAAAATAATAAATTAAGTTTTTTTTCCTGATTTAATTTTGTAACTTGAAAGTTTTGGCACGTGGCAACTTTCCTCTGAGAAGCTAATATTTTGTATAAAAAAGACGATAGCCTGCTTGTTTTCAGTTTCAGCTGATCCTTTAAAGATAATACATTTGACAAAGTGATGTTATTTAAGTGCCTCCTGGTTGTTTCTTAGCTAACTTTACTATCAGTAGTCGAACAATAAACAATAAGAAAGGCATGCTACTTGTTCAGGGTAATGTTTGCAAAGAAATAGATGAACACTTAACTGTTAGCAATAGCTCATTGCTTGTCAAATATGTTATTCATAATGAAATATGGACTAAATCATTCTGTAGCTGCTGATCACTCAGGACACAATGGACTGATAACAATATTATCGAATCTATAAGAAAAAACTAGAGTAAATTAACGAAATAAAAGATGAGAAATGCTGTGCTGTGCTTTCAAATACTCGAATCTGTTCAGATAAACACATGAGGGCCCAGAGGAACAAATAAGAGATGGACGGACAGTCAGAAAAATAAGGCCCCACTTTTATTCAAATCAGGTCAGTTGAAGTCTCGAGGCCACGCCCACTGAGCTGAGTTTAGAATTTTCTTATTGGCTGCTCCCAGACCAGCCCCTCTGGATTTTTCTTATTGGTCGTCTGTGAGCTGTGAACCAGTTGACACAGCACAGATGCAGCTCACATGGCAGACCTGTGTTGTTGTCCAGATTGGGTAACAAGCCTGCACGTGTACACCAACGCTCCGCTTGGAATCTCAATGATGCGTTCAAATCCTGTAGGAAAAAATGAAATCGACTTCACAATTCAAAGCAATGTCGTTGTGTTAACGATCGTGGAAATTATTCAAGTTTCTGATCGTTATCCTCAGACTTATTGGTGCTAATAGCCTACCTTTTGCACTTTGGCAGTTACAGAAATAGGCCTATATTTTTAAAAACCGCTAAACAAACATTGCAGTATTAACTGAAAATAGCATTACACCATGTAATGCACACCACATTGTCATGACCTAACCCGCTCATGAATGTAGTTCCCTGTATATAAAGGTGTGCCTTTTTTGTGATTTGAACGACATAGGCTTTTTTATCAAACAATCAGACTTCATCGGAGCATGGTTTTCTCCCACAGACTCTAAACGTGCAGAGCAAACAACAGTTTACTTGAATGTTTTTGTCTGTTTTATTACAGTGTTTAGCCTACTCCGCTTCTTGTCCATATACTGGCATATGGTCTAGATTATTAATAACCTCTCAAAAGCTGTTTTTTTTAGTAATGGAGAACATATTGCGTCCCATAACCTACTATTTATTCAGAATCAGACTATCTTGGAGTTATGTGGCTTTAGGTAGGGGTTGCTGTTTCTTTTACATTCAAAACTGACGGAACAAAATGCATGCTGAATTAGCAGTAACTTTGAAAAGCAGAGAACATACAGCTTTCACACTGTGGGACAGGGTGTACTCTCAGCAGATTTGGGGAGCTGCCAGATTTGAGGAGGTTTAATCCAATCAGACTTCATTCATGAGAGTTTTCCAGATGTGACGTCAGCAGGGGAGCAGGCTCAGGCTGTGCATCTAGAGAGGAAAAACAAACCTGAAGCTGCAGTGTTTAAATCCTTTCAGTGTCTGTACAACTGAACTAAAACCATTCTTAATAAAAACATTATTCAATAAAAGGAAATAATTATGTATCTTTCAAATGTTGCATGCTCATTAAAGGCCACATAATCCTTTTCAACTAGTTTAAATAAGTCTCAGAGCTCCCCAAAATATGTCTGTGATGTTTCTTGTTAAAAATCAGCTCTGATCCTGTATTTGATCATGCCTATAAACCCCTCTATTTCAGCCCTGCTCAGAACAGGCTGTTTCTGTGTCTGTAGCTTTAAATGTAAATGAGCTGTGTCTGACCACGCCCCTCTCTGGAAGGACTTGGGTGGCTTGGGCTTTCTCGCTCCATGCCCTATAGTTTACGGTGAGAAGGCAGACTCAGAGGGCAGAACAAACACCTAGCTGTGGGAGTGCCACCCACCTTGGGGAGGGGTTACTGCCCTTTGTGATGTCATGCAGGGAAAACCTCAAACGGCCTGTTTGAGCACACATTTTCTGAATGAAGTGGATCAGACATAAGACGGACAGGAAGGACTTTTCTAATAATTGGGGCGCCTACGTAACTCGAAGACATTGAAAAAAACAATTCATTTTACCCTGTGGAACAAAATATTTGCTGATATACAGCTGGTTTTATCTGTTTGGTATGTTTGTCCAATAACAACTTGATGTGAGTTATGTAGCCTAAACAAAAATGTCAACTTTAGCTCACATCACAGTGAAAGAATAAAAAATAGAGACACAACAAGCCGTTGTCACATATACATACGGACTGCTCCGGATATTCTCCTGACCTGGCTGTTCACATATGCACCACACAGCTGGAGGATTCTACCATCAGACGGGAGGGGGTGCGGGGGTCTCCCAAGGTAAGACGTGACGTAAAAAAAAAGATTTGGAATTAGTGCGCTATACGATACTATAATAATAATATTTGCCTTTATCAATGCTACGCGTAGAATCCCATTGTCAACAATAGAGGGGAGAACAACATACTGACGAACAGAAAACGTAATGCGGCAGTTTAATCACGTGCACAGAGATCGTAGTGGTCGCGTGCAGACACTCTATGCACCGTGCAGCAATCACAGTATATACGTAAACGTCACTCCCCCTCCCATTGGCTGGAGCTGAATTCTCCGAAGAATATCCTGCTGCATTCTCACATCAGCCCACTCGGACTTGCTGTGGAAAAAATACTAGGGAGCTATCAGGAAAATCTCCGTGTGAAGTCCAAGCGAAAAATTCAGCTGTTTGCGTTAACATACACAGCTCCGACGGGAGAAATCAGGAGTTTTTCAGGAGTTTTCTGCAAGTGTGAAAGCCCTATAAATGTACAGGGTCATTTCATTTAATGAATGAGGTTTATGGAAAGGGAAAAATCCACCAGGAATGACCATCACACACAAGGATGATTTACTTCTGTCTCTGTTTTAGTTCTCTGTCAGTGTGAGCAAAGATAAGACATTATGAGTAAATAATACAATGAGACTCATCAGGTTGTTTATGGACCACAGTATAAAAGATCCAAGATGCTTTAGGTATTTATTCCACAAAACACAAGAAACTACAACTGCAGCTACCAGATCGTAAAATCAACTTGCGATTGCAGTGGCGGTCAACAGAAATTTTCTGACCTTATGATTACTAAATTATTTCATGACAGACTGTTGAAAAAAGTGTCCGAGTTTAAGTTCAAGAAGCTTTATTGGCATGAATGGTAACGACTGTTATTGCCAAAGCAAAAATTATTAAAACAATCAACAGAAATATAACAATTTAAACATTTCACAATTATATCATAATTTATACATTTTTGGATAAATACATTCAAAACAGCAGCCTGAGCGTGCTTCCCTGATGACGTCACAGTAGGAGTGAAAACTCAAACCCTTTATGAATGAAGACACCTCTCGCCGGGTGCGGTGGCGCGCGCCTGTAATCCAAGTTACCGGGAGGCTGAGGCTGGAGGATCGTTTGAGCTCAGGAGCTCTGAGCTGCAGCGGACTATGCCGATCGGGTGTCCGCACTAAGTTCGGTATCGATATGGTGCTCCTTGGGGAGCCCGGGACCACCAGGTCGTCTAAAGAGGGGTGCACCGGCCCAGGTCGGAAACGGAGCAGGTCAAAGCCCCCGTGCCGCTCAGTAGTGGGATCGCGCCTGTGAATAGACGTTGGAGTGCAGCCTGAGCAATACAGCGGGACCCAGTCTTTTGACACTCTGCATACTGACAAACAAACATCCTTGTGTGTGATGGTCATTCCTGGTGGATTTTTTCCCTTTCCATAAACCTCATTCTTTAAATGAAATAAAACCCTGTACATTAGAGGATGTGTTCTGTGTGATTGACTGCTGTGACTGATGGTCATTGCTCCTCTCCTCCAGGTGGGGGCGCTGTAGGACAAACAAACACAGCAGGTTTGGATGGAAACAAGAAGCAGCTCTGAAGCTGTTGTAACATGTAGACACAATGTTGTTGATCGTGTGTGTTTGTTTGTCAGTATGCAGAGTGTCAAAAGACTGGGTCCCGCTGTATTGCTCAGGCTGCACTCCAGCGTCTATTCACAGGCGCGATCCCACTACTGAGCGGCACGGGGGCTTTGACCTGCTCCGTTTCCGACCTGGGCCGGTGCACCCCTCTTTAGACGACCTGGTGGTCCCGGGCTCCCCAAGGAGCACCATATCGATACCGAACTTAGTGCGGACACCCGATCGGCATAGTCCGCTGCAGCTCAGAGCTCCTGAGCTCAAACGATCCTCCAGCCTCAGCCTCCCGGTAACTTGGATTACAGGCGCGCGCCACCGCACCCGGCGAGAGGTGTCTTCATTCATAAAGGGTTTGAGTTTTCACTCCTACTGTGACGTCATCAGGGAAGCACGCTCAGGCTGCTGTTTTGAATGTATTTATCCAAAAATGTATAAATTATGATATAATTGTGAAATGTTTGAATTGTTATATTTCTGTTCATTGTTTTAATATTTTTTTCTATTGCAATAACAGTCGTTACCATTCATGCCAATAAAGCTTCTTGAACTTGGACACATTTTTCAACAGTCTGTCATGAAATAATTTAGCAGTCAGTAAGGTCATTTACCTGCTTTTTTGTAACGTTGAAAAACAAAGAGTAAGGTCTACCTGCCTTTTTGTAACGTGTCTCCAGATAACATTTGTTATGAATTGGCGCTATACAAATAAAGATTGATTGAAATAACAGACTGTCACTGTAGCTGGTTTTAACCTGCAGACAGACAACAGTAAATCTAGCCATTTAGACTTTTGATCAAGATAAACCTGGAACTTATTGTTTGGAGTCTTAATAGACTAACAGGCAGTGTTGTAGTCAAGACTAGCTTAACCAAGACCAGAGTGTATGAAGGCCGAGAAAACCCTCTGGGGAGATTAGACCGAGTAAAACAGGCCGAGGGCGAGTCGAGATAAAGACGAAGCAGAACAGTGTGAGTCCCAATACTGAGTGACACATAAATGTTCACAACTTAAGATCACTCCTCTAATAGATCTACAAATCCACAGTAAGATTCCTCTTCATTCACCCTTTTTGGGTGCTGATTTAGTAAACAAAGTGCTCCTTCCTAAATAGTTTGATTAAATGATCCTAACAATTGCAAAGTTGATTGTTGGTCGACAGTTTTCCTTCAGTTTTTATGAACACAAACTGAATCTGAAATCAATGTAACCATCTTTAAACTACACTCTTCTTTCTATATTTTATTATCCACCCAAACCATTTCATTTCCTACCTGAACACTGAAACAACAATCATATTTGAGGGGAATATATAACAAAGGAAAGGAGCTATATTTGTATTTTCTTTGACGTATGTTACACTCAGTGTGGGAAAGACTGATTGACTGTGAGCTGCAGAGAGAGAGAGAGAAGAAAACAGTCCAAACTCACAAGCTTCAGGGTTTGACTTTGTTTGAGGTTTGATCTTTAGCTGTATTCAAACTCAAAAGAACAACTTCATTAGAAGCTTTATGCAGCCTGTCTCATCATTTTTATAAACAATAGTTCAACGTTGCATATGAAGCAGGAGTTTTTTTATCCAATCACAGTAATGATGTTATCAATCAGTCAAAGCACAGTTTAGTTCTTCCTGAACTTGTATTCTTGAGTGGTCTTTAAATCAAATCCTGAGTCCTGAGATCAAGACAGAGCCATGTGGTCAAGTCAGAGACGATAACGAGACCCTCACGAGTGTCAAAAACGGGTCTAAAGACTAAGAACGATCCAGATTAGTTCAACACTGCAAGTGAAGTTTGGGTATTTGTGGAGAAGATCAGTTCAGCCAGGACTACAACATAATACTCTCAGACAAATGTGTCTGATCAAAGTTTGTCCAGTAAACATGGAAAAAAGGATTTCCACTGAGGCTCAGATTGTGTCTGATAACTTCACATAAAGGATTCCTGCAGATATAGAGACCTTTTTGTTCAAGAGAAAGATGATTTCTTTTCAATTCAAGCTGTTATTTGTGATTCTCTCTTCAAAGTCAGCAGACTCCATTGAAAGAACAGTTATTTCACTATCATTTGAGAGTTGTTGATCTTCTGCTGACTTGATCTTTTATACTTTGGTCCATAAACAACCTGATGAGTCTCATTGTATTATTTACTCATCATGTCTTATCTTTGCTCACACTGACAGAGAACTAAAACAGAGACAGAAGTAAATCATCCTTGTGTGTGATGGTCATTCCTGGTGGATTTTTCCCTTTCCATAAACCTCATTCTTTAAATGAAATAAAACCCTGTACATTAGAGGATGTGTTCTGTGTGATTGACTGCTGTGACTGATGGTCATTGCTCCTCTCCTCCAGGTGGGGGCGCTGAAGGACAAACAAACACAGCAGGTTTGGATGGAAACAAGAAGCAGCTCTGAAGCTGTTGTAACATGTAGACACAATGTTGTTGATCGTGTGTGTTTGTTTGTCAGTATGCAGAGTGTCAAAAGACTGGGTCCCGCTGTATTGCTCAGGCTGCACTCCAACGTCTATTCACAGGCGCGATCCCACTACTGAGCGGCACGGGGGCTTTGACCTGCTCCGTTTCCGACCTGGGCCGGTGCACCCCTCTTTAGACGACCTGGTGGTCCCGGGCTCCCCAAGGAGCACCATATCGATACCGAACTTAGTGCGGACACCCGATCGGCATAGTCCGCTGCAGCTCAGAGCTCCTGAGCTCAAACGATCCTCCAGCCTCAGCCTCCCGGTAACTTGGATTACAGGCGCGCGCCACCGCACCCGGCGAGAGGTGTCTTCATTCATAAAGGGTTTGAGTTTTCACTCCTACTGTGACGTCATCAGGGAAGCACGCTCAGGCTGCTGTTTTGAATGTATTTATCCAAAAATGTAGATATTAAGATATAACATAATTGTGAAATGTTTTAATTGTTATATTTCTGTTGATTGTTTTAATAATGTTTGCTTTTGTAATAACAGTCGTTACCATTCATGCCAATAAAGCATCTTGAACTTGAACACATTTTTCAACAGTCTGTCATGAAATAATTTAGCAGTCAGTAAGGTCATTTACCTGCTCTTACAGGTAAACAATGCAGGTTTGGATGGAAACAAGCTGCCAGCCACATATATTTTTTTCCGCAGAATGATTTCAGTAAGTCTTCAGTATGTTCCTCTCCGCTCTTTTGTTCATATTGTGATTTTGGTAAACTACACAAAGCATTGATGTAAAAGCAAATGTTCCCATTATAGCATCATCTAGCGGACTCTGTTGCTTAGTCTTGGAAGCAACAGGTGTCAGGAGACCCCCCCCCCCCCCCTCCTTGCTGGGAGGTTTCTTCTGGAGTGCATATGTGTAAACAACTAATGACTAGCGAGTGTATTTTTGTAATGACTCATCTGTTTTGAAAATGTTAAGGGGAGGAGTTTTGCCTACATTTGAATTATTTTGGACGTGGCTGATTTGACTGACAAGTTGGCACGTTCCAGGAGACTCAAAATGAATGCTTTTTGAATGCTTCTTGATTTAAAGGAAGTAAGGTGGAGATAGAATTTTCAATAGGCAACTAAGTCAGTCACTATATTGGGAACATTGAGTAAATTCAATGTATGCAGAGAACTGGCTAGCAAATGCTCCTTTTCTTATCTTATTGTTACTGTTGCATATCAAGCTTGTACAATGACCTTTAATGACCTTTAATGGTTACATATACTGTCAGTAGTGAAGATGAGAATCTCTGCCATGATGAAATGATTACATTTTTATTCATTCATCTTTACGTTTCCAGCATGAACACAAAAAAGACGCAGGTCAAAATGACTTCAAATAAAAAGTCAACATGTTTCTTTCTACAACTTCTTAAACAGAACAAATAATCCTCACAAAACAGACACATGCCTCATAACATCCTCTACAAGTGCGAGTGCATATGTACAAACAGGTCAAATCTTCATGTTGTAATCATTTTAGGAAAAGCCTAAAAAATAACATGCAAAGGAATGCATGTGTTCATGTACACAATGATTAATAGACTTGAATGGTATTTTATAATTCATGCTTTAAATGTGTTTAAGTCCAGTTCAGCTGAGACAAATACCTGAACATGATTTGAAATATTTCAAAGTTAAAAATGTAAAACACATATTTCTCTCACTCTTTAACAAACACATTAAACATGGAATCATTAGAAGAGTGCACATTCATGAGGTTGTTCTCCTTCTATAACACTGGGGGATTAAAGTCCAGAGAGTGGGCCAATTTCCTGCAAAGCAGAACCCTACATTTCCCATAATGCAACAGCATTATATGTTTGTCAGACCAGCCTTGCATGAAAGAGCCCCACATCCTTTTAAACACATTGTTGTCTTTATTTTCAGCAGTTTTGCCACACCTGAAAAAGTTCCTGCAGGGTCACACAATGCGTCCTTAATAGAGCCCGACTGATTAATCGGCCAGCCGATAACATCGGCCGATATTTGCATATCCAGTGATTATCGGTATCGGCTAACTTTTTCTCAGATATGCGCCGATATTTCTAGATTTTTTCACCAGTCAAACATGATTTCGTTTGAGTTTCATTGTATTACACTCGCAGTTCTCTTTCAGCAGCAGAGGGCGCTATATGGATTACAACAAGCATCATCACTCTCCAGAGTGTCGAGCGGTGATGCACGTACATGCTCAGTTTTTACTTTTTTACACAAGTGTTTGATAACTGCATCTGAGGGATGAACACAATGAATGTGAATCTAAATCTATCTCTACAGATCGAAAACAGATCTAAGAAAGATATTGGCCAATATATCGGTATCTGAATTTTTCTTTCCCCAATATTGGTATCGGCCCCAAAGACCCATATCGGTCGGGCCCTAGTCCTTAAACAGGTCTCAAGATTCTAGTTTAGATGGAACGATCTAGATTAATACTCCGTAATTACAGAAAAGTATGGCTGAAAACAAACATTTCTTAAATAACAAATAGCTTTTTTATTAGACAGTTTAGCGCAGTTCAAAAGGCATTCCTTTTTTTCTGTCCCCCTGCTTGAGGAAAGCACTAATCATAGTGGTAACACAGAGTCACATGAATGATGTGAAACAGCTGATTCTGAGACAGATCAAATAAGACACACGAGATTACAGAGAGAAACACAGAAAGAATTTATCAATCATACCTTGCATTTATCCACCGCATTATTAAGTGCTTCACAGACAGAATTCATTGTGCAAAACAAGTCAGCCTTTTGTCCTCTTTCATGAATATACATGTGTGATCACAACCATGTCTTTCAAAGCTGACAACAGAAACTGGCAATAATAAGAGTTGAGTGTCGATAGTAAGGAAAGGAACCAGCTCGGTCCGCGAGCTGGTTCCTTTCCTTACTATCGACACTCAACTCTTATTATTGCCAGGATGCCTTGATTACTTTCAAGCAGTGCAGAGTTACGGAAACACAAATGGCACATTACTTCACAAACAGGCCATGAATATGAAAAGCTCGTCATCGAAATGCATACTATACAATGACAGATATTGATTTGAATGTACTGATCAGAAATAATGATTATATCTGTAAAGAAACACGGTTCGATTTAACTGCATGCCTTTAAAAAAAAAAGAAAAAGTAGTTTGGTTTTTAACAGCCACATATTTTCCTCCTAAATGAGTCTATAAAATAAATTCTACAGTCTCTTCTGTTTTGAGATATGAGTTATTAGTTCTTGGTTCAATTCCAGATTTTCAAACATGTATCTGATTCATTCGGTATTCTTTGTTTGGCATGGCAGGATGTGTGCAAACAAAAACATTTTTCATTAGTTTGAAAACAGCAGAGTCCTTTGAGGTCAAAACGTGCACGTGTCAGGATCCAGGTTAGCTTCATGCCACGCCAAACTAGGATTAGGACTGTACAACATTTGGGTGGATGCAGAATGTGCCTCTGATACCCGTTTGATACCACAACAACAAAACTAGAAGTCCTACGCATTCAATATTTGATCATTTCTTGTTTTTAAATCAAGAAAAGTTTGAAAGAAAACTCCTGCACACTTTCCAAAGAGCACATGTTTGAGTAGTTTATAGTCTCAACTCGTCTGCTCTCTGTTTGTAAGAGACATTCATTTACCTTTTGCATCATTATGAGATAAGAACAAAGTATTTACTGATCTCTCATGAATGATCGCCTGTAGTTTTTTATTTTTTTTTAAAGCTTTGATACTTTTCAATACCAACGCTATTTTAAATAATTGAGATTTAATTGTTTTAAAGCACATCGGAATTGAAAAGTATCTGAGTACCTAACTGTGACCTTAGTTCCTAAATAGATTTGCATTGTTGTAGCCACTCTTGAAACTATTTTCAGTACAAACATTAAGAACTTGCAGATATTCTGACTCGTCCCATATCTTGTCTTTATCCGTATGGTTCGCTGTTGCGAATAGGAAGCATAAACTGAAAAGTTTTCAGAGTAGACCTTTGATACGATGTGTAGGGATCACATGTTTGAACATAACTTGTTAAATATGGACATTTATGGCCCAAAATTTGATCAATGGGTAAATGTATGATAGAACTGTAAATTTGTGATCAAGCATTTCATTTCTTTTCTCGAGACAGAGCTCAGTGTAAGTCTAGAGGAAACTTGCACCCAGAACAAAGGGGGTGAACTTCTGGGCCTGCTGAGCTCCAATCTCAGCCACAAACAGGGCGCCTGTCTTCAGGTCTAGGTCCACCAGGTGTGGCTTCACTTCATCAGCCAGCTGGATCACACTCACCACCCTGCACTGACCAATCAGACCCACCGGCGGGGCGTCCAGCAGTGAAATCTGGTTGGTGTTGAGCTGCACAACCACAAAGTACTTCTTGTCTGGGGTCAGGCGGACAGAGTAGGGTGCATCCTCGGTGAAACAGCTTCCCCAAGTCCCCAGCCAGTCACCAGTGATGGAGTTAAATACTTGGATCCTCTTGTTCCCCCGGTCGGCCACCCACACCCTCTGAGCACTATCCACAGTCACGCTGTGGGGGATGTAAAACTGAGCCGGGTTTTGTCCTTTCTCCCCGTGCACCCACAGCACCTCCTGCTCTTTGGACAGCTTGATGAGGCGGTTGTTCAACCCGCCATCACCATCGACGATATACATCTCTCCAGAGTCGTGTACGAAGATCTCAGCTGGCTGATCGAACTGCAGAGGGTTCATCCCGGTACCCGCCTTCCCTGGTGTACCAAGCACCTGACAAGTACAAGAAAAAAAATCAACACCCAGGAACTAACTCAAAGCTGCTGCTGCAAGAAGAAGAGAGAGCAGCAGTATTGGTGTATTCTAATTCATGGGCTGGCATACTGACATTTTTCAATTTCTTTTAGCTTTTTGTCTCTAACAAACAGACCAATAGAGGTGACACCGTCTAAATTACACAAATATATTGGTCATATTTTGGTTCCAAAAGTTGCGAACATATTCGTGCAATTTATACAGTGTGCAGGAGTTTGCTTGCAATTTCTCGTTATTAAGACCAAGAACTCGGGCGGCAGTAGCATAGTGGGCGGCCTGGGTTTGAATCAGACCTGTGGCTCCTTTCCTGCATGTCATTCCCCACTCTCTCTCCCTGATTTCTGATTCTATCCAAATGTTCTATCTCTACATAAAAGCACACAAAGGTCAAAAAGATCTTCTGCAGAGCTTTCTTAACACCTGTTTTTTTTTTTTTTTTTGGGGGGATTTTTATGTTTTTATCAAAAAAGAAATAGCCACTACAGGCTAGTCTTATTTTATAAATCAAACTAAATCCTTAATGGTAATGACGCCAGTTTAAAACAATGATCCTAGTAAAAATATCCTGGATAAGGCAGTCACCTGGAGGAGGTTCCCAGACGGTGAGTACTGTTTGATGCAGTGACCGTAGGGGCCGTTTCCCACATCTGTTATCCATACAGTGGGGATTGAAGAGGCAGCATCTGCTAGAAATATCCCATGAGGCATCTCCAGTGTGGTTGTGTTCCAGGCCTGGAGGAATTCACCTTCTGTAGTGAACACAAGCACCTTTGGCACATTTTCACCTGTTGGATAAATGTAAAAGCAGCTATGAGAAACATTCATTTTGGGTTAGCCTGGGGAAGAAATGATTCATCATATCCAAGCGGCAACCACTAGAATTCAAAAATTAAGCCAATGAGCTAGTGCAAATAAACTGCAGTTCCTCAAGTGTCCACTTGAGGCTTGCTGCAAAGGCAAATAATCCCCATTAGGCCTCATATTAAAAGGAGCAATCAGTAAGATATCTACTGAATTAAATCATAAAATGGCCATACTATATGATCAGACATTAAGGAAACATGCTATGTTGAAGTGCTGGCTTCTAGGACAACAATGCAGCAGCCAGTATGTCCTCCTTCTAACTTTAGATTCTGGTCCTGATTTGTTTGGACCAGAGAAGGTAGGCGGTTTTAATGCACCCCCACAAAGCCGTTTTGAATGCCCCTCGGTCTACCAGATATGAGACCAGTTATTACGTCAAACCAACAGGTGTAAAAATGTGCATTTTAATTTCAGATTTAATGGGAGGACTTTGGTTTTTGCAGCCAGCCTCAAGTGGACACTCAAGCAGCTGCAGTTTTTTGCATTTACATAATAGCTTATTTTTCAACACTAGATGTTTCCACTTGGGATGCAAATAAATGCAATAATTTGATACACACATTCAAGACCCCAATCTTAGAACTGGATCCTGTCCTTAGACCTGGACCTGATTGTAAAACATTGACCCGCACAGTTCCCTGGTCGGGTTTGGGTTCTTTTCTAATGTGCAGCGATCAATGAAACGTCTCGGCAATGATAATATATGTTAATAATAATAAATGTATGCATTATACACTTTACGATTCACATCTTGCATTGTTTGCCCAATTTAAAAGGTTTTACTTCATACTGTTACCTAAAATCCAACCTGGATCACCCTTCTGCAAGAATCAGGTTAATCCTGATTATTTCAATCAAAGAAATTCCAATCCCTCTGTTTTGAAAAACACATACTGAAGGTTTGATCCAGATCAACCCCTTTTCTAAGATTCAATCCTCTCAGATCAGTTTGCTTGACAATAACTGGCCCTGACATGGTATTAAAACAGTTAATGAACATGCACCTTTCTTTGTATTCACCTATAAATTAAATGTATGATATTCTTCAACTGCAGATGCTTGCTCTAATAAAGGAGACATTTTTAGGACTCAAACGAAAATCTGGAGTACAGGTAAAGAAAAACATGTATGTACCTCTCTGTGCTACATATACCACCCCAGCATACTGGTCGACAGCCACTCCAAACACCTCTCCGGTGAACAGCTCTGGGTTCTTTGGCCAGCTCAGGTCCAGTTTGTAGAGGGGTCTGTCCAGCTGGTAGTCCTGCCTGAAGCTGGAGCTGCCTAGCGGCAGGTGGGTGCCGATGGTGCCGTACAGCACCATCATGAGCACAACTAATGTGGCCATACCGGACGCTATCAAACACGTATGCCCTCTCTTCTTCGCAAACATCAGGGGTTCCTCTTCTGGCTGATGCTGCGTTCAAGGTCCCGGTTGAGCGACGTGTTATGTTCGTGACAGCAGCGTTTCGACCGACAGAGAGCTCTACGACAAGCAAGTCGTTGACGGGAGATCTATAAAGGTGCAATGAAGTGAGAAAACAACAACTGTGAAATATCTGCAGAGCAAAGCCTACTGACCACAACACACGCAGGATTCACTTCCTGATTTGTGGAGCTTTAAACGTCAGCCAAACAGCGCGGTAAGTGAGATAAACTAACATACAGCATTTCTGTTCACAGTACTGCAATAAAACCAGCGTTGAATTACCAAGACACATAATACAAGTCCTGGCAACTGTCGTACTGGTCAGGTTATGGTAAATGTAAACGCGTTTGACAGATTCAACCTGTTTTTGGCTGCTTCTATTTCTTCTTCTTCCTGTGGAGGCAACCAGCTTTAACGTGCATTACCGCCACCTACTGGACTGGAGTGTGGATCAAGCTAGGACAGGAAAAAAAGGGATAACCTACAGAAGCATAGAAAGCCTCTATACTCCCTTTCATTCTTTATTTTGGGGAGGTCCTCAAACAAGCCCTCTCAGGGGTACTACTTGCATGCAAAAATAAACATTTAAAGCAATGGTACACAAAATTAGAACTGCTTCACCTTAAAGTGTACAACATTCAGGGATCCACAGACAGACAACATGCATTCAAGTAACACCAGTGTTGGGCAAGTTACTTTAAAAAAGTAATTAGTTACAGTTACTAGTTACTTCTCCCAAAAAGTAACTAAAGTAGTTACTGAGTAACAAATTATAAAAGTTACTAGTTACTTTGGAAAGTAACTATTGCGTTACTTTCAACTACATTTTTAAATGCTCTTTTTTAAATGCTTAAATGTGTCAAAGACTTTGGACCCCACCTCCACCCCTCTTTAACAGAACTTAAAATGCATGTGCATGTTCAATTATTTATGATAAATCTGAATATTATAATGAAATGGACACTTGATACAATCAATAATTAACAGAAACAGTGTTCACAAATCTATTTTAATGTTGCTGTGGGACAAAGTGAGACTAGCCTCCAATCAAATGTCATGTATTATCTGCAGTATCAGCCCTCAACAACAATATGGAAGCGACACCCCACCGACCACAGACAGCCTCTCAAATCCTTAATACGTCTATCTGAACTGCTGAGCCGGCATTTTTCAAGCCGGCAGTATCCGTCCTCGTCAACGACATGGAAGCGACTCCTGACCGACCACAGACAGCCTCTCAAATCCTCAAATCCTCAATCTGAACTGCTGAGCGGGCATATTTCAAGCCAGCAGTATCAGCACTCATCAACCACAAGGAAGCGACTCCTGACCGACCACAGACAGCCTCTCAAATCTTCAATACTTTATGACACAACTACCCACCACCTAAATACAGCCTTTTCAAGTAAGGAGCATCAGATCCCCTCATTTGTTTCTATCTTTTTTTTTTTAATTAATTCTCTGATTAGGCTCCAGGCTAGCGAGACCATCAAAAGACCTCACAGGTTATCCCACCATCATTTTGCTTCATTCATCCTCATGTAGTATGTATAGTATAATGCAAACCATGTAATCCAAAGTTTTCACATGGGATAAACCCCAGTGTTTCCCACACAAAGGCGATACCTGGGTGGGCCGCCGAAGGAAATTTATGGCCGCCCAAGTATATTTCTGACCTGTTTTTATTTATTTTTCAATTTATTCATAAACTTGCTTCGTGCGTGAGACAGCGTCTGTGCGCGTGCGTGGATAAATTAAGCAGATTAAAGTTGTTTGTTGCTTAAACATAATGCATTTAGAGGGGAAAACACATTTGATATAAATACAAACCTAATATTATAATATACCCTAAGACAAGAAAGAGTAAGAAAAACAAATGTTTATCGACCTCCTACTCCACCGCCCAAGTATCTCGTCATTCTCTGGGAAACACTGAACCCTAATGTTTGTATTCATATTGTATGTTCTTTGTGTTGATGACTATTTTACCTGCAAACCCAATAAAGCTCTATCACAACCTCTGCTGTACTGTGACATTTCCTCACCTCTGCCACTCGTTCATTGCCTCTACAAGGTCAAATGTACCACACTGGAGAGAGTGAGATCTATACCCTAAGACAAGAGTTAGAAAAAAAGTTTCTCGACCTCCTACACCCCACATACACCACATCAACGCGTTCAGCCATTTGTCCTCTTGCTCACAATATCATTATTCAGCCACCAACTCTTTGTTTTATTTCCCTTGTTTAATTAATTAATGTTCTTTAAAAACAAGTTTATTTCATTTTGAGCTGGGAGAGAATCAGTAGGAGTTCATACAGGGAGCAAAGCAAGCCCAAATAAGCAACTACACTTTAGAAAACAAGCCCAAAAACCCGCAACTGACGATATTTGCAAGCGACTTTACAGAAAAACAAGCCCAAAGTCCCTTATGGTCCGACTATGCATGCTTTCGAATTTGTGTAAACAACACCCGCCCAACTCTACCTCTGATTGGCTCATCATAAAATATTTCCCTACCTCAGCCAATCGTCATCATTTGTGCGATTGTCTCGTGTCCGCACTCACCAAAGAGGAAGAACAGTAAGAAATATCTTTGCAGCTCGCAGTTTTTGGCAGAAACGGTAACGGCGTTATAATGATGGAAAGAGTAATCAATTAGATTACTCGTTACTGAAAAAAGTAACGCCGTTATTCCCATCACTGAGTAACACTAGCGTGAGTCACAAAGTTAAACTCTCTCCCAAGTTTTAAATATCGTATTTTTTATGTATTTTCCACTTTATGTATGTATTTATTTTACGTGTGTGATGTTATAATATATTAAATATTTTGAAATTCAACTTTATTTCGAAAAACAAGCCTTCTCTTATTTCCGGTAACCCTACGCAGCAAATCACGTGATCTGGAACGTAGCGACTGTCACGTCATGACGTGTTGTTGACGCCGCTGCGCTGTGGCCGTGGAGGCGACTGTGCTTCCCTGACAGTAATTCTTTTGAGATTGTTTGGGTTTTTTTTTTTATCGCGGTGCGGATGACAGTCCGTGAGGGACAGAGACTCCTTACATGTAGTGTTAGCCGTCGAAGAATCGAGTCCATGGAGGTCGCGGACAGCCCGCTCAACCTCGTAAGTTCCGTTCAGGATGTTGCAATAACAGGCTAACGTTACCGTAGCTAGCTAACGTTACCGTAGCTAGCTACCAGCTAACCTCTCTGTTGTTCCTCTCGTCTGGTAGCTTCAACATGACACTTTCTGTTCTCTACAGAAACAGTAAGTCGTTTGACGTACTGTCATGTTTTAGTATGTTGTTATAACTATTTAATTAGCATGTGAGGAGCATTTGATGTGAATTTAGCTCTGCTGGCAGGTCATTTTAAATGTCACACACAAGGAAACAGTAAAAGAAAACGTGATTTCCTGTCTTTAATGTGTCTTAATGGTAGAGATGTAACGATTCACTGAACTCACGATACGATTCATGACACTGGGTTCACGATACGATTCTCTCACGATTTATTTTACAGAATGAGACTGTAGATAAATGATGACTGAAGAAGATTCCTTTAGGAGCTGCTAACCTGCTTGTCAGTGTGGTTTGGTCTTTTAATGTTTATTTCTCTCAACAAGGGGAGGTGATTGGAGCTTCTCATTGTGGTGTGGATTAAATGCTGCATCATGTTGGTTGTGCTATTTGTGTAGTTCTCTGTCTTCTTCAATATTCACACACAGTTTTTGTCTCGTCTGTTATCTTCTCACCTCTTTCATTTTCTGTCTTGGGGAAGCCAAAATGCTTCCACACCTCCGATTTAAAAGATGGTGGTGCGTCCTCAATTTAAAAATCTTTCTCTGCAGCTCCAGACCTCCTTTGCTCTACAGCTGCTGACGCTCACCATATTATTGAGATTCATTTTCCAGAGTACCGATGTGAACCTTGAAACCTTTGAATCGATTTATCACGATTTCACGATTAATCTTTACATCCCTTCTTAATGGTGTAAGTTAGGACAGTGGCTTGATTTGATTTACTGTAAACATCCTTGCAATAAAAGAGTCATTGGGATGAAGGACTTTAATAGAGATATGTGTGACAAATGAAAGGAAAAACAAACAAAGGGTTTTGGAGTGATTAAAGAACATTGTACTTCATTTGTCCCACATGTATTGTCACTCGTCACATATGTATTGTTGTATTAAGTTAGAAGAGAAGGATAATTAACTCCTTGCCAATCACATCGACCTGAAGGTATTTGGTGAAACCTCAGACTTAGGATAAAACATATTCTGTCCACTGCACAATAGGACTGGACAATTAATCTAGTTATGCCTGCACACTTTTTCTTACCAAATTACCTTTGTATACATTTCCCAGTAATATGCTGTTGACGTGATTTTATTTAATATGTGCAAATCTAATTTTGACTAACTGAAAGCAGACTGCACGCCCCCCCTGAGACCTGAGATCTCAGGCACCCAGACTTTAGTGGGACTGCTGCAGTTCTTCTATTTTTGACTCCGTGTACTCAATCCTTCTTATTTCCCTCCATGTGTCTACAGGCTCATCAGCAGTGCAGGAAGGCAGACCGTTTGTTAGCAGCTGGAAAATATGAAGAGGCCATCTCATGCCATGGAAAAGCAGCTGGTAGGTTTAGTGACACTGCAATGCTGCTGGCACTGGTGTTGCACTTGTTTTTTTCAGGATTCAGTGTTTTTTTCTGCAAGGCATTATGTGATGATTGGGATATGAAAAATAAACATTTAGCACCTACAACCGCTGTTTCATTGCGCTTCTCAACAGCGCTTATTGTTGCTAGGTTACGAAAATTAAACTTCTGCTTCCCTCAGTAACCCCGTGCGCTTAATATTTGCTTTAACACAAGGAAATGTCACCAAGAAAACAGTGCAAAGGAGTCATGCCCTGGCATCAGCAGCAGCTCTGGTCCTGGAAGTCATACCCTCGAAAGACAAATCAGACTAATGCCTCCTTCGCCAGTGTTGTTGACAGAGCTTACCAGAAGTCCCGCACCTTCTTGATTTTGATTTGTCATGACAAAGAAGTGACGTTGATAAGCGTGGCGCTTGTTCTAAAAGTTGAACTTCTTTCAACTGAGAGCGCTGTGAGCGCAGCGACAAAAGAAAGCTGACACAGGGCGATTTAGCGCTCAGGAGCTGAACTACATTGGTTTTGAATTGAAAACAGTCCGTCTGTGGACACAGGCCCAAAGTGTGTCTTTTTGCCTTTGTATCAAAGCAGTACTGTGGACGATTACAATATTGATGATTTTTTTCACCCCGACTTTCCCCATAATTTTTCCCCCATGTAAAATGTGTTTGTGAAGTCAGGGCGAGCGAATGTGTGAATGCAGCAGGTTAAAGAGAGGGAGCAATTTCTTGAAATCTTCAGGAGTGCATTTATGAAAAAGGCTTTAATGTAAATGATTCAGGCTTTCATTGTGTGAATTATAAAGTGTGTGTTGGTTTGTAAAAGAACAGGCAAAGTTGCTTAACGGTCTTTTTCTCTATTTCTCTTCCAGATCATTTGACGGAAGCAATGAAGAAGACTGAGTGTGAGCAGGTGAGACACTCCTGTGTGTGTGTGTGTGTGTGTGTGTGTGGTGTGTGTGTGTGTGTGGTGTGTGTGTGTGTGTGTGTGTGTGTGTGTGTGTGTGTGTGTGTGTGTGTGTGTGTGTGTGTGTGTGTGTGTGTGTGTGTGTGTGTGTGTGTGTGTGTGTGTGTGTGTGTGTGTGTGTGTGTGTGTGTGTGTGTGTGTGTGTGTGCATACTCTGTGAGTTAACTTGCACTAAATCTAAGCTTTTAGCAAATCATCTTCAGCCTTATAGGGGCCTGAGAGGGATGTTCACTAAGGGCTTAAACTAATATTAAAGCCAGAATATATTAGTGTTTCATCACCCTTGTTAGACCACCAGGGTATCATCTCTGTTTATGTAGCACTCAGTGAAGGCTCACTCTCAAACCTTCAAAGCAGTAATGTACGACGAGAAGAGTCCTGTTCTTCTCTGTAAATATTTCTGCAGGAGGAGCACTAGTTGGCAAAGTAGCCTGAAAACGTGATTAAGTAGTAAAACTGTTTCTTTATTTCTAACAAGAAACAAACTCAAGTAAAATTTGAGGCAATCTTTCTGAACAGAAAACAGAAACGATAATGGATTGTTTGGACATTTTTCATGCTAGGATGTCTCTGACAACCAATTTCCCGATTTTAAAGGCCCGTTTTGGGCCCTATATTTCGCCTTCAATGTGTCCGATTCTCGGCTTGGCACAACCAATTGTGTGGTGTCAATATGATTTTTTTTTTTTACTGCTCCCCATCGAGTCGTTGCCTCCCCGCTCTGGAATCATATTTCTATCGAAATACCCGCAGCAGCCAATGAGAGTGAGCAGATTTGGAAGTGTCACCAACTATATGTTGCATACTCTGACAACTCACCCTCAGTTAGTGCTGCAAATTGTATAAAGCCGCACATAATCCTTCTACTAAGCCAGGATGTCATCAGTATTGTGTTAATCCTTTTCTGTTTTTTTGCTGTAAAACAGAACACACAGCAGGACAGCTAGCTGATGATGTCGCTCATCCTCCGTATTAGTTTTTGTTCTAAAGTCACATTTAAATAATTTCTGTGAAATCTTACTACAAACTGCAAGTGTGTGGTCTTCCGGTCTAGCCGAGTCGTCTAGTGTGTGTTTGTACGGTCGGAGGATTTTAATATTAAAAATTAGGGATGGAAAGATTAATCGTGAAATCGTGATAAATCGTTTCAAAGGTGTCAAGGTTCACATCGGTACTCTGAAAAATGAATCTAATATGGTGAGCGTCAGCAGCTGTAGAGCAGAGGAGGTTGGCAGCTGTAGAGCAAGATTTAGAAATTGTGCCGGCCAGCAGGGAAACATTTTTTGAGTCACTTTAATCAGCTACAGCCATAAATCAATTAAAAAAAATAAAAGAGACGCGCAGTCGAGTCCGCGTCGGCACATAGGAGAACAACACGGAGAACATGTCATAGCTACTTTGTGACTTATTTTGAGTCATGTTTAGTCAGATACAGCCATAAAACTCTGGATTTCGTCATCATGAAGGCTGTCAGCGTTGTGTACCCGCGTGCTTGTGCTCGTGCATGAAGTGTACCGTGTCCAAGCACACCTCTCCGAAGTGTACTGTGCCTGAGCACGGAGCGGTCACACTGGCCAAACGAACTGGACTTTAGGGTTGAAGCGTGCTTGGGCACGGTACGGATTGCCAGTGTGACAGCGCACTTAGAGTCACCAATTAACCTAACGAGCATGTCTTTGGACTGTTGGAGGAAGTTGGAGTACCTGGAGAGAACCCACGCATGCATAGGGGGAGAACATGCAAACTCCACACAGAGAGGCTCCTGTCCAACAGGGATTCAAACCAGGATCCAAGCCGACACAAGAATCTGTTCTGCTGTGTACTGTACTACCGACCTGAGGTGTCTTTGACGTTTAAGTGTGCATTGGTCTGCAGTAAGGGCGTGAAGCCCACCAGCCAGCTCACTGCCCACAGTTTGCAAGTCTGGGGTCAAAAAGCAGAGACTTCTATGCACATATTTTATATATGTTATTGTTAGTACTGTACGTTTTGTGACTGGTGCTAATGATGTGTGTCTGCAGGCTCGTCTGTCCTTGGAGCTGCAGAGGGACAGCCACATCAAACAACAGCGACTCATCCAGGAGCGCTGGAAGAGAGAGGCTCGACGTGAGGCGACAAAAGCTCGACCTGGCCAGGTACAGCCCTCCAGCAGCCCACAAGTCCTAACCCAAACGAATACTGCAGGGCAGTCCCAGCCCCAGGGCTCCCCGGGCCTCCCCGCTGCAGAGCGTCCTGGAGACAGGGAGAGAGAGTACGACACCTTGCTCTACCAGCTTCAAACACGGCAGACTGGAGGCTACCAGCCTGTGACTCCACAGTGCCCCGGATCTAAGACCACCAAAGATGACAAAACTCGACTAGAGGAACAACAGACCACCATTGAGGACCTGCGGCGTCTGGTCGACCACCTGATGGATGAAAACCAGCGACTGGTAGCTGATAATGAGCGACTACAATTTGATAACCGCCGGCTGAGATCTGAGGCGGCTGAGGCAGCAGACTTTGTGGAGCGGTCAGAGCTCTGGGTGCTCCCACAGGCAGGTGGAGCTATTGGAACAGGGGGTGGGCAGGAGAGGAAAAGCACAGGGAAGGGGAAGGAGATCGCAATCCCACAATTACCCCCGCTGGAGATGCCGGCTCAGGAGGATCTGTGTCTGGATGACCTGCCTCCTCTGGAGCTACCAGAGGACATCCAGAATGAATTAAAGGAGCTGCTGGACAGGGATAAACTGTGATAAGAGACATGTTTCTCACACACACACACACACACACACACACACACACACAAAAGTTTGGCATTAAACACACGTGTTCTGTCTGATCAGACCTCAGCTCAGGATTGTGGACAGGAAACTCTCTGTAGTCTGTCTCACAGTGAGAATAAGTTAGATGCAGAGTAAGGGATGTGTCAGTAGCTGTATTCACACAAACAAAACTCGTGAAAATATCCCAACATTTTCAGGATGAGCCGATGAATTTGTAAACCAACTTTACCCAGACTTGTTCCTGCCATCCTCGTAAAATATTCTGTATGGATGAGTTGATATGTGAACACGGCAGGTAAAACTCGGGAAAATTCACCAACAAGCGAGTGGGAGATGATGATGACATTTATATCACGCGACAAGTGAGCGACCGGTGTGAACGTCGTGCGTGAAGCTGCTTCATACCCTTTTCTGCGCTCCAGTATTTTCTTTCCACTCTTTCTTTAATACCGTGAAAACGTCCAATAACACGTAGCATTTATATATGAGGGTCAAACTGTCATTATAGCATCAAACTCTGCTTCCTCCCGTCCGACAGGGAAAACTTCACGCTGTGAATAACAAGTTGAGAAAATGTCCTGAATCTTTGCAGAATGTTTGAGGAGTTTGAAAGAGCTAGTCAGACGTTCTCACACAGTCTTGAGAAGAGGTCTGATCAGATAGATAAAGCGTTGACATCAAAACCACTAATACAATCTGAAGATAAAGGAGTAGTTCACCCAAAGATGCTGTAATCAGTGAGGTTGTTTGTCATCATGTGTCAGCATATAGTTTAAAACAAAACAAGAGACTCTTAAGCACATGATGTTTAAAGTGTTTGATAGAATCATTCTGCAGTTTAGGATTTTAAGGACAGTCGAGCTCTTCATGGCAGCAGAGAGGTACAGCTGATACAAGCAGCTAAACAGCTGTCCTCTCTCTCCAGAAGTTGATTATCTGCACAATATGTTGCATCTTCTGGATGTGATTTCAGTCGCTGACACACAACAGAAGCAAAATGCTGGACTTGTGTTAAAGGAGATCTATTATGCTGATTCATATTTAAATACTTACACGTAAAGTTACGATGTTGGATGTCCACACTAAACCTCGGCCAAGTTTTTTTTAAACACAACTAACATCTGCTCAGCGTTGATGCTCTCCTCTCTGCACGTGCTGCAGAAGGTGTTAAAAATGGGTACTGCAGTCCAATTTCTAAACATTAGAGAGCTGTCTCCTCCCGCCCCCTCCTCTCTAGAGTGGATGCTCACGCAGGTTGCCATGTGGTGGACACTGAAGCTTCAGTGTTTATCCAGCTCTGCATCGGTCTGTAAACCTTTCTGCGTTCTAACCTCTCTCCATTTTTCAAAAGCATCTCCAATATTGATCCTAGTTTGAGCACGTTTCTGCTCGTGGAGCTTATTAGAAACATGCAGAGGCAGTACTTTTTGATGCTATCGATCATTAAGATAACAGATTGTATTGGTTTGAAATACATGAAGTATCAAAGTTTTGACAACCATCATTTTGATCCCAGCAGCCTCACTGAGCTGGATGAACTGCTCCTTTATGGCATCATTAGAGGTGCAAGGTACTAACTTGAACGCCTTTTATCAATGTCTCACACACACACACACACACACACACACACACACACAGATCAGGATCATGTGCAGTGTGATTCGGTCGCAGCGAAGATTGCTGTTGTTGAAGACAAAACACACTGTTGCGTTTTTTAAATTTTCTTATTTAGCAAACTGAAATTAAAAGCTTCAATGATCATTTGTGTGCAGTGATTTTTTTTTTGGGTGATCAGGTTTTTCAAATGATGTGGCTGCCAATGAGACAATAAATAATCCCTCTGAGATTCTTGCAGAGCAGAGTTTTTGTGCAACAACAGCAACACACACTTACAGCCTGATGTTGGGACCTGAAGGTTCAGGTTCATTCCACAGACGGGATCGTGCCCCGCAGACACACAAGTCTGCATCGTCATTCTGCAAACCATGAGCTGACATGTTTGCTGTTCGTATTCTTGACAGATTGTCATGATCCTGGCGTACGGTTTTAAACAATGATGTTAGGTTTATTACCCACATATCACCACAACAAACACAAACACAGTTCAATTCAATTAAAGTGGTCATGGTGTGGCTCTCAGGATGTATGTGAGAGAGTGAGAGGATATCAGCCCGGTCTTAAATAGCCTGCACCTAGGAGACTAGCCATGTCTGCACCAGCAACCTGCAGGGACACAAGACACACACAGACAGAAGGGAAAACACCACAGCAGGCCCGTCACAAGATTTATTCATCTAAATGTTATTTTAAATACATTTTATTGTATAGGGAAATGTATGAAGCAAGTAAAGCAATGCCACACACTGCAGCACTTGTTAGTAAGCTCATTTGAAATGGCAGCCTCTCCCTAGATCGGCCTGTTAATGACAAAATGAACATCATGCTGTCATGCAAAGACTTGAGACTCGAGATCAGACCATAAATTTATGAAGTCAATTTTTACAGATTACAGGTCATATTCTGGTTTCTACATATATACACTCTGCCTTCTTCTTTGCATCCAGTGGAGTCTCCCCCTGCTGGCCTTTTGAAAGAATGCAGGTTTAAGGCACTTTGACTTCCCTTTTAAAACAAGAGGTCACGACTCCTTCTCACAGAGCCCCCCTTATACTCGTCAGAAATGAACGGAGCCATGAGTAAATCTGTGCTCTCTGCTATTAGCAACTATTCCTACACAACATGATAGAAACAAACTCAGCATGTTTTGTTCCACAGATCAGATTGGAAAAACACAAGTGCTTTTCTAGTCTTCTAACTAATCAAGGCGCTTTTTACTCCGCAGGTCACACCTAAACATTAATATACTGATGTAGTGTCAATATTAACTAATCCATTCATACACACTTGCACGCCACAGACGAAGCTACGGGAACAACTTGGGGTTAAGTGACTTCTTGCCCAAGGACACTAAACCGGACATGTGGCTGCAGGAGCTGGGGATCGAATCCCAGAGCTTCCAGTTGAGAGACGAGAAAAAAACCAACGGGGACGGCTGTGGCTCAGTTGGTAGAGTCGTTGTCTGTCAACCGGAAGGTCGAGGGTTTGATCCCCAGCTCCTGCAGCAACATGTCCGCCGTGTCCTTGGGCAAGACACTTAACCCCGAATTGCTACAGCTGCTTCGTCGGTGGCGCATGAATAGGTTAATGAATTAGTTACTTCTGATGGTCTCCCTGCATCGCAACCTCTACTGTGAATGTGTAGGTGTGACCTGCGGTGTAAAAGCACTTTGAGTATTCAGAAGATTAGAAAAGCGCTATACAAGCTGAAGTCCATTTACCATTACTCTACCACTGATCCACAGCCGCCCACGATAACGTCATTGCGACCTTGATTCAACAATTTAAAGTCACAATGTGTGATGACCTGGAGATGTTGAAATCCGTCAACAACTGAATAATATGTTTGATGGACTGAGTTCGTACATGCCACCAGTAATTTCACTGTTTAACCGATTAGTTGTTGTGTTTGAATATTACTCCACATTTGGTGGGAGCTAAGCAGTGGTGTAGAGGTGCCTGAAGAAGTGGGTATACTCTTTTAAGTGTCCCGTCCACCAAAGGATAAATGGCCTCTGTTAAAAACAGTGACTTTTAAGACTGCTTGTGCTTACTAGTCAATTAGAGATGGAGTAGGGAGGGTCATCCCGTCACCATCCTAGCAGCATACTGAATATTGTCAATCAATCAATGGTGTGAATCAGAGGAGATTTAGAAGTGGGTATACCCGTGTATACTCTGCACTGCACCACTGGAGCTAAGGGAAGTTGAGTCAAATAACAAACACTAGTAAATATTTAAATTTGTTAGTAAATGGAACTGATGTTACGCCATGAATATAACTGACCAACCTCGAGACAAATTAAAAGGTTTTGCTTTGCGTTCTGCAAAAAAAAACGGAGACTTAAAATGCCACAGTCCAAAAACATACTTTTATTTGTATTGCCCTTGAAACACTCAGACAGGATTGACTGCATTTTATTTATAATCCACAAACACTCCAGACATTCCCCAACACAAATCCCAAACCCCGGCAGCCGCACGGCCCTTAGTGAGTACATAAAGCTTTGGTATCATTAGTCAGTTATGAGCATTAAATGGACTTCATGACATTAAAAAACATTTGGCTAGCAGAGTAAAACAAATCTGCCAATCTGTCACCAGTGACACTGATTCGTCCTCGTGTAGGAAACCGACTGATGTCTCTCGGACCAAAACAAAGTCCCTCAGCGACCTCCTCCCCTCGGTGGTGAGATGTTCAACATCTAATCACCGGAGTAGCACTGAGGACATAAAAAACAAGCCAAACTTTGAAATGTCATGAGAGTCTGTTGGTATTAGCTGTGTGCTGCGACCTCCCAAAGCAAAGTACATAAAAAAAATGAGATGACACGCAACAACAGCATTGATAAAACGGTTTGGGAGGAGGTATATGTGCAAAAAAAACAGGTGGTTACAATATAAAAGACTCCTTTTGATCTAAAGGTAATACACACAAACACCCAAAAGCAAAATATTGTAAATTCTAATTTTCATAGGGAAATTTACAACCTTATAAAAATACACTAAAGTAGAAAGCAGGAAAGTAAGAAGTCCTCGTTAATGAACGGGAGTTCTGGGTCTCTGTAAAGGCTGAAGGTCTCAAACAAAAAGTTGAATATTTATTTGTCTTTCTTCCCTTTGTGTCTAGTCAGCCTCCCTCCTCCGTTGTCTGCTGACTGGCTCACCTCCACTGTCTCTTAAGGTCAATGTAGGATGTTGGCTTCCTGCTCTCCTTTCATGCTGTCACTTCTGTAACAGGGAATGTTGCATAGTGTGTTAACCTATATGTGCCACTCAGCGTTAGCATCACCTCTGTAAGTAGAGTGAAGAGGTTCTCTGCGTTTAAAATACCTGAAAGGCGACAAACACAAACCTGGTACCACGTGTTAATAAGGCGTTCTTTAAGAAGCATCACCTTATAAGGCTGTTGATGTTATTTGAAGATTTACATGTTCAAACCTTTTGTGCTTGGTATCATCATCATCACTTGCAGCTAGTCGCCAACTTAACGCGGTTTGTTTCTGAGCAGAGAGTGTGCAGAGGAGTTTAAAGACACGACGAGAGGGAGGTGAAACATTAAAACAACAATGAGCTGAAAGATGGAAGACAAGTCTGGAACATTAGCTAAGTTCAGTTTCAGGGGCTGCATCAAGGATCTCCATCCAGAGCAAACCTTTGGGACCCAACATCCTGATTCATTGCGTGCCAATCTAAAGGAGCTGGAAGCAGCCGACGATGACACTCTTAAATGTGAGTAATGGGATATTACTCGATTGAATATATAATGGGTTTGTTGTTAACCAGTTCTGGTGCAGCTTTTTTAGATTGTTAAGGGACAGCTGGTTTCCCCTGTAGATCAGACGGTCTTATTACAGATTGGCCTGAGCGGTCTGAGAAGGCCACGAAGGATGGTTACTTTGAAGGATGCTACTCCCCAAAATGAGACGCAGCCATAGACTGGATAAAACATGGATGCTGTGTCAGTGTCATCCATTGGCTTCCTAGGGGCCTTTTCAGACCGACTGATTGCTCAGTTAATCTAGTAACCGGCAAACAGCTGTCAGTCAATTTAGCCACGCCTCTAAATTATGCAGATTTATTCTTAACTCGAAGGCTTAATTAATTCAAAACGGATGATTTATGAAATAATTCACACCAGTACAGTGTTTACCAAGAAGGAAATAAGCTATTCAGCCCAAAACTGTTTTTGTACCAGGCGGTAAACATGATTATTTCTGCTGTAAAAAAGGGCATTTTAATATGAGTGCTGAGGGGACTTCCTGGGTTTGTGGAGCGAGCCTCAAGTGGACAATTGAGGAACTGCAGTTTCCCATTGGCTTCATTTTTTTTGCCTTAATTACATTTAAGAATTATAGCAGTCCTCCAAAGGATTTGTAAATGATTAAACTATTTGTATTTGGGCTATATTTATGTATTTAGTATAAATGTTTGAATTTGATAAAGAAGACCTTATTAGAAAGTGGTACCCACAGCTTGTAAGAAATAAAGCACAATGACCTTAGTGGACAGATGGATCTAAAAACGTAAAGACTACACATGTATAACTACGAAACTACAAATAATCTACAATGAAATACAGATTAAACACGCATGTGTCCATCCAGAAGGTGTTCTGTAAAACTAAAAGAAGAACATCTCAGTGTCAAACGTTCTCTCAGAGCCGATGGCTCCCTCGAGTGTTACTAGCTGTTTTCACACATGCACAAAACTTCAAGAGTGAGCTGATGTGTCGATGCAGCAGGTTAATATTCTGTGAAAGTCGAGTGAGCGACGTTTGATGACGGCATTTATATCATGTGACTGGTGGGCAACCGGCATGATCTGCGGCCCGTAATGAAGCTGCTTCATTTAATACTGCGATTCGCCAATTACACGTTGCATTGATATAAAGGCCAAAACTGTAATCATACGTCGGACTCTTTTGCTTTTAGCGACCCCACCTCCTGTCCAACAGTGACGGTCTCCAGCTGTGAGATGCAAAGGCAGGAACATTTTAAAGGAAGCCTGTCCTGAAATTTTCTAGAAATGTTTCGGGGGAGCATGTGTGAAAACGGCTGAAATGTCACTGGTTTCTGAGAGAGAACGGTTCCTACAGAGTCACTGGTTTCTCTGATGGTCATCGTTTCTGGATGACGTCGGTAATAAATATGTGACAAGAAGAAAAGCTCGTCAACAAAGGGATAAGAGTTCAGCAGAAATTAAAATCAGACCAAGAACGGCTTGAACATAAGAGGACAACACCATCAACCAATCAGCAGACTGCTCTGCTGTGTGTATGTTTCTGTGTCATTATGCGTCAGCAGTAGTGTCTTCACAGTCCGTAGTTCACCGAGCTCAGGGCCGGTCTCTTCTTGCCTTTAATCTTCAGGGATCCATAACGAGCCTGAGGAACATAATACCGTTAATAATGTGTTCATGAATTGTCCCTGAATTCCTTTTTCTTAACCCTTACTTTTGTTTTTAGACAGTTTATATAACAGATCACTAAAACAAGACCGCTTCCTTTCCTCTGGAGTCCTCAGTTTATTTTGTTTTTTTTAAGGATAATTAGAACATAAGCCCCGTTTCCACCAAGCAGTCCGGTTTGGTTCAGTTCAGTTTGGAACAGTTGAGTACGGTAAACCCTGAACTTGCTTGCGTTTCCACAGCCAACCGTACCCTTATTTGGTAAGCGTAGTGTAAGCCAGATGGAGATAGCTGCGTCAGCTATGTAATAGTGTGACATCATAGCAGCCCAACACAGTTTAGCCCGCTATTAATTAAGTTCAACGTTCAAGAGGAACAGGGACACAGTAAACAACGAACCCTTTAGGGTCGTATCGGTACCCTTTGCACCCCAACAGAAGGGTACCACAAAAGTAGGACGTTTCGGATCCCTTATTCTGGTACCATTCCCAACTTTTGATGCTGGAAACGCCAATAAATGGGTACCGTACCGTACCGAACTGAACCGGACCGCTTGGTGGAAACGGGGCTTAAGTACAATTTGGGGGAGATAAAGTGTGTAAATAAGGATAATTAAAAACATTTCAGGGAGACTTAATAAGGTTTCCTGAGATGAGACAGCTTCTCAGGGCTCGGGGTTGGTCTGTTCATTTTGTCAACTTTTTCAGATGTCCTCTGTAGTCTTTGAACACTGAGACCGTTTTTCCCCAGATTCCTTGTTCGGATCCATAATCCAATAAAAAAACATTACGCACAGAAGCATTGGACACTGCGTCGATAAGTTTATTTTTCTATTAGTTACAAAAAATTGCGGCCTGTTATGCGACAAAAGGAGTCACCAGGGAGTGAAGATGATTTTGTGGTTCTTGTGTTAGTGCCACACACCTCCTGCTTTCTGCCTTGCAGCGTGTGTGTGTGTGTGTGTGTGTGTGTGTGTGTGTGAGCTCTCCTCTCTCCTGTTTGTATTTTGACAGACGGATTAGATGCACACCTTAAAGGCAAAGCCTCCAAAAGAACACTTACATCTTTGCGGACTCTGGACCGTGTGATCTTCACACTCTGTGATCGTCTCAGTCCTTTCTGAGTGACAGCCTCGTCTTCAGAGAAGATTCCCTCAGCGTCGTCATCGTCCCTCTCCTCTTGGTCGTAGAAGTACTCTGAAACAGAAAACATGCATCATCAAACACTGAAGAGTCACACTGGGATTTCTTTCACAACCTACTTTAAAATGAGGGATGTGTGAGAGAATTATTTATATGTGTAATAATTCAGGCCCTCAATGCGGGTCCAATGTCCTCTAACATGTAACACAGCCACTCCCGAGCCTGACACGGTTTTGTGCCGGTCATTCCCTGCTCTCTCTCCACACATTTTATGTCTCTCTACAGGCGTCAAAATAAACTCTGCTTGTTTTTGGCTATTAAGTTTAACTGAGTGTTTTCTTGAGAGTGAGAGTAGCTGACAAGTCTGAATTTAAATCTGAGTTGAATCGTGATTAAATGAATCCACTACTTACTACATTTCCATTATCTTCATGTTTAGATGTGTTCTTTAGATGAATCAAAAATCCAGTGATCCCAGTAAGCACATACCTGAACCCAGACTGTGTCTGATTTTTGTTACGGTATCTCAGCCAGACCCCGGACACAATTAAATTACAGCCCAAGTCTATGTTCACGGGTGATATGTGAAATTTTTCTCTGTATTGACTCAAATTTAAACCAAAAAGTTGTCCTGAGTACGTTTTTATATTAAAGACTCTACATGATTGTTTTGTTAATTACAAACAAGAAATTCCCCGATATTGGGGGCCTAGGACTTGTGTTTTTGTTGCCGTGGAAACAAGTGTTGATATAGTTCTGATTGTATTAACAGTGCAGTGCAGGACTTCATATTATGAGTGAGAGAGGCAGCGTGTCCAGCAGAGGTCAGCAGATACTCAGCAAACAGCTACCTCCCTGTTTGTCTCTCCACATAGAAACACACGAGTTAGACTCTTCATACACTAGCTGTCTACCTCAGAACATCCACTGCGTCAGAACAAGACGTCTCCCACTGCAGCCGAATGACTCCATCATTGAAAAGGCAACCAAAGCTACATTTACAGAACATTTGTTCCTGCAGGGCCAAGCTTAGTTCATGTTGAGGACCTTCATCAGTGTCACTGAAAAGACAATAGCAATGTGTTTTCTATTTGTTCTTCTTTCTATCTGGTTCTAGCTCCTTCTCCTTCTCCTGCTGCTATTGTTGTCACATCTGGAGTCTATAAGAGAAAACCTCCCACTCTCTCCAGAGTTGGACTCAACCTTTCCCCTCCCAGAGGAAACAGGGTGGGATGAGACGGAGGCCAGCTTCACATTAGTTTTCACATTCCACCACGGGATCAGAAATACCATTTGAATTCTGTATGCGTTTTCAAAAGAGACAAACACACTCAGAAGAGCTATAGTTTTGATGTCAAAAGTGATAAGAAAATTCAGCTCTGCTACTGAAACTGTCTAATTAACTGTGTCTGGAAACCAGGCGGTTCAACGTCCCCGCCTGCTGGCTCGCAGTCAATGCTGGTCAAAAAGGAAAGGAAAGAACATGCTACTGAAATGATCCAGGGAGGAATTTCATTCTTTTACCGAGCCAAGTTCTCTGTCTGGACTGTGGAGATCTCATTCAAGTCATTCCAGTCATTCCAGCTCTCACCGGTCTATGCTGCGGTATCACTCTCAAATTTCCTGTCATGTAGGGAGCTGCGGACCAAAAGCAGAGACCTGGGGCGGCTTGTCCGACCAGGAGTTTTACAATCCTGGAATGTTTCTCCAGCTCAGTTTAGTCATGTCCTGGTTTGTCTGAACCTCCTGGTAAGCTTCACTTTCACTCTCAGTGTCTGCTTGCCAGCTTGAAACTCTGAAACACTGCCACATTCATCCAGTTTTTAACACCGCAAGTTTATGCAGCACAGTCAGTTCCTGTTTCCTTAAACAAAGATGGACTAAAAGGATTTTAGTTATCAGATGGTTGGATCATAAGTTTTAAATTAGCTGTAAGCTTGATGCTTATAACGGACTACTTCTAGTACTGCTTACTCGGTTTGTTGCAAGCAGCAACCTCTGTTACTGAAAAATTAATCCTATGTAGTAGAAGTGCAAAAACTGCAGTTCCTCGAGTGTCCACTTGAGGCTGGATGAAAAAGCAGTTGAATCCCCATAAGGTGCCATATTAAGATGCCAACCTTGACTGCAGAAATAAATATGTTTATAGCCTGGTATGAAAATACAAATTCAGACACGTCAAAAGGTTAGGAAATTACTATCCAGTGCAGTTTTTTGTCTCAATGAGCTGTTATCTTTTCAAACCAAGCGGGGACGAGTAAACAATGTCAAACTGGTTTTCAGAGTGCGGCCTACGTTAGCAGTACTAGCACCATCAGCCTTACTGTAAGAGTGAACTTCCACATGCCTGTGCTCCAGTTTAACCTGACACCGCCTACATACAACAAAATCCTGACAAACTGCTCCGCTCGTACAAGATGCCATCCGTCCACTGTGCTGGGTTAACTCTTGGTAGTAGAGCGAGGGAGCAGGCTCATTAAAGGAAGCTACAGCACTGCCTAGGGGCGAATGGTTGTGTTACAGCTTAGACACAACGTTAATGTGTTGGTGGATATATATTCACTGATGGTTTGAGTCTGAACATGATTTTCATTTTCATGTTTAAAAACCTTTGTTGCCTCAGAGTTGAGGACCTCCAGTAAAGCCACACGATGTCATGTGAGCCTCACATGAAAGAGAGTCTCTCTTCTTCCCCTCACCTGTCTGCCTCTCTGCTGGCTAACTGAGCTGAATACAGAATAACGTCTTTCCTCTGTCGGCATGCTAATGTTGTCTACCAGCCTTCCTTCTCGCTCTCTCTCTCTCTCACTCTCTCTCTCTCCATCCATCCAACTCCTCATCCATCCCTCACATCTCCACTCCGCTCCCATGAATTCATCTCTGTCCTTTTCTCCATTCCACCCCCTACTATCTCACTCTCCATGCTTCAATGACTGTGTGTGTGTGTGTGTGTGTGTGTGTGTGTGTGTGTGTGTGTGTGTGTGTGTGTTTGCGTGAGTGCGTGCATGTGTGGGTGGGTGGGTGGGAGAAAGAAGGATAGAGTGTGTGTGTGTGTGAGTGTGTGTTTGACATTCCACCAGCATCCCACCCAATCTCATCCTCTTTGTCTGCTAGAAAGTCATCTTGCTCTCTCACACACACACAGACACACAGACACACAGACACACACACACACACACACACACAACCTGAAATTGCTCCTGCTGCAGCGTCAGCGGCGTGCAAATGTGTCTTGACTGGATACGTGAATACTGACATGTTAATATATAGTAGTTCTGAACATCAGTGTGTGACTGTGGTGAGAATGGGTGAAGAGTGACCTGCAGTGTCAAAAGTATTAATCATTCCTTATGTTTAGATGAAGACTCTGGATCTCCAGGCTAGCTGCCTCATCAGATTCTCTTATTGTGAGTAACACACATGTTTTAATTCCCTTTTATGTGTAGCACACAATCATGCAAAGGACATGTTTGACTAAAAGAAATCTCATCAGCGTCTTTGAGGAAAGTTTGAATCTGAATATCACAAGCGGATTTCTCTCACCTGTCTTTGAACAAATGTGACAACTTCCTAAACACCATCTACTGAGGAAGCTCATGAGATCTGACTGAAAGTTCAAAAACTCTCCAATACATTTTATACATCTTGTATTGTCTTCTAGTGCATTCTGTGTTTGGTGAATGGTAAATCGTTCTGAGCCTGTACAGCGCTTTTCTAGTCTTCTGACTACAAAAAGCACTTTTACACTGCAGGTCACACCTTCACATTCACACACTGATGGTAGAGGCTGCTGAGTAAAGTGACCATCAGTATAAACTAAGCCATTCATACACATTTAAACGCCACAGATGAAGCAGTGGGAGCTGGGGCTGGGGATCGAACACCCAAACTTCTGTTTGAGATATGACCGACTCTACCGGCTGTGGCTCAGTTGGTAGAGTCGTCGTCTCTCAACCAGAAGGTCGAGGGTTCGATCCCCAGCTCCTGCAGCAACATGTCCTATGTGTTCTTGGGCAAGACACTTAACCCCAAGTTCCTCCCGCTGCTTCAACAGCGGCGTATGAATGCATATGAATGGAATTAGTTACTTCTGATACACAGCAGCCTCTATCTCTCAGAGTGTGAATGTGGAGGTGTGACCTGCGGTCTAAAAGCGCTTTGAGTAGTCAGAAGACTAGAAAGCGCTATACAAGCTCAAGTCCATTTACCATTTACCACTGAGCCACACTCTTGAGTTTGTGTGTTTTTTCCTAATGACAAATTTCAGAGTTGTTTAAACAAATATTTAAATTCAGATTAGTCTGAAGGTGAGAAAACACTCAGAGGTGAGGCATGTCTTAGTCGTGATGCATCTGCAGGTAAACCATGTCATATCAGTTAAAGGCTAACGTTAGCAGTTCATGTTATATACCAGTTTAACCTGAACCCACCTACATACAAATATTTCTCCATTTTCTAGATTCAAATTCTGCCAAACTGCTCGGAACAATAAGATGCCATCCATCATTTGTGCTAGTTCACATCGGAGCAGTAGAGCAAAGAGAGAAGGACAGAACCTTCTAGTGGTGGCTGGCTGGATTACATCTTGGACTGTTAAATGTTAAAATGATCACTCAGTGTGTGTGTGTGTGTGTGTGTGTGTGTGTGTGTGTGTGTGTGTGTGTGTGTGTGTGTGTGTGTGTGTGTGTGTGTGTGTGTGTGTGTGTACCAGCTTCGTCTGCAGCGTCACTGCTCTTAGATCTCCTCATGGCGGGGTTGGCGGAGTGGGAGCTGTACTCGTAGAGCTGGTTTCCTCCTCTGTCGTCCTGTTGGCCTATCTGGGTGAGGTCGTGCATACTCAAGCTGCGCAGCTTGTCTGTGATGGCGCCCTGACCCTGTGACACACATATAAACAGCAGTTAATATTACATCACCAGAAAAAAAGTAGGTGAGTGTCTGTTCAAACTTTAAACAACTCCCCCTCATCATGTACAGATCAGGAAACAGATCAGGAAACAGGAAATCTGAATATCTGAAGAACTGTGGACGTGTTTTGGGGTGCCAGTGTAGCTCAGTCGGTACAGAGCCAGACGCTATAATGACTAATGATGATATACGTTTAATTGGATGTATTTAAAGTACAAACCAAAGAGTGGAAAAGAACACACAGGTGAGCAGAAGAGTATGAAGCTACTTTTTGGCTGCTTGTGTTTACATGTGCAGCTAACCTGAACAAAAATTGGGGGAATTTTCAGGCATTTTGTGTACGTTTGAAAAGGTTTGATGGCTTTTTCCTCTAGACGAATTTATCACTCAGACTTTATCCGAAGTGTTTCCCCCGGCACACAGAAAGTCTGAGTCAACTGATGGGAGAAGAGGGGGGTGGTGACATTTATTCCCTGGGATCGATGCACAACCATAGACTGTCTGCATGCTGCTGATGCATTCTCAGTGCACGTCTATATTGTGATCCTGTCACATTACATATAAAATTGATATAAAGGGAAATGCTGTCTCAGGAGAAGCCCTGCTCTCCCTCCTGTCTGACGGGGATAGTCTCCCGCAGTGAGGTGCACGTGTGAACAACCAGGATTAGAGGATTTTGAGGGAAGTCTTCCTGCTGTTCTTTAGAAATTTGTAGGAGTGCATATGTGAAAACGGTTTAAATGTTGATCTTACAGTCATAGTGACCGTGTCGTTATATCAGCCTATGTTGTCCTTCCATTGGTATAATATTAAACAGGTAATGCTGTGCTCATTACATCACTGTTTAGTGATTATTATGTAACCACTTGATCAAGTTATGTTAGTTTAATAAAGCTCCAACATTTTAGAAATGACTCGTCCAGCGGTCTTAAAACACTCAAGTAGCTTTTACAGCTTCCTGCCACACAGATGTTTAACCAGATGAAGAAAGTCTATAGCATGAAACAAAGTGAAGTGCTGCCTAACCACAGATTGACTGTGGTTTAACAGATGGATTCGTAGTGACAAGGGCAACTGTTTGTCTCCGAGCTGGCGGTCTATCAGATGTGTCAGAGTTTTCTTACACTGTCATCAGTCAGACACATGTAGAGGAGACAGATGGCTGTCCCATGCTGAACAACTTTCTCAACATGTAGAGAAATATATTTTGTTAAATATCTCAGACCCAGAAAATAATCAATGGTGACTCTACGATGAAGAACGCATCATGGAAAGCATTCACAATGAACAAGAGGATAAAGGGAAAAGAACTGACAGTAAATTAAGAAGAAAGAAAGAAAGGGAATAAAAACAGGAACACTTGTTACAGTGAAAGGAATTATTTAAACACTCATTGATCAAAAGAGGGACATGAATGAAGTTGTAAAGGCTGTAAATGTTGAGTTAAATATCTTTGTACATACTGTTGATTCTTTAAACACTAAGAACATGATGGTCAAAAAAAAGGAGGAGGATTAAAAGATGGAAATAAACAGATGATGTTTTCAGCCACCAAATTCTGGTAAAAGAACATCCACATTTGAAAATGAAAGGGTGTGAACATGGTGTGAACGGAGAATAAAACATGTATGAAATGGAAACGATTTGTCCATGCAGCGTTCACTGACTGGTTTTTACCTCCCAGAGCAGCCCGCTGAAGCACAGAAACCCTGAAGGAAGACGGACGTGAGTACAGAGAGGGAGAGAGAAAGAGAAACAAAGTCACAAGAGAGTTAGCAAGCGAGCTAGTCAGGCAGATCCTCATATCATCATCTGGACCTAATAAATACATCCATCATAGGAAGAGATTGTCACTTCTGGTTTACGATTCATGAACTTAGCAAATACTTCAACAGAACAACTTGATAATGAGTAAATCATTCAATTATGGTGGTGAGAGAGTCGACCATAACTCATGACTTCCCTGTAAAGAGCTAAGCATGCTAACGATGAGCATTGTTAAGGCCCTGACACACCAAGCAGATGGCAAAGAACTAGTGGCGACAAAGGCCGACTGTGGTGTCGCCTTTTGTCTTGACCAAAAAGTTGCACTAGAACACACCGCAAAGACTACAAACCACGACCAACCACCACGTACATTCTGCGCATGCGCAAGAGGAAATAACTCTCTATGCCAGCAGGCGCTGGTAGTCCGTTGTTATGATACGAGAAGACCATTTTCACACCGCTGTCGCGTACCACTCTTATTATAGGTAGCCTACTAATCGAGAATAATGTCTGATAAATAATTGAAAATGGCGCTGGCGTTGTCAGCCCTTGGTCTTTAAGTGGAAAAAGAAAAGAAGAGGCGGAGGCGACAAATAAGGAGAAACCGCACTAATGGGTGAAAGCACGGATACTACAGCGGCAGGCTCAAGGGGCTTTCCTGAACCTGTGTCGAGAGCTGGAGATAAATGAAACCTCCGAACAGCCAATCAGAGAGATTCCTCTCCCCGACCGACGCCGATTCAACATGTCGAATCGCCCAAAAAAAGGACGACAGGGCCGACGGGGAGCGCAAAACTAGGGCGACGAACGCTCCCCGACAGTCCAACGAGGTCCGACGGCCGAGGATCTCCTTGGTGTGTATAGGGCCTTAAGTTGGTGGAGTTATCTACACAAGTTACATCTGCCAGTAAGGTTATCAAAATGTTTGATACTTTTTAATTCCACGTGTTTTAAAACAACACAATCTCAGTTTTGTTAATGATCAGAAGTATTGAAAAGTACTGAAGCTTTTTAAAGACTACAGATATTCAGTCATATTTAAAAGCTGCCCTGAGAGGTCGAGAGAGAGCGCTGTTGTAATTGCACTAATTCTCAGTGAGATAACGTTGGGTTAGATGAGTCGTGTATGTAAGATTTTCTATAAATGCGCCCGGCACCTGCTGAAGGTGTTGAACATAAATACGGGATGTAGCTCTAACACAGTGGTCTCCATCTCCAACCATACTTATTTGGAGCCCCCACTTCTTGTATCTTAGACGAGCTGAAAATACATGTTGAAATCAGAAATGTGCAGACCGAGGGCTGCCTGGATGTTTGGACATCAATCACAACAACTCTGGCAGAGCGACTGTTCATGTAATTGAAGAAAGCCGTAAGGACAGAAAGGCTTCTTCATACCTGTGGAGGCTTTACAGATGCAATTTAAATCAGCCTCGGGCTACATGCACATCAATATGCATGTATGCTGCATGCATAATATAGGAAGGTGCATATAGTAGCTTGAAATGAGTGGCTCTCAGGAGTTTGCAACTCGATAAAATCTCATAAAATCACTGGGATCCCCTCATCTAAATTCTAATATGCATTTATAAACCAAACCAGTGTGTCTTCTGTGAGCCGTGTGTTTCAGTCTTTAAGAAAGGTTCAGACAGATGGATTTCATGTACGGTGAAGCTGCTCTCATATCGTACAATCTGAGGTCCATCAAATTCCAACTAAGAACACATGAAGCTTCAACAGGATTAGAGATAGCACAGTGCACAGTGACCTGAAACAGAGAGCGGGAGGAAAGAAGAGAAAAACTGTGGAGATGAGGAGAGGACAAGTATATAAACGGAAAAGAGGAAACAAGGAGGCGGAGAACAGATCAATTTAAAGAGAAACAGTTTGGTGGAGAGAGAGAGGCTCTGTAGCTGTTAGCCAACTTTTCTCTAGTTCACCATTCACCCTTGGCATTGATCCTTGGATCTCAAAGTCAAGTCGTAATTTTTTGACTTAATGTACTTTGTTTAAAAAAAAGAGGATAGCACTGTGACTATTTGAGGTCCAACACAAACTAATTGAATTGAAGAGTAGGAGATCATTTGAAAGTGTAATTGAGGACACTAGTAATGAGAGTAAATTGAATTTCCTGTCCTGTGGCATTTCACCAACTTCTGTGTTTTCCTAATAATAAAACGTCCAGTTGGCTCCTGACTGCTCTAAGAGTGCGTTTTCATTCGTTTCTCTGCTGTGGTTTGGTTTTCAAGTATCTCATTCATAGCAATAACTAAACTAATATGAATTTATTTTCATTTATTTATTTATAATGACTATTTATGCAAAATGGACACAAAAGACCCTGGTTGTGGAGACCTGGATTTATGGTCCAGGTCTTAAAAAAAGACGTGGATGTAGCCTCTGTTTTCAAAAGTTAAGCCAATCAGAAGCATCTTGAAACTTTATTGTTAAGGCCCTGACACACCAAGGAGCTCGTCGGCCGTCAGTCCTAGTTGGACCGTCGGTGAGCGGTCGTCGCCCTAGTTTTTGCGGTGTGTCCGGCTCCGTCGCTACCCGTCTATTGTATCAGTCTTCACATTTACAAAGGAACTGAGACATGAAGTACGGCTGGATAAAGAAGCTCTGAAAGCCTGGAGCTGACTGAGACAGCTTTTCTTTTATTTATGATTTATTTTTGGGCTTTTTCGTTTGTTTAGATTGGACAGTGCATAGAGTAGGCAATCGAGAGAGTGGGGGATGACATGTGGGCAAGAAGCCGCAGGTCAGATTTGAACCCAGGTAGCCAGCTTGCAGGACTAAAGCCTCCATATATGGGGCGATCCTAATCAATGGGCCATCAGTGCACCTGATTGAGTCGTCTATTAAGTCAAGGTATTGGAATTTGATTAAACTCAAAGAGAAACATGTACATTAAGGATCTTTATTCTCTTTACAAAAAATAGTTCAAACTATTAAAAAAATGACTCAAGAATTGAAAGTCAGGATCAAACATATGCATGATAGATGGCTTCTGCTGTGAATGTGGGTCTAGTAACTTGACTTTCTGTTTAGTGGTAGATTCCCACTGCTTGGGATTACCTCAGTGCAGTGAAGCCTTCGGCAGGAGGTCAGCAGGGATTAACTGATACTCCCAGGTATTCACGCAATGCTGATGAAACCAGTTCACACACACTTCACTGATCAGACTCTGCAGTGAGTTATGGCTCAGGGGCACACTCACTGTGGATGTGTTTGCATGAGCACAACCTATTAAAATATTAACTCTCCTCCTTTAGTTTGAGTTCACGTTTTTTCTGGACTCGCTGCTGTAGCATTTTTTATATTCTCTGTCTCTGATGTATGACTGAGCAGGCCAAGTAGGAGAAAAGTCGGAGCCAACATGGGGAGTTTGAACAAAACAATCTGCTGGATTGCTTAGCTGTGTACAACAGGTAGAGGGCACTGTTGTATTTAAGGGCGTTCAAGCTTTCAGTGTCTTACAAGCTCTGAAATAAAACAAAACAAAAATCTGAAAATATGTATCCCTTTGAGAAAAGCAAACAAAGTAAAAAACCTGAAGCAATAGGATTCATGGTAGAGAGGTTATGTTTGGGGTAAAACTGCCTCAGCAATGTTTCAGTAAAATAACCAAAAATGGAAATACATAATGAGAAGCTGTAAACAAACATCAATAAAGACTATATGATTCAGTATTTTTGTAATTACACTCAGTGACTTGCCTTGACAGCTGCAGTGACAGCAGCCGTGGCTGCGATGCTCAGACCCTGTTTTCCAAAGTTGACCATGGTCTCATAGCTTCTTTCTCTCGCCTGCACGATGTAATCATCTATTTCCTGCAGAGAGACAATCAAATGAGTTAAATCATAAGTGCAGATATATTGTCATCACACACAAAAAAAGGATGGACGAGTGGATGATCTTACCCTCTCTCTGGACGAGAGCAGAGGGTGCAGACACTTTCTGTAAATGAGACTCGCTCCTTTTGTGTAGGGGGACAGCAGCCAGATCACGACGGCTATCTTGAGCTCGTAGTACAGAGGAAACCTGGGAATGAACACATACACAATCACACAGATTGTCACAGCTCCCTTTTTGTGGTGTCATTTTGATTTGTGAGCTGTGTCTCAGTTCAGGGGAGCATCCTTCGAAGGACCATGTCTACGAAGGACCCAGCCATAGGCGGGGGGAGAGAAGGACGCATTTGTCAGCCACATTTGAAGGTTTCGAATTGAGACATCCTTCAATAGGCCACTGTGATCTGTCTTGAAATGTCCTCCAGAACAACACAGCGCCCACATTGGAATACAGACAAAGGCTGTATAAGAAAATGGACAACAAAAAACCTCAAAGTGAAGCCAAAGATTTAGAGCTCCCCCTGCCGGCTGGCTGCATTGTAGGTCATAAACCCCGCCTCCTCCACGTTAACAGACGGGACATCTGGCAAACTTTAAAGTTAGAACACGTCTAATTTGTCTGTCTATTCTGTTGTGATATGCTGATTTGTGTTCAAGTCATCTTTTATTCTGAAAAGCTTCTTTTTAATTCGTTATTTGATGCTACTATGATTGACAGCTCTAATGTGCACCAGATTATCAGAGTAGAGGAGGAACGGTGAGAGGACTGAATGAGTGTTAACACAAGAGTCAATGAACTTCCCTTAACCACGAGTGTCTGCTTCAAACCGACACAAGAATCTGTTCTGCTGTTGGCCGAATCTACTGAGGGATCTTTGATCAGTTTAATGAGTGTTTTGGTTGGTGGAGACGGCGTGAGGTCAATACTGTAGCTCTTCCAGCCATTACCCTACTTTGACTCTGACTCCAAATTAGCAGTATGTCAGCGCCCGTTGCAGAGGGGTATTTTCGCTTCATCTTTGTAAATGGACTTGAGCTTGTACAGTTCTTTTCTGGCGCTTTGATACCGCATGTCAGACCTACCCATTCACACACTGATGGCAGAGATTGCTATGTAAAGTGACCATCAGAAGTAACTAATCCCATTCATGCATGCGCAGCCGACGAAGCAGTGGGAGCAATTCAGGGTTAAGTGTCTTGCCCAAGGACACATCGGACATGTGGCTGCAGGAGCTGGGGACCTTCCGGTTCAGAGACGACTCTACCAACTGAGCCACAGCCGCCCCGTTTGTAAAACGGAAGAAAGTGGAGACACAACGTCCATCTTTATATACAGTCAATGTTCGACAACTAATCCTACTAGTTTCCACTCTAAAAATGGCCCCTTTATCATGCTCTGTTTCATATGACATGACAATTCAGGCAGTGAGTAAGAGACAATGATAAAGTGAGAGATTGTTATGTGCATTTTGTTTGTCAAGGTGATGACTGAGAATTGTAAGATGATTGTGTGTAACTCACCATGCCAGTGTTAGATCAGTGACGGTCTCCAGCACAGTGTAAAGTGCAAACACAATCCAGTACATCATCCATCGCACCTACACACGAACACACAAACAGAAACACCATTGAACGCCAGACAAATGCACAGGAAACTCATGAGGGCAAATATTCCACAATGTTCCAAAAGATTTACGTCAAGAGACACAGGTTTAAACTTCAGTGTAGAAATACAGGGATAGATACTATTTTGTAGCACTGGCTACACAGACCACCTAGCTCCTAGTTCCTTATTTATGAGGTTAAATTACATTTTCATAAATGAGGTATGCTCTGCTGTTGGTGTAAAAGGATTTGCATGTGTAAATATAACTTAAGTGAGGAATTTCAAAACCTGGCTTACAAGATAACAAACATCCAGACTCCCTCCTAACTATAATCTTGCACAACAGCAGAGCATACCTCATCTATAAAAATGTAATTTGACCTCATAAATAAGGAACTAGGAGCTAGGTGGTCTGTTTGCACTTTACACTGTCTTGTTCTTGATTACCAAAAACTCGTGCACGCTGTGTAGAGTGCAGAAATACATTAGCAATGTAGCCAAGGTGTTTGCACCACTTAATACGTTTCTCTCTCTTTCACTCGCGGCAGCTTTTGGTTCAAAATATGATTGAAGAAAGCCGGGTGGCATAGTGGTTGGGTAGCATGACTCTCATCCATTGTACAGATGCTGTAGCCCTCAGAGCAGGCGCCAAATTATCATTAATCTAAATAACAGAGATTGGATGGTTTTAAAACATGCAATATCAAAAAGTATGGATGAAATATTTTACAACTATATCCCACAATCACATTAAGAAGAGAGTCCGGGTGTTTGTTATCTATTCAGCCAGGTAATGTAGTTCCTCATCTACATTTGAATGAGATGGGATGTAAACTCTGACCCAAAAATATCTGCATGGAATAAAACAATACATATTTAAATTGTCTAGGAGTGAGACATCTTGAGGTTTGTGTTATTCTTCACTTTCCTTTCATCCTTAGGAGGTGAGGAGTATTGAAGGGCAAACAGAGGTGTTCTGATTTTCTCTCTCTTTGCTTTTATGCCGTCTGCTGCCCTTCCTGCTCTCTTGCTCCCTCCGTCCCCTCTTAAGGGCTTTCCAGGCTCTTCTGGCTGGATTTCCATATCAAAGCCAGCGGTAGACAGTGGCAGGCGGGCAGACAGTCACATGGCAGGCTGAGGTATTAGTGAGACCCAGCCACTGCCGCATGACTGAACACACACTGACACTAGCTAATGAAATGTCAGTGTGTATGTGTTTGGATGGGTGGGTGGAGGAGAGAGGGAGAAGTCTGTGTTTGAAAGATGGAGAACAAGAGAAAGGGACAAACACACACGCACCTGTCTCACAAGCACAAACTCTGAATAAAAAACACACACACCAGCCGTCAACTACAGTGCTCAAGTAGACAGACACTAAACACACATACACATACACACAAACCATCCTCCATTTCTGCTGGGCTGGTTAATTGGTGACCTCATAGTGAACTCCATCCGCGCTCACACACACAGAGAGGCTCATGGGAATGATAAATGTGAGGGAGAGAGAGTGTAACACAAAGGCAGTGAGATGGAGAGACTTCGAGTCTCAGTACACCCCTACCTTTCCTTTCATCTCCCACTTCTTTCTCCCTCTAACAGCTTTTTCCGCTCTTTGCCTCCCTCCTTCATCTCATCAGCAGCGAGGACATTAAGATGTGACCTCAGTAAAATATACAGCAGCCATTTTTCCTTCCTGAGGCAATAGCAGACATTTACTGGACACATCCGTGAGTAACGGCCTTCCATTAAAGAGAAGACAAAAACACCTGACATCAGCTCTTTACAGCCACTGGGCCCCAATGGTGCTGCTAAAGCTGGTAGACAGAGCATGAAGACAGAGCTGGGCAGCAGCAGCAGTGGAGACATGCTACTATAGTTGTCTAAATTTACAAAACTTTGCTGCCTTTTGATTCACCTTGTTTAAAAACGATACAATCTTTGAACAATAGGATCGAAAAGAGAATGAATGGGAGAGCAGTGAGGGTCCGATCAACTTCAAAGGTTGGCCAATACGAAGCCTCATAAAGATGCAAAAAGTTACGTTTATGTCTCTTACAAACACACAGAGCAGAGAAGGTGACACTGTCAGAATTTAACAAATACATGGGAAAGATTTAGACAGAGTGCAGGAGTTTGCTCGCAATTTTTGGTAACCAAACACAACAAATGACCCAAAATTGGGTGTCTAGGACTTCTGTTTTTGCACCATAGTATCGGACCAGGTATCAATATAATTAGATTTTTCCTAGTATCGAATCAAAATGTAGAATTCTGGTATTGTTAATCCTCCAACAATGATAAATAAGTAGTTTTAGACTTGGCTCTAATAGTCTTAAAGAGTTTTTCATTTCGTCACTTTAAAAGAGTTGATTTGGATGCCTACTCACTCGGGGACGTATGAAACTTTGCAACCAATAAAAACATTGAAATGTCCCTTCTCTGTGAGTTAATATTCTCCTGTTACAAACCTGAGCACAGTATGTAAGAGCTAGCTAGACAGTTAGCAACTCGTGCTTGCAAACAAATATCCCTGGCCTTCTCATCACTTTACTGACTGTGCAGGCACATTGTTGCTCTAACTTTAACCTAACAGGTAGAGGTAGTAACAGAGCAAAAAACATGCGTGTGGAAATCACATCTTCATGACATACACCACTTCACAGACATTTGTTTAACCATATTTTTACTCTTGACAAAAAAAAGCTGGCAAGTTCTTAAAAATTAAAAAAAGATCTGTAAAGTCATTTTAAAAATGCCCTCCTTAAAATGTTTCCATGTCGTACAAGAGGGGGAGGGGTCTCAGGAGGAAAGACTAGACGTAAAATTATAACCAGCTGCATTTATACATAGGCTCACACTAAGAGCGCGGTCACACTGGCAATCCGTACCGTGCTGTACTCAAGCACGATTGCCCCCCGCTGCGCCATTCCCCCACTGGCCAGCACGGCCGCGGTCACACGGCATCAGGACTAACCGTGCCTGAGCACGATTACCTCTTGGACATAACGTCGTAATACAGCACATGCATGCTTTGTGTTATTATGAAGCGTGCTCAGTTTACAAACAGGCGGACTCGAGAAAAAAACTTAAAAAATGGACGCGCAGTCGAGTCCGCGTCTGCACATCGGAGAACAACACAGAGAACATGACAGCTACTTTACTGACTTTGCGGCTTATTTTGAGTCATTTTAATCAGCTACAGCAGTAAATTATTTTAAAAAATAAAAGAAACGCGTGATCAAGTCCGTGTTCGCACATCGGAGAACAACACAGAGAACATGACAGCTACTTTTGAGTCATGCTTAGTCAGATACAGCCATAAAACTCTGGATGTCTCCATAGTGAAGGCTGTCAGCGTTGTGTACCCGTGTGCTTGTGCTCGTGCATGAAGTGTACCGTGCCGAAGCACACCTCTCTGAAGTGTGCCAAAGCCAAGGAAGACGGAGCGATCACACTGGCCAAACGAACTAGACTTTAGGGTTGAAGCGTGCCTGGGCAATGTACAGATTGCCAGTGTGACCGCACCCTAACTTGACACGGAAATTTTACTGGCGGGCTGGCAGGAAAAAGTTGGGCTGAAAAAGCTGCGGGTGAGTTTTGTGCATGTGTAAAAACAGACCATCATTTCTGTGTTTGTACGTCTTTACTTGAGGGACATGTTTCCCTGTGGGGACTGGGATCTTGTGCAGTTGTTGCTGTAATGTTGAACCTACATCCTCACTGCAGCCTGGATAAAGTCCAGAACACACAGGGACAGCGGACACATATAAGGATGTGTTTATACCACAGCTGGGTGTGTTTATTCAAACATGTTCAAACATGCTAGCCGGTGTGGACATGGACGGATGACAGAATTTAAATCAGGCAGATACTTGTGGCAAAGTGAAATGCAGACATAATAATTATTAGGAGTGTCATGATTCAACCTGGATGTAAACCAGTAAACTGAATGGATGACGTCTCACTGAGCTGAGCAGTATTGACTGTTTTCTGTGTATTTTCTTAACTTTAGACTTGAACACCAGTCTCATTTCAAAGTTGATATAATGAAAATTTAAATCCAGGCACCTAGAAAACATCCCCACTGTCTATGGTGGAGGTAGCTACATGAGTCATCAGACATGACAGTGTGGAAAATTGAACTGGGAGCATAGAAGACCTTTTGACTGAAACTGAGTGGGGTCAGAGATTGTATAGACGTGGGGTCGAAAGCTTTAACACTTGATCAATAATGTGTGCAGCAATGAAAGACGGCAAAGATGTAGTGCTAATAATAATTCTATCTGAAGGGTGTCTAGTAATGAATTCATGCAGGTACCAGTTTTTGTTTAAAACACAGACTGTTCAGGGAGACACTCAGCTGATTTTACACATGCACTCCTGATCATTTCTGGAAAATTTTAGAACAGCCTGCCTCTGAACATTTCCGAAGTTGTCACTCACATACGTATGTCCCTCACAGACGCCCTAATTCATATTTACATCCCTGTGACGTTTTGCCTTCAATCTGAATGTTGTGCAGATGTAATGGAGGGACAAAGTGATCGTCCCTCTGTACTGTCTTTGGACGTAGAAACAGAGGCGAGATGGTAACAGCGGAGCCAGCGGGGGAGTGCAGCGCTGTGTGTTTGTTAATGTCTGACAATATGTGGAGCTCACGCTGTGCCCATACACACTGTGAATTCACAGACTTGTGGAATCAATATGAATGTAAAAAGACAGCATGATGGCCGAACTCAGTTATGACGCAGTCTGAAAAGTGCTAGCTTGATGTTTGCGTTGTTGGACGGGAGGAAGGGAGATATCAGGAGGCAGGACATGACGTCAAAGAAAGTTAAAGTGGTAATGTTTACAATATGACTAAGATGGCAGACAAAGCTTCGACGCTCTAACAACAGTTTTTGCCCTTAGATCAATGCTACCTGTTTAGAGATTTATCGCTATTACAAAAGAGTGGAGAAGAACATACTGGCGAGCATCAAAGAATATGAAGCAGCTATATTGCGTGCACAGGGATTGCACCAGTCGCTCACTGGGAACAGGATATAAACATCCTTTTGGAAGAATTCTTGCTGATTTCACCCATAAGCTCATCCCAACTTCACTCTTTGAGGGCTGGCGTGAAAGAGTCTGGTTAAAGTTGGGGTGAAAAATTAGCCCATTTGCATTCACACATGCAGCTCACTCTAAAAAAATGTTGTGAATGTGTGAAGATACTCATTGTTGCAGTCAAGTTGCAGGTGACTTCCATCAGACACTATTTCTGTTGCAGGGAAGGGGAAACATAAAACAAAGATCCAATATCCTAAAAACAAAACAGGGGATAAGTAGGCCTCATTACACAGCGAAGATCAAACCACAATCCTTTACTGGTGAGACGAAACACCAAAGAACATCTCCCTCTCCCCCCTGTGTCGATCTGCAGAGCATGTGATTGTCAGTAGTCTCTTCTCATTAGAGCAGAATAGACAGGTGCACGAGTGGCCCCCAATTGACCCAGGATGAAATTCTTCTCTTTGATGGATAAAAAAAAAGGAACACTGACCTTTAACCACCAATTTATGCTTGTGTTGAACAGGAAGTTTGTGCTACAGTTAAAGACATTCCCTCCAGACCTTAAGCTATGTTACGACTAACCAGAAAGAGATTATAACAATGGCATGTAAAGTATTTTTCCATCTATTCCTCCCCCTGCAGTCAGCGATAAAATTAATTGATTTACCTTTCCCAAGTCCTTTACTTAAAGCAACGAAGAAACTGACCTGAGAATCAGTTTGAGCAGAGATCAAGCAGCAGGAGCAGATAGAGGAAGATAAAGAGAAACAAAGTGAAAAGAAGCTTAAAGCAAAAGTGTGTGTGTGTGTGTGAGAGAGAGAGAGAGAGAGAGAGAGAGAGAGAGAGAGAGAGAGAGAGAGAGAGAGAGAGAGAGAGAGAGAGAGAGAGAGAGAGAGAGAGAGAGAGAGAATGTTTTACTAACTCACTGGACTGGGATTTCAGTCTCACTCACATTAGTTACATCACCCAGCTCCAGAAAGAAAACCCATCCAGGCCCTTACATCTATATGCATGTTAAGACACCAATCACAATGCAAGTGAGGGTCCATGTTGAATGTTTTACTTGAAGGAAATAATTTGAAAATATTTCCATTGTATTAGTTTCAGGGCACTAATACCTTCTTTAAAATGCAGCGCAAAAAACACACATTATATCTCATAGACAGGAGATCGTTATCATCAACACACTGAGAAGGTAGGGCTGGGCAGTTAATCGAAAAATTAATCGAAACCGATATTCAGAACCTTTAACCGACGTCATCTTGCCTGTGTCGATTATTTCGATTATTTTCAGGGCAGAGTCACGTGACGACACGTCCAATCCAAGACATGGAAGCAATGTCCGTCGTTTGGACACATTTTGTCTTTAGGGAAGACGACACCGAACAAAAAGAAGTCAAATGTAAACACTGCGGAAAAACTGTTTGTAAGAAATGCAAGTTATTTATTTTCTACTGTTTTAGAGAAGTTCATTTCTACTTTAAAACTGAAGTGTGTCGTTTCCATTTCAAGCGATGCTTTGATTTCAGTTCCAAATATTCAATAAATAAACACAAAATAGTTCATCAGATATTCACTCTTTCATTAGAAACAATATCCCAGCTTTAATAGTTGAGCATGTTTACAGTAGAGACCATGTCAGTGAACTATGAGGGCAAAAAAAAACACGAAATAATCGTTCATTCATCATAATCGAGGTCAAATGTTCAATTAATCGTGATGTTGATTTGAGGTCATATCGCCCAGCCAGATGAGAAGGCTCAGAAAAATGAGAGGCAGCTTACTTTCACATGTAAGAGCTTGTCCCTGAACTGTTGGAAAACACACACACACACACACACACACACACGCACGCACGCATGCACGCACGCAACCCACTGAGTGCACATAGAAATTAAATGTAGCTGCCTGGCAGGGCCATAAACATACTGGCCAACCTCTTATGCTGAATCTATCACAACACTTTATGCATTGACAACATGTTTCTGTACAACAAGAAAGGCCTTGTTGAGTCCAATATTAATCATATTTAATACAATTCAAACAACTTTACTAATCACTCTAGGGGCGATTCATTCAGAGCAGCTTATAAACTACAAAAAAGACAAAAGAACACAAAGATGAACAGACAACAACAAATACTACACAGGACAGATAATGTAGTGAGAAACTCAGGATTTGAGACGGGACCGATCTGATTTCATATCAAGTCAGATCTTATTATTATTCATGTATCTGATATCAGACTTACGGTGCCAATCCACATCACTGATCAAGAAAGATCTTAAAACATTCTCAGCTCGCTTTGACGACTTTCAGACTGAACTGCAAGGTCCAACAAATCGTCTCCATGGCGACGTTCAGACGAGATGCAACAGACTCCTCAAAAGTACAACTCTTCAACTTTAGCTTAAAAGATTTAATTTAAAAAAAACCTTACAGTTGTTGCTGCTCCGTGTTTGAACGTGAAGCAAGCACGAAAGTTCAAATTAATTTATTTTCTATCTTGTGTTTTTGCTCTTGGAATGAGGAATGCAATGCCACATTAAACCAACAACAACAATTATATTCATTATGATTAAAACATATCCGTATCAGTGCGTATGTATCTGAATCGAATCACAACTGAAAACAAGTGAATCGTTGCATCTCTTCTAAGGATGTCAACATGTTCGATCCTTACCGTAACATCCGGTGTAGAAGACTTTTAATACCGTTTATTTCACTTTAAAAGTTGGCTGCGTCTTATACATCGCTGTGACCGATATACCAGTATAACAAGCTGACACATGCGCCTTCATTACCGCGGGTGCAGAAGCCACCATCAATGGGCGCCACCTGACGTGATTAAAAAAAATGAATACCCATTCATTGTGTATTGAAAGCTGATTGCACGCTGTGCTGGGGAAGACGGCGACACAGACCAGTCTTTTCTTCCTCACCAGGTCATAATCATGCATTTACAGAAAACGAGGGTATATTGTTCCGTAAATAAACCTTGTAGAGAGCTCTTTTGAGTGAAAGAGTCCTGTATTAAAGTTAAAGAGTGGACACACTGCAAAAACTAGTGCGACGACAGCTCACCGTGGCGACGATCTCCTTGGTGTGTCAGAGCCTGAATTGTTGAATTGCATGTGTGTGTTGTGAAGTGTAAATGCAGTGAGTGATGTTCATAAACTTACATATTCCATGACATTTTTGGTCTTGACAGCTTTGTAAGAGTAGTATGCAGGATACAGATTCCCGAACACCAGCCTGCAGGGAGAACACACATGAATGTTAAATAAACACTTTTAGCTACTCTATTATTCTTTTATGCAAACTTGGAAACAAACACACACACAGCTGAAGTTTTCTCAACACTAACACTGCTCTCTGGCCTGATGTGTCGGATGTATAGACCATAGATGTATAGACCATAATGGATCTACTGAGTATTTAGGTTTGGAACAAAGAATTTGAGGTTTATTTTACTTGAAAGTTGAGGTTTTGTTTTGAGAAAGACTGACAAATACATTTGCTTAGGGCTGTCAAAATGTTCCATACTTTGATTTTTGTTAATTAAACATCAGCAACTACCCAATATTAGGTACCCAGGACCTGTATTTTTATTGCCATGGAAACCGGTGTTGATACCATAGACTGTATATTAATGGACGAAGCCTGAGTACCGTCCGGAGGCTCATTGGCAGCCATCGCCATGCTGGAAGTCCTGTCTCAATCTAACTTTCAGTCAACCTAACGACAGGCTGAGAGCTGGAGCTGAGGCGGGTTTTCAGCCTCTCGACCAACCGTTACATCGCGTCCACCTGTCAATCATATCAGCTACACGCCTGACTATGGATAACACGTATCGTTTTCAAAATCAAAAATGGAGCCGTTTAAAACTGCAGGATTTTTTACGGTGAAAACCCTCATTTAAGCTAATATAGACCCTTTTACAGTACACATGGATATCATAATAACGGAGTCACCTTCACTTCATCTCTATGCTCACATACAGTTTATTTCACAACTATGAATAAAGCAGCGACCACCTACAACACAGTAAGATTAAAAGAAACTGTTCACCATCTACTGATATCAATGGAGCTCTGTTTTTATCCTGACTCACTCGGGGGATGAACGCACAAACAATAGAATGAATATCCACACCCTTTGCTCACAGACACACACAGTAACAAGGGCAGTTTGTCCAACCTCTCTGCTCTCAGCTGCACCCCATATATTCTTCTGACAGAACTGCATGTGTGTGTGTGTGTGTGAGAGAGAGAGAGAGAGAGAGAGAGAGAGAGAGAGAGAGAGAGAGAGAGAGAGAGAGAAAGAAAAACGACTAGATGAATTTATAGCCTGACACTCCTTCCCTCCATTCCCGCTCTCTAGCATTCTCCCTCTTCTTCCTCCTCCTCCCCCCGCCAGCACAATTTGTTCTTTGCAGATCTGCCTTGTATGCATGCTGGATCTGGATCTGTTCAGCTGGACTACACTCTGACTGCATACCAGGGCTTCACTGCTGCATTTCAAGAGATTTCCCCACATTTAATCACAAATCACTAAACAACTCAAACACAACAATTTGGATCTGTGTGAATTTGTTCTTTTTCGTTGGGGGGAAAAGTTGTTATTAACATATTCTCCTGTCGTCAAACAATCCTACTCTACCCGGAGAAGCAAATGTTGTCTGGTTGATAATGTACACTGTAACAGCCTTTCACCAAATATGTGTAATATGTGTTCGTTATCCACCACAGACCACAGGAGGCTGAAAGTCACTAAACCACCAACTCCTCCAGACAAATTAAAGTTTACTCATAAACGAAAAACTGCAAAGAAATTAGACATTTACTCTTAAAACTTAAGCTTCAATATTTAAAAAATCTTTTCTCTGTAAAAAGGAAAACGACCTCATCAGCTCTTAGCGAGGACCTCCATTATGCATACGCAGCACTTCCTGTCTGTGGACAGTTGTATTGATTATAGAGGAAGGTCAATGTTTCAGCAACTGCTGCCAAACAGTCCACACTGTCGAGTAATTTTACATCGTCCAAAAACTGACAGCAGTTTTTCGATGATGTAAAATCACAAAGGAGCGTTGACGCACTGAGCTCCAGTCGAAAGATAAAAGTGTGGAGCATTTTACGATAAGACACACACATTGTGTATATTCCTTCTGAGCGGACCAGAGTGCCTTCAGCGGCAGGCTTACAGCCAACAAACACAGCAGTTTATTTTCCTGCTGTTGCTATAGAAACAACTCGGCAGCCAAAGCTTCCAAAGCTGTATTCTGTAACTTCAACTCAAAGTGCTTTATGTGTGTATTAAGGTATAAAATAATACTGCTGAGCTTTCTAAACACACAAAAATGAAAGTTTGTGAATGAATGTCTTTACTTGTCACTCTGGCATGGCGTGCGGGTGTGTTTGCATGTTTGTAGTGGACAAACTGGTTGCACAACAACCCAGACAAAGCACACGGGCTGGGAGGAAGGGTTGTTGTAGAAACATAAATATCAGGTTTGCCTCTCTTAATGTTTATATTGTTTCTCTGTCTGTAGCGTAAGTTAATTATAGAAGAAATACACACATTTCCTTTCTCTCTTACTCTAACACTATAATTAGCAGGCTGCGTTTGGCGAGCAATCGATCTAATGAAGGGCGATGATGATGCTGTGATAATAGCACGTATTTGTGCTCCTCAGAATGAGCTTTGTCTGCGGAGGTCTGCAGGAGGCCTGGAGAATGACAGAGTTGGAGGGGACTAGCTGAGGGCTTGTTTTTTTTCTGTTCCTATTGTCTCACTTTCTCCTTTTTTAAACTCGTTTTGTATAGACCTCCTGCACACATGGCATGCTTCATGGTGTTAGGGAAATAAAGACAGTAATTAATAAACTCTTAAACAACAACAAGTGCTATCTACATAATTATGAAGTCGAGGACTTGAATTCCCTTAATGTGACAGGCTGCTGTCACAGTGTTTCCCTCCTGTCGCTGACCAAACTCCTCCTGGTTGGATGGTTTGCTCTTTTTATTCAGGAGGGGAGGGGCTCTAGAAGATTCCTCAGGGACAGCAGGACAAACAGGGACAGGAGAGGGTGGGAGTCAAGTTGATGAGGTAAACTCATTTAATTTGTTACAGATTTAAAGGCCAATTTATTTATTGTTTTTACGAAATTTGAAATTGAACAGTTCCAGTAACGATTCACTAAACTCACGATACGATTTTCTCACGATTTATTTCACAGAATGAGACTGTAGACAAATGATGACTGAAAAAGATTCCTTTAGGAGCTGCTAACCCGCTTGTCAGTGTGGTTTGGTCTTTTAATGTTTATTTCTCTCATCAAGGGGAGGTGATTGGAGCTTCTCATTGTGGTGTCGATTAAATGCTGCATCATGTTGGTTGTGCTATTTGTGTAGTTCTCTGTCTTCTTGCAATATTTGAACACAGTTTTTGTCTTGTCTGTTATCTTCTCACATCTTTCATGTTCTGTCTTGGGGAAGCCAAAATGCTTCCACACCTCCGATTTAAAAGACGGTGGTGCGTCCTCAATTTCTAAATCTTTCTCTGCAGCTGCCAACCTCCTCTGCTCTACAGCTGCTGACGCTCACCATATTATTGAGATTCATTTTCCAGAGTACCGATGTGAACCTTGACACCTTTGTCACGATTTCACGATTAATCTTTACATCCCTATGTTCCACACGACACTTGAGATGTAAATGGCAATGGGAGGGTCCCAATGAAATTCAAATGATAAAACCATTGGTGTTTTAATAGGAGGTGTGACGGGATCTCAAGATATTAAAACGTGATGATATTTCTCATTGACCTGAAAACTGTCTAACTAAATATCTGTACATAGAAGCCGAGCAGCCGCCATCTTGACACAGTCCGATGTTGAGCTGGAAATGACCATAGAAGAAGTCTCTGCTACGATTAAATCATTTGTGTAGCAGCTAGCTGAGAAACGGATCAAAGCTGATCCAAGATCCGTTCAGATCATCCCCCACAGATCGGGCCGCACATGATCCATGAGTCTCAATGAACAGAATACAGCGTTCAATGAGTATGTGTGTGCACGCCATGGAGATCCGCGGTACAAAAAGAAAGACAATTTGGTGTTTTAAGACGTTTTTTTCCAAATATTTTGCGGACTTTCACACAGAGACGGCTAGTAAAGTGTGGATATTTCAGTGTGTTGGGCTACTTTGATTTAAATGCTGCAACAACTCATCTCTGGTTTATCCCACCATGTCTGTATTTATCATGCATGTATCAGCTGGTGGTTACGTAAAACATCAATCAACAACTTAATGTCAGTGACATTATTGACTGTTGTTAACTGCAAAACAAAATCCGTTACAGAGCGCTGTGTTCAGTGAAAAAAACTAAAAATATAGTTCCTTCCTAACAAACTTTCCCGGATTGTTTTGTTTGACTCTCACGAGCTGCATGTGAAGCCGGTGCAGAGCGCCAACACACACATCCACTTAATGAGCAGGGTGTGTGTTACGTGTTCAACACGGTCAACGTTCACACGAGAGAAAAAGATCACAATAAAGATTTGGTAGATTATAGTACACTTGTTATTCACAGAAAGATTTCTATGTTGTAGTCTTAGGGCCGTGAGTCTTATGGAGTGAGTCTGTTGTGAGAATAAACTGTTTTAGCATGTAGAAGGCAAAATCAGCGTTACAATCCATCCACAGTCTGAGGTAGGGATGTAAAGATTAATCGTGAAATCGTGATAAATCGATTCAAAGGTGTCAAGGTTCACATCGGTACTCTGAAAAATGAATCTCAATAATATTGTGAGCGTCAGCAGCTGTAGAGCAGAGGAGGTTGGCAGCTGCAGAGCAAGATTTAGAAATTGAGGAAATTGCACCACCGTCTTTTAAATCAGAGGTGTGGAAGCATTTTGGCTTCCCCAAGACAGAAAATGAAAGAGGTGAGAAGATAACAGACAAGACAAAAACTGTGTGCAAATAATACAAGAAGAATGAGAAGCTCCAATCACCTCCCCTGCCAAACCACACTGACAAGCGGGTTAGCAGCCCCTAAAGGAATCTTTTTCAGTCATCATTTGTCTACAGTCTCATTTTGTAAAATAAATCGTGAGAGAATCGTATCGTGAGTTTAGTGAATCGTTACATCCACAGTCTGAGATCATTGTATGGAAAACATGCCAACTGTGAGACTCAATCCAGGGTACCATCCAAACTTTACATTTTGTGTACTGTTGCATTACAACTGATGAGACAACAGCACGACTTCTAGCTCACCTTACTGCAGCAGCTGTTTTTAATAGTACACTACTCGGCCAGGTTCATCAACCATCAGCCTCCCCGACCTTTCCATTTCACAGACTCAGGACATTTCTTAATGTTTTTAAGGGCTTAAAAGTACATTTACCTCAGTCAGAGTAACTGAAGACCGGCAGAAAGTCTTAAACAAAGCTCACACAAAGAGCTGAATGTCCACTGAAATAATCTTGAAACAATTTTGTGAGAAACAGGGCCCCCTTTTTTCTGTACCAAAACTAGCATCTCTCCATTTCCCCTCGCTCCCTCCTGTTCCCGTTCTTCCCGTTTCAACACCTTCCCCCCTCTGCCTGCATGCAGCTGAGAAAATAGCCCTGGTGCTTTTAGATGGGCCGTTGCTCTGGGCTCCGGGTCAATTTCTCTGGTTTCCTGACACCGTACACCACCAACAACCAGATGGAGGGAGGAGAATGACAGGACGACAAGAGAGCAAGAGAGAACAAGAGCAATAAAAAACAAGAGACACACCGAGAAGGAGAGGGGGGAGGGATCGACAGAGGAGAGAGAAAAAAATGATTTCAGCTTCCAACATCTGGTTTGAGCTTCAGGAATAAGAATTTGATTACATGACTTTTCCCCTAAAAACACAGAGGGGGGATTGTTGAGAGAATTGCAGCTACAGCAAATGAGACTGGTTCAGGTCCAGGTCTGTTCATCCCCACAGTATTTCCTCACAGGGAAACAAAGGACATACATCATTCACACCAGGCTCACAGCCCTCCCAATGTTCCCACGTTACTAAAACTTACTTCACAAACTCAAACTTCAGCTTGTTTTATTTCTGGAGGCATATATATCGTGACAAATATCACACAGATGGGCCTGACAAACTTTCGAATGACAATAACATTGTACTTGTGAAATCAATGCCTCCGGCGGCAGCTACAGAGCAGAGCAACAATGCTTTAACAAAGTCAGACAAAAGACAAACAAGGCGGAAAATTTGAATTTCAGTCTTAGGTTTCAGGTTGTTAAAATGCTCTATACTTCAATACTTTTTGATACCACGTGTTTCAAAATGATAAAATCTGCGTTATTTTAGGAGAGCTGATTTGCTTTAGTTACCTCGTTAAACAGCCGACTGAGGAGATTGTGTTGTGAGTGCATCTTTGTGGATAAAACTGCGAGTGTGACATCTTTTGTTTCTCTTTTATTCAGATGTTTATATTTTGTTTAAAGAAAAATGAAAGTGAGAGCAACAGCTGAAAGAGAAGCTTTTGTTGAGACACGGCTTGATAGACTTATCTGTACGATGTCTATCATCATATATCTTTTGAATTCTGGACGATGTATGACCTCCCTGATAAAAAAAACCCTCTGTATTTTAATGATCGATAGTATAGAGCACCTAAGCTTAAAAAAAACTTAAGATCTTCAGTCATAATTTTTACCAAAAGCTGCTGTGAGCATAAAAGAGAGAGAACACCGTCTAAATAAAGACAGCGTGCAGAAGTTTGTTTGCACTTTTTAGCCATTAAAAACAAGAAATGTCCAAATATTGGGCTCCTATGGCTCAGATTTTTGTTGCCACAGGTAACACTAAAATGGCCCTCTGCATGCTTGTAATATATCCGGAGGATTTTATACAAACACAGAAACATCTGAAACTTCGGGACTTAAGACTTCTTTAGGCCAGGAGAGCTATTTCACTATGTATGGACGACCATCATTGTGGATACTAAAAGACTGTATTCGTCAAGAAAAAGACAAACTGTCATTTAAGGCAAACATAAGCCGTTTTCACACATGCACTCTGGAAAATATCTAGATAATTTCAGGATGCTGGAGACTATCCCTGTCAGACAAGGGGGGGGGGGGGTCTCCTGAGGTAAGACGTGACATACATCAATGCCATCATCAATTGCCTTTACATCAATGCCATGCGTAGTTCAACGGAATGACAACATCAACAAAAGAGTGGAGAACAACAAACTGGCGGACAGAAAACATAAAGCAGCCGTTTAATTACGGGCACGGAGATCGTAGTGGTCGCATGCAGACACACTATGCACCGTGCAGCAGTCACAGGACATAAAGGTCACTCCCCCTCATATTGGCTTGAGCTGAATTCTCCGGAGAATATCCTGCTCATCTCATGCACAGATGCAGAATGGTGGGGGTAAATTCTTTACGCACCTGATCCGCCATCAGAGGTAGTAACAGAGGCGAAATGGGGGGAAGACTGCTCAAACATCGTTCCTGTCGCACTTCCGCTATGCTATAATGCAATGTGAATTCACACACTGGCACACGTATACTACGTGGATGGAATCATGTTTAAGTTCAATGAAGTCTTGATGGTGGAACTTCACTACAGCGCTGTTGCAGAAGCACAATCTGTAATGGGCTCAAGACTCTTCCTCATGCACGCTCTTCCTAGTCACCCTAAAACCAAACAGAGTATTGGGCGAGAGTGGCACACACCCCACAAAAATCTCACCATTCATCTCAAAAACTAATTGAGAAAAGGTTTTCGGAGATGAAAGCTCCCATGAGCCTCTGGCAGTCAACGCGCATCCCACTCATCTTGAAAAGCTTGTTCTTTAATCTACTGACAAAGTACAAACAGACTGAAGGAGATATACTGTACACAGCATTTTAACTCCATGCAACACAACCACTGGTTTGAATATTCAACTCACACATGCACAGTTTGGTGAAATTCAACCCGACAGTCTGACAACAAATACATCCTTAAAGTGGGGGAACTCATGATTGTGTTAACTTCCTGTGCTTCTTTAATGGTGCTGCTACATTTTTAGAGGAACATTGTCTGCTGTGTGATAATCATCCACATTTTCTGGAACCATTTCTGTGCTATCCATGGCTCTGAGGCAGAGAACTCACATTTCTTTGTCAACACTAAGAGGGCGGCTCCGACAGAGAGAAAGAGCTGGACAAATAACTTGAAGCCATTCCCTGCAGGCTGACGCCTAAAATTAGCTGGTCATGAAGTGCTGAGTTGAAAACCAGAGTCTGGCTATTTCTACTGCTGCACGACAGGCACTTTGGAGGGCTGATGGAAAGGAGATGTGTTGAGGTAAATCGGGAACTGAAAGACACCCATTTGAAATGTACCGAGGTGGTCCTTGACACCCCCAATGAAAATGTGAATACTTCCGACAGGACAACAACCAAGTAAAGGAGATAAGGCCATGAGAGCATAATCTAAGGGCGCACTCACACCAGGCAATCCGTACTTCTGCATGGTATGGTTGCTCATGCACGAGCAGAAGCATGGGTACACAACGTGGACATGACGTAAAATCAATCGCCACCTTGCATCATTGAGAAATCATGGAGTGTTAGGAGGCTTTACCTGACCAAAACAACTCGAAATAAGACACAAAGTCAGTGTTCTGTCTGTGTGTTGTTCTCCGTTGAGACTGCGTTTACGACGTGATGACAGAATTACAAGAGGTAACCATGCTCAAGCCCGGTTGGGTCTAAAGCAATGTGAGTGCAGGCCAGCAGGGGATTGGGGAAGGGAGACAATCATGCTTATGCACTGTACAGGGTCTAGTGTGAGTGCGCCCAGCTGGACTAAAATATTTTTTTAAAGCATCACTTTATAGTTATGTTTACCCGTAGCATCCACACTACTACTCTCTCTTAATGCCAGTTCAACGGCCAACATTATGCACCTGTAAAGTCTCACCTTCAATACAAATGTCACAAGGACGTAATGGTGGGACCAAGTCCTCCCAGCTCTGTGCTGGTAATAACAGAGGTGTTACCTTTCTCTCCTCTGAGTGGTTTTATCTGAATTTCTACGTGTACCATTCATGAACTTTATTTTGAAAGAGCAAATAGGCTTTTCTTATACAGCTAGGCTCTTGATACTGGAATAAGATGAATCTATCTGGTCGTACAGTAGATAGGAAAATGCTGAGCCCATGCAGTATCACTAAGTATTCATTCCTTTCCAGGACTGTACAGTACAGTGCGAGTTGTCACATGTGCTACATGAAAATTGTTCTCTGCTACGAACTATGGGCTACGACCTCATTGCACCGGTGCGATGAGAGGCGAGACCTTTTATTTTAGAGAGCCTCGGTGCCACTTCAGATAGTGATGCACGGATTAGGATAAATTTAGGGTTGGCCAAGACGCCATGGCCTAGTGGTTAGCCTAGGTTGCGCGCACTATTTACAGAGGCCAATTCTGACCTGTGGCTCCTTTTACACATTTCATTCCCCACTCTCTCCCCGATTTCTGATTCTATCCACTGTCCTGCCTCTCTAATAAAATGTATGAAAAGCCCACAAATGAATGTTTAAATAATAAGTAGAAGAAAAATAAAGGTTAACTCTTCTTTCAATCAAAGTAACTCAAATACATCTTATGCAAACTAATCCTCACCTGCTTTGTGGTTTTTGAGCTTCACGTTATCATGGCAATGAAACTGTTCGACACCTTCACAGCAAAAATTCAAATCTTATCAACTGTATTTGCTTAATTTCTTTTCAAACAATATCTCAAGACACCTTTTATAAGCAACAGGCACCTGTCGAGTCCAGATAAACATTATTACTTCAAGATATAAAAAGCAAAAAAATAAGGCCTGAATGCTCATAATAATTACAAAAATCTGCCAATGCATCTGTTGAGTGTCTTGAAATGAGATTTACTATCCAAATTAGTTAGTATATAATTTCGAGACACTTCTACAGAAATGTACCTTGCCTTATTTGCAGATATTTTCACTCATTGCAAACATTTCAGGCCTTATTTTTTGCTTTCAGTATCTTGGAATACGATTTTTATCAGGACTTAAAGGTTGAATGTGGATTATACTAAGAATAATGACATATTTTTGACTAGAAATTAAACAAATACACTTGCTAAGATTGGAGTTTTGCAGTGTTCATTTTCAGGATATATTTTCTATCTTAGATCCCAAAATGCTTTGTTAACTATTACTGTGATATATTATTCCGTTCAATAGCATTCTGCAAAAATGCTGCATTAAGTAGCAGAAGGTGAGCATAGAGTACAAAGATAAAGAAAGGTTATGAGAAGAAGGAGCCTGAAATAGTCATGTGCTCGAATCTCGTGCTGATGTCTGACAAGTCTGTTACCAAAGAATGTGTTTAGTAACCAACATCAGAGAAAGAGGAAAGGCGTGTGATATTTTTCCACCACTCCCTTCTGTACTTTTCACTACATTCCTAAGCTCCATTAGCACCTAGTTATGCAACTACTTCTCCTGAGCACAGACACAGCCAAAGAAAGCCAGAGAAGTTGCACATTTGCACACCTCAACTTTGCACTTTAATAACTTGGTAGGAATTCCCATTTTGGTATGAGCTCGTGACTGATTTTATTGCATTGTTTTATTTGGTTTTATATTTTGTCTGATTTTTTAAATTCGTTTGGGTTTATGTTTTATGGTGATGTTGTCCTTGTGTTCCTTGTCTTCTGTGTGCTCCTGCTGCAACCTAAATTTCCCCTTGTGGGACAATAAAGCACCTAAAATCTGAGAGGTGGCAAGACAATAAGTCAAGTGGACTTTTAATAACAAAAACAAAAATCTCTCCAGTGCATTTAACCTAAGGATCTGACCTCTGCACATGGGATTACAGCAGTGTTACAATGGAAGACAAGGTACCCAGTAACCAAACAAATCCATGAAAATCCACTTAGATTAATTTTACGTCTTTCTTGCTGTGTCCTCGCATTGTTATGGCTGCCAGGTTAAATTGGGAAGAGCTGGCTTGCTAATAATATCTCCAAGATGACAGCTGTACCTGACACTCCTTTACAGATGAACATGTCTAGGCTTGCAAACTTCCACCTCACCGATACTTTAAACAAAGAGTTACATATTGAAAGGTTGACTCACCAACAGTGTGCATGACTATGATTCATAAACAACAGTGGTAGCATTAGCTTTGGGGCCAAAACACATCAACAGCAACGAGGCCTTCAACTAGTTATACCAGAAAAGAAACTGCACCATGGGTTTGTGCCGATTTGAAACCATTATTAGCATAAATACTGATCATTTTACTACAAACAAATCCTATTTAAACTAGTATATAGACATAATGCGGTGGTCTCGACGGTAAGTTAGCCAAACAAGCTAACAAAGCTCATCCTCCATCAGCTGCCCCAATTATCTCCATGAGGTTAGAGAAATACAAACTTCAGCTCTTCCTTTCAGGTGTCTTTGTACTTACACAACGCTTCTTGAGATTAGCCAGGACACCATGTTTGTCTCTCTTTGTTGTGCAGGTCCGTGTCAGTGGTGAACGACAGCCCCGGTGACACCGTTAGTGGTTAGCCGAGCCGTTGTGAACTTCTTCAAGCCAAAAAACTTCGACGAGCAGATCCAGAACCAGCTAGATATCTCGCTTTACATCAGCGGAACATGTCTGAAAAGCTTCCAATCTGTCTCAATAAGCATCACAGTCCACTCTTATTACTGTTGTTTAGTAGCAGTCTCTTTTATTCCCTTCAGGTTGTTTCCTCTTCCCTTCTCTACTTCACCCAGCAGTTCCTCCTGGCACCTGAAAGCAGCTCGTATAGCCACTGACGTCACACAGGAAAAGCACAACCTACCAAGCCTGCGATTGGCCAGCGTGGTATGTTTACACAAATGCGCATTCTCATTGGTTAGCCAACATTACTGACGTCACCCGTGAGGCTTGATGGAAGCGGTGACATTTCGAACGCAGCACCTCCACTCTGATTGGTCAGTCTTCAACTCGTGGCGGATTCTAACCAATAGGAGAATAAAGCAATGAGATGAGGGTTTCCAGGCGTTGTTGTCGGGGGAAAAAACATTTTTCCCACCATCGTTGTGATGAAAATGACCCCGTCTAAGGTCCCCCACACTCAAAATGATAAGGACAAATGCAAATATTGACAATAAATAATGTTTATCAGTGTTTGCATCTAGGCAATTCTTTATTAAACACAAGATAATTTATTTAATCTCTTCTTCTGAATCGACCAAAGGAAGTGTAACCGACTGTAAGTGGGGCTCAGTAAAACAAATCAAGCGACCTCTTTTGCTGTCCCTATTGTCATGCTAATTATATATAATAACTTTACATTAGGATAAGCAGTTATTTACGGAAGCTTATTGTATTTTTTATTATTTTGCTTGGTTTCTTGTTATTAGGAGATCAAGATCTCGTAACGAAAAAAGATTTCGTAATAACGAGATAAAGATCTCGTTATAACGAGAAAAAGATTAGGGTGGTTGAGTGGAATCAACATGCCACAAGAAATTCGGGCCTGGGTTTCGGTATAGACACCGCCGCAGTTGTACTCCATGGGGATCCAGTTTTTTCAGTAAATGCCTAATCATAACTTGAGACACGTAACCAGCTTGAATGCATTTCAGATACATGACTTTATATCCGTGAAGAATACCATATCTATTTAACTGATCCTGGAGGAATGACGCTCTTTCCGTCTGAACAACCTTAACGCCTTCAGAGGCCTGCGCAAAGTCGACAAGCTCCTAACAATACCATCTTTATTACTTAAAGACGCTAATATTTCCAAATGCCTTAAACCAAGACGGAAATAAAACACATCGAATCAATAACCCTGGTCATTGTTGCCTTTTGGTCGTCCTCCCTCCTCTGCCTGCCACAATGCAAACTTCTTTAACCCTCTAGTATATTTTTAGTCTTTGTAATGTGATCTTTTCTCGTAATAACGAGATCTTTTGTCATAATAACGAGATCTTTTTGTCGTTATAACAAGAAACCAAGCAACAACAAAAAAATTCCCCACATGAATGCAATAAGCTTCCGTAGTTATTGAACCAGAGATGTATGCTCAAAAGTAGCAAACAGTTATGTATAATGGAACTGTTAAATAGTCAACCTCCTTTGCTGTGCAGAAAACTAAACTAAAAACAATCCACTGAAGACCAGGGCGAAGTGGATCCTTTCTTCTTGAAGAATAAAGAATGTAAGGTTGTTATTGAACGGCCTAAAAAAAATTGTTATCTATCTATCTATCTATCTATCTATCTATCTATCTATCTGTCTGTCTGTCTGTCTGTCTGTCTGTCTGTCTGTCTGTCTGTCTGTCTGTCTGTCTGTCTGTCTGTCTGTCTGTCTGTCTGTCAGTCTGTCTGTCTGTCAGTCTGTCTGTCTGTCTGTCTGTCTGTCTGTCTGTCTGTCTGTCTGTCTGTCTGTCAGTCTGTCTGTCTGTCTGTCTGTCTGTCTGTCTGTCTGTCTGTCTGTCTGTCTGTCTGTCTGTCTGTCTGTCTGTCTGTCTGTCTGTCTGTCTGTCTGTCTGTCGGTCTATCCATCCAACCATTGCTACACCAACTGTACTGTTGGCTTTATTCACCTAGCTGTATTCCACATGCAACACAAGAATGTTCATGTATTTTGTAACGGGTATATTATTGTAAGGACACTACTGGAAAAGTAAAATGCAGAAGATGCCTGAAAAATAAAGAACTTAATTAATTATTTTTTATTTTGAGCATCTGGATAACTGAAGTACAAATATGCCTGAGTGCCTTTTTGTGTTGCTCATTATGGAAACCACACCAGTCTTTAGGTCGTAATCGTATTCATTACAGTTTTCCATACATAGCATTTGGCAGACATGAACCCCATCTGCGAGCTTCAGCATGCCTGTTTCTTTGTGTGTGCATGTCCATCTGTGTGTGCAGATAATGATATCAGAGCACACAAACGTGTGAGCTTCTTCTATATGTGCACACAAGACTCGTGCCTTTACATATTTGCAGATGTGCATGTTTGTGAATGTGACCACATGCAGATTTGTGCCTGCATGTACATATGATGGTAGAATGTGTTCATGGGGGTGAAGGGGGGGTTGTATTCATTGCTACTTGTTATTCATGAAGGCGGCTGCTGCAGTGTGCAGCAGAGTGCAGCAGTGTGAGGGAGATTCCCAGTGGAGCCTCTCTGGTCACACAGCTTGTCTGGAACTCCATCAGATGATCACAGCTGAATTGAAAACACCTCAAAACTGAGCATTTAGCAGCTCTGCTTCTAATTTCTAATACTGTAATATTCTATACATGTACAGGTAGCAGCAAATTAAGGTCAGGAGCATACATATAATATTTAAAACACATCAAACTAGTTAGATATATACCGAAAACAAAAAAAGAGGTTTACTATCCTTGCAGCCTAAACAACCTGTATATAATTTAGCAACCTAACATTCAATTTCTAAGTTGTTGCTAGACTGACAAAAGAAACCAAGTTGCTTAGCCGTTCAGCAGTGGCAACATGTTCCAGTATGCGCTGCATGCAAGCACTCTCCGTCTTGGCCTTGCTCTGTTGCTTTCATAGTTGTATTGCTCAAATTGCTATGGCTGAATATGAGTCATCCTACTACAACCATAATTTGTGATGCCATTTTTGTGGCTAGGTTGTGAAACTAGTCAAGGTGGGTAGTAAAAAAAAAAGAAAATAACAGATTTTGTAGCTTTGCCGAGCTGCTTGTTCATGCGTACATGTAGAACTTTGGCTACTTCTTCAGGTATTTTTGACACTATAACTTACGTAAACAAATAGAGACAAGGTTAAAATTGTGCAAACAATCACTTCTAAAGTTTTCCAATTCAAAGTGAATGCTGCTTTTTTTCAGGTCTAAATTTTCCTCACACATCTTACAAAATTTACCACCAGGTTATCTTGGAACTGAGTGTTTATTCACTACAAAAAGCAGACGTCAGATGGCAAAGCACCAACTATTCACTCAAGTTAATTTGTGCAGACGTGTTTTATTGCCTCAGCATGCACTCACAGGGTGAATTTACTGTGTTTGTGTGTTTTTATTGTCCTCATATTTAACTATGCTGACAATATTCTCTTTTTTGTTCAACCTGAACAGTGGACAGAGCCTTTATACATGAGGTGACCTGAGCAGGCCCTGAGTGCAAGTCCAGCTTAAACCTATTTTTTTTTTTTTTTACATTTAACTCTGTTGTGAGGCAAACAATAAACAACATTTTATAGTAAACAGCGTTTACAGGAGGTGTAGGATGCTTTTGAACTTCAAATAGAATGTGGCCTACAACTTTCCCTTACATGCATTCAATTTGCAAAGCTATGCTAACAATGCTATAACTGCTGGTATGTTTGAAACACAAGCACATTAAATCCATCGATATGCAGCCAATGAAATGCTTGAAACAACACATTTGTTATCTCGCATATGGGTTGAGAACATTTTTATTCCTCTGCTAAGTGAATAACCATTGTTTTCTTTACATTTTAACCATAAATCAAATGGAAGTAGGGTTTCTGACAACTTAAAGGTCGACTTTGTCCCAAACAGATTTTGGTCAAGAAATAATTGACCAAAACAAACTTCACCCTAACAGCATTATCTGCTTTCTTTTGACATCACTGCATCTGCTCAAAAAACAATATTCCATATGAGCAGGATAAGAGATATTTAATGTGCTTCATGCTTTTCCTTTTAAAAGTTTCATTTTCTGATTCCACCACTGATGGACTTTTTTCTTTAACTTCTTCCTCTTTTCCTTTTTTTATTTCCTCTCTCCTCTTTCCTCCTATTGTTCTTAGTTTTGTTTCTTCAGCATCTTTTACTCTTTTCCCTCGGTGTTTCGATGCTCATCTTTCCCTGCTATTCCGACTTCATCCTTCTATCTCTTTCTTTCTTTCTTTCTCTCCCTCTCTTTTATTCCACCCTGGAGGTCGCTCCAGGCAAATTGCTTTCTACATGCTTCACACACAAACTTCTATACTGTCCTTAAGATCCCTACACTCTGCGCGCACACACACATACACACACACACACACAACTAAGCATACTCGTGCAAAAGCACACAAGCATGCAATCCTCCATGGAGCCACATGCACACAAACACACACACACACACACACACATAAACCTTCCCTCTCTTGTGCTCCTTCAGTTCCTCTGCCTCATTCTCTCCTTGACTGACTCTCTCTCAGCTCTGCTCCTTTACAGCCCAGCAGGCCAGTGAAACACAGGGCACACTATAAATCCAACCTGAAAGAAAGAGACAAGACATGTCGGCTGTATTCTAAATGACATGATCACATACAAAAGAGGCAGATGAACTGCTGTGGTAAACAAATAAAGCCGTTATAATGAATAAAAAGGTCTTGTTTGAATATTATATGAAAATCAACTAACAGACGAGGAACTTGAGCTGTTTAACCAAATGATGCATGTAGTCATGTAGACTTAAAAACAGACATTTGCAATATGTAAACAGATTTTTAACAAAACAAAAGAAAACTGGAAAAAAAGAAATATGCAGATTTTTAGCTCTTGGCTTAGTTGGTTAACCAATAAATGCATGCAACTATGCAGATTGTGCTCTGACTCATAAAACGTTCAACGCATTCTGTCAGATTTTGTACAACAATGAATGACGACTTGATGTTTACTATTTTTTAAACATAGGTACATTTATAATGTATTAATGTAGTAATGTTTTCATGAGAGGATCTGGATCTATGCCAACTAAAAAGGGTTAGGGTCTTGATTTTCTTGAAGCTGTGTCCATTTCTTCACTATCTATAAGAAAGTTATTTTGTCATTTCAATGATTTTATTTGCACAAGGTGGTCCAACTTATTTAGCTCTATATTGCATAGGTGCCCTACTGTGTACACGTGACAATGACGCAAAGATATTGTGTGTGATATTGTGTCATATGAGAAAATGAAGCTCCTACTAAAAGAGGAGGTTAGAAAAAGAAAAGGCGAACCGAAATATCTACAGATTATTTAACTGGACATGCAGGTTGGAGGTTTTTTGTTTTGTTTCACTTCATCTTTCAGATGTAGGCCTTTACCATTAGTCTTTTAAATCAGAGGTGTGGAAGCATTTTGTCTTCAAGACAGAACATGAAAGAGGTGAGAAGATAACAGACAAGACAAAAACTGTGTGCAAATATTGCAACAAGACAGAGAACTACACAAATAGCACAACCAACATGATGCAGCATTTAATCGACACCACAATGAGAAGCTCCAATCACCTCCCCTTGTTGAGAGAAAAAAACATTAAGAGGCCAAACCACACTGACAAGCGGGTTAGCAGCCCCTAAAGGAATCTGTTTCAGTCATCATTTGTCTACAGTCTCATTTAGTAAAATAAATCGTGAGAGAACCGCATCGTGAATCGTATCATATTGTGGGTTTAGTGAATCGTTACTTCCCTAAATAATAATAATAATAGCTATAATAGAAGTAGTGACAGCAATAGAACTAGAATGAAAAATCAGAAAAGTAGTGGATCCAGCAGTAGAACTTAAAAACACTTAATAGTAATACTGTTTTAAATAAAACTGTACCGACCATAGACTGTAAATCTATGGTACCGACTGTGAGGTTTAAATGAGCGGATGGACACAGCTGTGCTGCGGCCTGTGAATGCCTGAGGATCCATCCCGCGGAGGAACACCAGTATGGATGTCGGCTGTGATACGGCTCAGTGTTCCACCGTTCCTTCATGCTGAGAGAAAAGAGACTGACGCTCGCGCGGGTGGAGACTGCTACACATTTAAATCCCCCGGGTCGGTTTTCAGCATTTAACCACCTATAACTTTTCCTTTATTTTTTATTTTTCTTTGTAGTGTTGGATTCTTCAGAGCTGTTTTAATGTCGTAAATGGCAGGTCTGTAAGGGCGTCGTTGTTGGGAAGTTTTTTCGAGGGGGGGTTTTTGACCAGCGCAGGGCCATGGCAGTCGAGGCTCGGCCGGAGCTGGTCGGTAAGCGGTTCCTCTGTGTCAGCGGGGACGAGCCGCCTGAAATCGGCGACACCGGTCGGTGGCCGTGGAGGTCCGGGGTCATACGAGCTGTTAACCATCGTGACAACGACAATCCCGACTTGACGGTAAGGAACCCGCTGGTTGTGTCCTCCTCTCAAGCAAATGGTTGAAAATCTGTGGTTGGTTGGTTGGTGGATAGCCAGCGAGGCAGTCTAACAAACTGCCAGGCGGATGTTCCTCTGTGGCTTTTGCCTTGTAATTTAGGCTTTTTGGACCAATGAATGTCCCGCGTATATCCGGTAGTGTTGATACATTGTTGCGTGCATAAGTTTGTCCAGTTATTTGAGCACTTAGCAGGCAAGTTAATCAGAGGCAGACTACCAGCAGGGGGGTTTGGAAGGTCTTCTTATTTAAACCTCTCTCAAATCAGTATTTACTGCAGCCTACACACACCTCTGTGGTTTCATGTAGAGTTGTTGTTTAAAATCTTTAAACCACAGTCGTCTCTACGTGCAGCCTACGCTTTGCCTTCAAGTCACAAGGAATTATAATTCAAAGACTTCATGACAAATACTCAGTGTGTCACTGAGGAGCACCTGGAATCTGTTACCATGTTGTCCTCTGAGGGGGCTGCATTTATAAAAGCATGTGTAGGAATGTGAGCAGCTAAATGCTTTAATCTGCTGTATACTGCACATCAGCTGATGGAGGTGATGTGAGTTTGCTAGATTTACCCCGCGTTGTAGCTTTTAGGTTGAGATAATCCCTATTACCTCGTGCTTATTGCTCACAATCCTCGTTATTTGAGCGTGATGCTCGACCATAAAGCCTCTTCTGCTTGTATTTTTGTGGCGGACGAGAGTAACCTCTCAGACTTGGATGAGGACGCAGGAATGCTGGGACTTGTAAAAACATAAAACCTGCTTGGCGTAACAATGGGCAGTTTGTCTTCGTGTAAAATATAGTCTGTCTTTTGAATACAACCCCATGTTGCATGTCATTGTTGGGGCTTTCAGAAGCAGCATATTTCCTGTTTTTGGTGTAATTGTTGCATTAATACAGCCACTAAAGGCAGGCAGCAGGCAGACAGGGGTGGATACAAATCTTGGCAATACATCGACTGCATTTTCATCTCCTTAAAAAAGAGCTATTTTCATAATGGGGTAACTTGCCAAAGGCAGCAAACAATGAAATATTTGCCCTGACAAGCCCTTAGCTGGCACACACACTGTCTGACTGTACAGTGTGCCTGCTCCCCGTTTTCTTTTGTTCACACTATCCTTCTATCTGTCTATGCAGATAACTGGCTGAACCTGCAGCTCACATCTGATGGGATTATTGCTGTGACTTTGTGTACGTAATATGTGCTATTTGATGAGGGCTATAAGTCATCAGATATTACATCTAACACATATCATCATCCTAGGGCCATTGGTGTCAGGGGAGGACATTATTTATGTTTGGTTCAATTGAGATTCATTCATAGCAGTTAAGAAGGGTGTTGTTTTTTTTCCAGTGTTGTTGCCTGCTCTGTATCGCATGCACTTGTTTATATCACACACACAGCAAACATTATTCCCAGCTTCCTAATTCTCTGGTAGAATTGGTCCCTGTGTGTGATGTGATTTAGGCAGTGAGTAGTGTTCTGGTTTAATGCCATACAATAGGGCAAAGTCTCATTAGCAAGGGGCTTAACTAGCTGAGTGAATACAGTGAAGACGGATTGGAGATTAGATTAGAAGAAGTGTGTCAAGCCAAGCTGTCAGGCCTTTGTCAAGTGTCTGTGGTCAGAAAGCCCAGTAGTGTAAAGAGTATACTGTGTTAGCAACGTCTCTCTGAGGATTAATGGAGCATAGCTTTACGTCCGAGTTTGTAAATGATGACATTTGATCAAGAATGACAGTAAATTGATATCAGTGTAAAACTAGCAGCCTACTCAAACATCGTGGTTTAAAGCTTTTAACAAGTGTAATTTTGTCTGGGGTAAATTTACACAATTCACTGCACGCACAAATAACTGAACTCTCTTAAAAAGAGCTGAAGCCGCCAATTGATGGATATGTAGATGAACCAGTTACTGCATTACTATTTTATCACAGTTATTTTGTGATTTAGCTTTAAAAACATGAAGATGATCCGCCTATCATCCTAATTTAGAGTAAACTGGTTATTATTGTTTGAAGATGTGATGCAGGTTTTAACTCACGAACCAGTTGCAGTGTCACTCTCTGAGTGCTGATAAACCTGACAATTAGCCTGTTTCTGATTCTGAGATACTGACATGTGCTATTGTCTGATGCAGAGGTGTTTTAACGTGTTCATCTGAAACAGTCATGTAGGACCAACATGAGTGCTTCTGCTTGTTATGATTCGTTTTCTTGGACTATTTTCAAATGCTTGATATACTCTTCAACAGAACTATGCAAACAACAATCTCCCACAGCCAGATCAAAGCCGCCTACTCATTTATCGCACATTTTACACTATAAAAACACAATATTGCGTAAGATGGAAGTCTCACCTTATACTGCAAAAAGAGTGACGGCTCTGGCTGGTATTGTGTCGAATGGATTCACACAAGGTTATTAGACGAGACCGCATACCCTGCATGGTCTGTTGAAGTGAAATATTGCAGTTCAGAGTCATGGTAGTAATCACAGTAATTACTGGAGGCTCTATAACTGTTACACTGATTTATATTATTTGATATTTCCGTCTGCTCAGCTTTATTGTCTTACCCCCATTGAGCAAAGAACTCATTATGATATCATGTGTTTGTTGTGAGTGTAAGTCCTTGTATTTGTTTTTCTCACTTTGATTCTGCGTTTTAAAGTTATTAGATCAGTGGCGTGTTTCCAGTTTTGAGTGTAGTCCAGTCCTGTATATCTAAGTGAAACGTTATAGCAGCCGTGCACTTGGGGCCTTTGAGTGCTCTCTAATAAACCTGACAGTACTTTAGCTCAGCTTGGATCTTAAAGAAGACAGATACTTTTCTTTTATTGGGGCTTGGCATAGGAATACATGCAGAACCTATGATGAAAACTGCATTAATGGCATTGTAAATTCCTTTGCAGTGACCCAGTAGAGGTCTAAAACAAAAAAAGAGAAAACCACACGACAGAGGAGTTCAACAGCGGAGACAGATAGACAAACATTAAAGCCTGTGAGCTGAGGATCTATGCAGCAGTCAGTGAAATACAGAAACAGCATTTTAATACCCCCTGCAGACATTTAGCGTTTGGTGGTACTTGATACGAGCTAAAAGAAAAAGCTCAGCATGTAGACGCACATTAGGCATAAAACTGCCCCACTCATCTGGATTCCTGGTGAATGGGAAAAGCAGGGCAGCCAGGTCACTGCCTATAGGAGCCTTTGTTTTCCATTACAGTCAACTGCGTGTGTGTGTGTGTTTGTACAGTAGCAGTGCTGCTAGTTTGTTTTTAGGTCCGTGGCCCGAGGTTCATCTCTGTGTCGCTAATCAGCAGAAAACCACAGGCCGTGACCGTGGAAGAACCTTCCACGCACGAGTCCATGCATGGTTGTTGCAGAGCTGCAGTTCAAGCTGTGTGTTTGGTTGTGAATAGCAGCATTGTTCAGAGTCTAAACACAAACCAGAGTCACAGAGAATAAAGCTTTAGATGCAACATTTTAGATTATGTGTTCGAGAATAGATGGTTACAAACTGTGACCAGTAAACTTCAGACGATGGTTGTTAACTGGGTTGTGGTTGTTAGTTTGCACTTAATAATAGTATCTTTAAAATATAACCAGTCTGCCAAAGTTGTATTTGCAAGTTAGGCCCCGTGTCCACCTAGCGTTTTTTCTGGGCAGAAAGGTGCTGGCTGTGCGCTCTGGAGTGTTTACATCTATGAAGTGTTTGTGCGCTGAGAAGAAAAGCGCTGCACGTCCGTCCTGTCTCTATGACAACAATGTGTTGACAATGGCGGCTGTATGACCGACACTGCTCCGTTACTTTTTACTGCATGTTTTATATGTAAGATTGTTTTTTACCTGATCAGACACGGAGCAAAGAGGATGTGGGTACAAGATACGATCCATAGGTGGCTAAAATACGGGGAATATCATACATTTTCAAAAGAGCGCCGGTGACGTTGACAGCGCCTTTTTGAAAAGTTGAATGATTTTAAACTCGAGCGCTCGGAGCGGCTGTAAAACGGAAGAGCGCTTTGCTTTTCATCCAGTGGTTTGAACTCTTGTGTTATGTACAACAGTGATTGATGTTGTAGTCCTCTGGCACTGTGTTAAGCATATGATAAAATGCTCTTATTTATCCTGTACAGTCAGCCCTGACAAAGTCTTATTTACAGATTTAGTTTTATAATTGATGGACTGCCTTCATGTACAGGGAGGTTTATACTCACTAGGTAACCTTGAGGCTTGTTTCAATGTGTGCGACTGTTCGATTGTTCACTTTGTGCTCCTCTCCACAGGTAGCATGTTAGCTCCTCTTCCTCTCATGTCGTGGCATGTTGTCGTTTTTTTACAGTAGCTGTAATTTGAGCACAAGTTTGAAAGTACAGTGGTGCAATAATGAGTCTTTATTCACCTAGATGGTATTTGCACAGTAAGCTGCAGCGCTGCTATGTGTCATCCAGGTTATGTGGTGTTTGGGCAGCGCAGTAACTGGATACACAGAGTGTTAGCGGTTTGTTTTCTGGTGCCTAAGGAAACAAAATGTAATCTGAAGCCAGGATGGGCTGGCTGGATGAACCCTTCCCCCACCTCTCTTAAAATACACACACACACACACACACAGGCACACGCACACGCACACACACACACACACACACAGTGCACTAAAGCTCCTCTACATCACAGTGCTCCAGTCTCCTTTAGGCTAGGAGGCTGGAAGATAACCCTGGGAATACATTAGGCTCTAGGACTTAACAGCTGCTCTGCTTCATGCAGGACTGTTTCAGAACTGAATGCTGTGCTATGCACCACTTCTATCGTTACTATTCTGTCGTGTAATTAGTGCTTTAGAGGCACATAATGCCAGAAATACACCATGCCTTTGGGGAAAACTGAAAACAAACGTGTACGAAACACATTTACTCACTGCCAAGATATCAAACTGCCCACCAACCCAATCTCAGTTCTAGACCGGTTTTGGTCCCTGTTAGTCTTGAACAACATTCAATACAAATGTTTTGGCATCTGACTGCATCTCCAGCTGACGATTATTTATAGTGTTGGTTACTTTCTCGATCAATCAATAAGTTCTTGGATATCTGAAAAGATGCTGAGCTCATAACGTGTGGTAGATTTGACCACATAGTTTCAATGAAACGTCACAGAGAAGAGAATAAAACATATTTACATTAAACACCCTGGAATTAGAGGACATCTCTCATGATGCAAGGTTTTATTACATGGATGTGTGGAATGATCTTAGTTTCCTGCTGATATTCATCACTGAGACAGTCAGACGTTTTACTTGCTCACGATGCTGAGTTGTACGTCGTTGTTCTCAGAAGTAAAGTGGGAGTCATTTCCGTAAAACACTGAGTGAGCGAGCAGCCCAGACAGACTGTGAGTGTGTCCTGAATATGGAATGAGTGAACCTCAGTCTGTCTGCAGTTATCTCCATCCCACCATCACAAGCTGGGCTCAGACTACAGGAGTTTACAGGAGATTTATACCCGATTCATCCCTCCCAACAAGTAGAAGAGAATTCTGCTCCGGGATTGATGTTTGTCCCTCGTCATCTGGTAACATGAGGGCTTTATGGAGACGGTCTTAAACGTCCAGAACGACTTGCAGCCACATGAGCCAATACTTGACAATTTCAAACAAGTTTGATAATAAGATTTTAAAATCTGGATTACTACTGAGCTGGAGAGAGTCGTGTACAAGGGGACAGAACTGCTGACAGGGTTGCCATGCAAAATAGAAAACGATTTTAGCCTTTGAAGCCTCAGTTAGCTAGCCTATACTGTAGATAGATATTAACCCTGACATAAAAAAGTCTCACCTCCAGTTCTTGCTGAGAAGCTGGACTGCATTGACTGCATCTCCCCGACTCTTCTAGCACATCCTGAGCTGTTGAGACATTTCTCACTGGAAAGCATACAGCACATTATTGCAACATGTCAGTCTGAGGTTTGTTTACATATGCTTTCCTTTTAGATCAGGGGAGAGCACATGAGGTGGTATGTCTCTTCCTGTGACAAACACATAAATCGTTATCATATCCTGTAGTGAGTGATATCCTATAATTCTTGAGATTAAAGAGAAGTGCAGGTGTAAAGTTTCTCCTACTGAGCGTGATGTAATCTGATGAAAAAATGATGATTAAACTCCTGTAGGGAACTTCTCCTCCTTTTGTTGATTTTACTAAAAGGAACTAATAAAACAGTGTTGTCTAGTTTTAAAACACACTGTTAAGAAATCCACACATAGTTCACATTTCTTCCCTATTTGGATGGAAAAGCCTCTGACAGACTTGAGCCTACAACGGCACACTAATAACTATCCCCTGAAACCCCAGGATGACTCGACTAGGGTTCAACACAGCGTGTGTTTCTATAAATGTCTATTGCTGAGCTGCACTTAAAGAACCATGTCACTCCGAGTCCGAGCGGTGTCTTGGAGCCAGAAGTGCATCGTATATTTTTGAACACTGCTGTCAGTGAATTCTGGCTTGGCCCTCAAACTGGACTGTTTCACCAAAGAATGTGAAGGAGGCTATTTTGGTGTAGCTGGTAATGAGTAGGTTGTGCGAGTCAATTGGATCGAGATACTGTGGCTCATGGGTACTGCTGTTTGTTTTCTGCTCCTGTCTAGGGCTGGGATACACGCTGGCTCCCACCCCCACCATCACCTCCCACCCCTCAGGTGAACCTGTAATTGTTACCTGTCCCTCCTTGTGGTAGAAAGCTGGGGCTGAAGGAATGTTGCCTCACCTGTCTGTGTGAAGTGTCTTGTCTGCTGTCCTCACTGCAACAGTTGACCCCGTAATGTAATTCACTTAATCTTGTCATCAACTAATTCATCACATTAGCATGGTTGCTCTGTGCCAGTGGGACACTACGAGGAGATGAATGACAATAGGCCCGGCTTACATACTTCAGATGAATTTTAAACGGGGTCCCTGTGGTCCACAAGAACAGTTTGTTCTCTCTGACCAACAAAGACTCACCAGCTTCATCTCAAAATCGGAGGTGAAAGCTCATCATTAGTAATGTGTTACAGGTCGAAATGACTGCCAGTGTCCTCAGGCTGTGCATGTGTGACTGAAACTTCTGCTGTGGACAAACACTTGGATTACTGGTTTAGCTGATTCATAGCTGCTGGAACTCCTCAGCTTGAACCCTGTCCTGGTCTTTTTCCCATTCTGGCTGCCCCGTCTACTTTTATGTGATCTTGTTCTCCCAGTCCTGTCCTGTTCCCGTCCAGCCTGACCTGTTCTCTCAATTCTTTGCTCGTTCTCTCCTTTCTCAGTCTGTGCTTTTGAATTTATTACAATTTAACTGGATTATTACACGGTTTTCAGAGCAAAGCAAAGTCTGCTTCATCTTGTAATCAAATATATCATACCAGTTATTTAGCCTCTTCCTAAAGTTAGCGTTTATTAGAGGTCCTTTATCACTGAGGGATAGAGGTGAGCGCCTCACAAATAAAGACTGAGCTCTTTTCATGCGTTTAATGGCTTGACTCGCCGTAAGTTTTAAAGGTAAATAGCGACAGTAAACTACTAAAATCTTATACACAGTCAGTAAATTGTGTTGCCACTGGAAGGAGATTAATTGGGAACACTTTTGATGATTTAATTTGTGTGTAGAGCCAAAATCTAAGACTTCTTCTCATATGGCTTCTTAATTTGTGGACTGTCAGGTGAATAGCCCATCTTTGATAAACAGGAATGATTCATTACTCATTTAAATAATCACATTAAGGGATATTAAATATTTTTGATTTCATTCACTGAAGCTTGTATCTGGATCATTTTCTTTGCGCTGCATAACCTGAAGCAACACTGAACATACAAATATCACCTCCGATCATTTACAGGAGAGATAGCTGTACACTGTTGGCTGCTCTCCTTTACATATTCATGTTGTTTAACACACTGTTCATGGTTGTCCTCTAGAACTAGTTAGAGCTTACTGCTTTAAGTAACATGTAAACAGATTCATAGCTTGTCACATTTCTGCTTCTTTCAGTCATTCGCTCTTTAAATGAATCTTGACTTCAAGTCTTTGCAGCACTCAGAACGTCTGAAGCACACACAGGCATATTCAGCCTTGCCTTGTGCTGTTGGTGCATGACTCACTGGCTGCCTTTCTGATATTACAGACAGAAAGAGAGAGAGAGAGAAAATGAAGGAGAGTTGGGCAGTTGAAGGGAGCAGAGTGAGAGAGATTTTTCAGAGAGCTGAAGTGAAAGAGAGTGAATGTTATTTGAAAAATGAGGAGACGGAGGGAGAGAGCGAGAGCTGTGTACTCTCATTAGTCGTTTGGTTTTCCAGCCAGCACGGCTCTCTGGCAGGGAGAGAGAGAGCAGAGGAGGAGGGAAAGAGAACGAGCGAGAGAGAGAGAGAAAATGGGAATGTGAGAGAGACAGAGAGAGAGAGAGAGAGAGAGGGGTTTCTTTCTCCTCTGTCTGGCCTCTCTCCCATAGCAACAGCGGCTTAGCCACGTGAACGCCAGTTCCTTTGAGTTCACCCACTGCACAGAACTTAACTCTTTCAGCACCAGATTAGAGCAGCGTTCAGAATAGAAGAGAGCTGCGGATAGGTTCAGCGCACAGAAGAGGAGCCATCTATCTGATGGCTTAACTGAGCTTAACTAGAAGACTTTAATATCAATATTAGAACAGACTACAGTTCAGGTCGGTAGAACAGGCTTGGGCGATTTTACTAAATATTGATAATTATCACGGTAAATGTCAAATCATTATTTCCTTCAAATTGAAAGTCTGATTTTTGCTTCTGAGTGAAAGTTGAAGAAACCAGATGTTTAATTGTGGTTCAATGATTATTTATTGTCAGACCATGATAATCAATACTTGAACAGAGGAAGATTTCACCATCATAAGCTCAGTGCACGGTGCTGGAAAACGCTGATACGACAGTTTGCTGCTGGGGAGTATACTGGTCTGGTGCTTGCTGAGGGTCCACTCACACTCCTTCTAATGGGTCATATTGTTTCAAACGGTGGAAAAGGTTTTTTTGGCGTTGCCCGTTTTAGCTGCACGTGTCTTCGACACAGTTTACAAAGCATTTTACTCTGTTTTTTGTCGGACTGTAAATATCCAAAATATCTCCAAACTCCAAAGTTGAGTGGCCTCTCATGTCAACGATGTTTTCTCCCTGCTTGGAGCCGGTAGGCTCAGCGTTTTCTTCGGTGTCGCTATCGCTCAGCTTCTCATTTCAGCTGTGTTTCCATTCCGGTCTGTAAGCCCGCCTACCAGAAGAATTAAAGAGCTATTTCAAGAATGGAATTGACTGAGAACGGTGAAATGAATCTGCTGTTTGCTGTAAAATGAAACAGTGGAATAATTGTTGATTTAAGATAGTGTGGGACAAAATTGGTTTCTGTGGGTTTCCTGACTCTCCTGCTCAACTTCTCTCTGCATGGCACTGAACCGCAAACAGTCAAATCTAATAAAAAACATGAAACTGAGCAACTCACATTTTTGTGTTTCAAATCCAGAAAGCTAATGAGGGTTTGAAATCAAAGAACGTACCTACCTATAATCAGTAACACAAAAGGGTTGTTTGTTTGCATGTTGACACTCTGGAAATATTTGGTGCGACTGTGATCCTGAAAACGTACTGTACCCTGACGTAGTGTAATGTACAAAGTGTGGATACTTAGCCTAAAACTAAGCTAGATTAGAGAATCTCCATCAACATTTCACTGCTGAGCTGAGCTGAGCTGAGAAGGAAAGTGAAAGACTCAGTTCCCCTTTGTTCAACAGCGAGCTAACTGTTTCCAGATGGACTAGAATTAACTCTCCTCACCGCTCATCCCCTCTCCTCTTCACACGCATTCACTGACCTTAATGTAACCTGAACACTTTTGAGAATTGTTCCGTTACGAAGCACCAAATGTGAATGTATCATGCATGATGCGTGCAAGCATCGTAAGAATCGCAAAAGAAAACGTTTTAGAAAATTGGTCCATTTTAGTCGGAGTAAAAAGACGATCATGTCAGAATGTAAGAAATGAAAGAAGCTGACACAGTTTTAAGTTGTACAAAATGGAAGGTGATGCATTACGACATGAGTGTTTGGAGGCCTGCTCGTATGGAGTTTCATGAATTAAAGCTGTTTCTGTTATTTCATCCTGCAGGTTTATTCCACTGCTAAGCTGTATTTGTTGAGTTTGTCTTGATAAAGTAGAGCAGTGTTTCTCTTCACCACAAAGACGTTCTACTACAATCATAACTTGTCATTCTCATCTGATTGTATAGATTAAAACAAGCACAGGGAGCTAGAGGTCAACTGTGACCAAACAGGGAATATTGCTGTTTATTGGTGTTGAAAGCTCATATTGCTTCAGACCGGGTGTGAGTGGACTCGGTATTTGACGTGTCTCAGCTGGAATGTGAACCGCAATTTAACAAGTTAACTCTTGTTACCTGAGAGAGGAAAAAAATTCCCTCGCAAAGAACTCATCCTGTCATTGTTAGTGATCTGTCTGTCAGTCGGACTCTCTGTGCGTCTCTTTAACTCAATGCACTTACAAGAACTCCAGCTCCCAGAGATTCAAATTAAAAACAGTAAAACTGAGAAACCCGAGGTATAACACGCTTTGCTTTATGGATTACTTTAATGATGAATTACTCATCACTTCACTCATTTTCTGTTGATGGAGTTGGGAATTCTCAGCTCGTGTGTTAGTCCTTAATGGTAACAGACACCTTCATCTTCTCATCTTTTCCCTCTGTCAACATGGAGCCATGTGTATTTCTTAGCACCATGTCCCAAAGTGTTGTTAATCAACGTCATCTTATCACATGGAGATGATTTGGGGGATAGTTGTAGATTAAAAACCTGTAAACACTCTTTAAAATGCTGAACATCTTATCTGACCACTCTTCACTTATTTGTTCCCCAGAAGGCTGGTTTAGAAAAAGATTTAACCCAAAGACGTTCACGCCTTTATGGCGTTCATTTTGACCAAAGGTTGATTATTTCATTGCGTTCACCAGGCCTGAAGTTTAATCCACTACAACAATCCAATGTAATCAGAATTAGACTGCATTCATTGGAGGAGAATAATCCAGGCTTTTTATTTTTTAGCATTTTGAGTTTACATCTCATCAGTGTTGTAAAACATAAAAACAACGACACATATTCAAAATGACCCAAAGTACATGTAAAAGCATTTTGGACCCTTTTTTTGGCATATTGGGCGGCTGTGGCTCAGATGGTAGAGTCGTCGTTTCTCAACCGGAAGGTCGAGGATTCGATCCCCAGCTCCTGCAGCAACATTTCCGATGTGTCCTTGTGCAAGATACTTAACCCTGAATTGCTCCCGCTGCTTCATCGGCGGCGTATGAATGTGTATGAATGGGATTAGTTACTTCTGATGGTCTCACTACACAGCAGCCTCTACCATCAGGGTGTGAATGGGTAGGTGTGACCTGCGGTGTAAAAGTGCTTTGAGTAGTAAGAGGACTAGAAAAGAATCAACAAGCTCAAGTCCATTTACATGAGTTGGATCTCTTTTGGAGATGTAGCACTCTGAATAGAAGTTTGAACACATGAAAATATAATGTGTTGTTCTGAAGACTACAGCTGGAACTTATCAACACAATGGATGCTTACATATTGCCAGATATTAACACCTCTGTTACATCTCATCTGCAGTGTGTAATACACGGAGGGCGGATAGGTGGGGTGAAGTCGTTTGGCCACTGATCCACCATCGGAGGTAGTAAAAGAGGCGTAATTGGGAGGAAGATGGTGGTGATGTGAAACGTCTTAGCCAGTTGGGCGGAACAGAGCTGTGTTTGTGTGTTAATGCCTGAGTGTGTGTGTGTGTACGTAAAGCGTTGTGTGTGTTGTGTGTTTACAGGCCTCTCACGCTTCTGCAACACAACGTAAAACACCAAGATAACCCTGCTGCAGAGGCAATGTAAAACTATGAAGAAGGTGTTATGATGGCAGAACTTCTTTGTGGCTCTGTTGCAGAATCACATTGTGTTAATGGCTGTATTAACCACAGCATGACGCCTTATCTAGTCCAGGTTTAATCTGACACCACCACAGGAAATGGAATTTGTGACACTTGCTCTTAAAAGAATTTGTCTGATGTTGTTTTTTCTTGCTACTGTAACTTTGCTAAATGTTGCTAAGTGCTGTGCTCATGATGGATCAACGTTGGCGTTCATAGTCAAGTACTTAATAGCTCTTACAGTTCATATAATTAGTATTGCTATTGTGATATGTGTCATCTTTCAGCATTGACATCTCCAAAGCTGCACATCTTGTCAAACAAGCAGCCAGCGGTTCATTCAGCCATGCTTCTCTACCTCAGCCTTATCCGTTCCCTCCTGTCTGTCCTGTCTCAGCTCTCCAGTGTTTCCTCTGATTTCATTCATGCCGAGAGTAAAGCCTTACGTTGACGCCAAATGTCCCACAAGTATACGTACTAACACACAGCGACTGGTTTGTCTGGTGTTGGAGAGAGACAGAGACTATAAGAGTCTCCAACATGACACACCTTAAACTGAAGTGTGCTGGGAATGTCTTTGAACACTCACACACACTCACATTATGCAACTCTATGTAGTGAGGCTGAAGTAGTGAAGTCCTGCAGTGTAATGAGGCTTGTGAATAGAGAGAGAAGCACTTTGTCAGCTTCATTTACATGCTGTGATTTCACATTGGGTGACTCTGACTCCTGCTTGAAAATGTCTGTCAGGAGAATGCAATTAAACAAGTTCAACTTTGGCTTGATTTTCTAAATTCGATTTAAATTACCCTGAATTAATCCATTAATATTCAAGGAGGGAATTTAGTTGTGCGTTACAGCTCAAACTTTTCAACATGAGGTGGTCAAGCTTACTTTATAATTCCTAGTTGTTAAATCACCCCTGATTTCTATTTCATGACAAGACATGAGTTGTACCAATGCTGTCACTGAAAGAGTTAAAATGACACAGTGCACTCTGAAATGAGCATGTGCTCCCGGTGTGTTTGTGTGTCCTGTAGATGTTAGCGGATGTAGTGGTGTGTAAAGTCCAAAGTTTGTGTTGACATGCAGTGTTTCCCCTAGATTTATCAGTAATGGGAGGCCCAGGCCAACACCTTAAGATGTTTGAAAACGTGGCAAACTGAAGGCCTTGAATCTGAAAAGCAAATATTTGTATAACTAGAATTATTTATGACAAAGGGAAATGTTTTTTAACCTTCCGACTTGGTCCCATCTCTTCCCTTCCCACATGGTCTCTATCAGGAAAATGTACTTTTCTAGTTTTGTTCATGTTTTGTGTCTTTGATGGTGACTAGGGTTTGTACCACTATATATTTTGCACACAAAAACATGATGAAGTTTAAGTAGTGAAGCAAATGCAGAATCAAAGTAAGATGTTTTATTGTTATGTGTGTTTTCATGTAGTCCATCTGAGTTTGTTGTCTCTGCAGGGCTGCACATGCCGGCCACTCTTACTTTAGTGCATTGCAGCTTTGACAGAGGCTGGATAGCCAGAGATGAAACTTGAGATTGTTGGTTGGGAATCTAGGGCAAGGTTCCTTTTGCACACATGTGTCAGTGTGTGTGTGTGTGTGTGTGTGTGTGTGTGTGCGTGTGTGTGTGTGTGTGTGTGTGTGCATGCATATAGTTGAAAGCATACAGTCAAAGTACAGGCGTGTGAGTTTGGAACAGGATTGTGTATGCATGATAAAACCCTGTGCGTGTGTGCGAGTGCAGAATCTTTCTTGGTTTTGTGAATGCTTGCTTTCTGTAGATGTGTGTGTGAGTTTGTGTGCCAGACAGTGGAGCAGATGAAGGCAGGGAGGGGTGTTTTGCTGCTGGCTCCATTGATTGGTTCCATACAGACTGAAACTTGACCTTCACAGCAGATGTCTGTACGGCTGCCAAAGACATGCAGGCACACACAGACACACACAAGACAGAGTGTATAACTCTACCTTATTATGTTGCTCTTATTTACAGTTTCTTTCACTCTGTATCTTCGTCTGTTTTCCTGTTTGACCATCACATACTCTCCTAATCTCCAGCATTATCACTGAGGATTATTATGTGACATTTCAAAGTTGATAAGCCTCTATCCAACACACATTTCACAAATCACTTGTGATCAGCTGGCAGAGGAAGATGAAGCATGATGGGAAGTGTGCCGGTCTCTCCTGAGGGCCCCCTGGCTCTGTTGCTGCCGGTCTTGTCAGGAAAAAAAGGTGCAGAGGCTTTCAAACATTCATGGAGACAGTTTTCCTGCTCCCAACACTGCAGTCAGAGTTACATTAAGGCCAGTGGAGCACAGTGTGTCACCTTGCTGTAGTATTTCACAGCTCTCAGACAGCTTTCGCATGATGGAGAGAGAGATGGTTTTCAAATTGTGTGCATACTTGTTGTTGGAGGTAAAAACACAGAGCTGCAACGATTAATTTAAACTATTAACTCCATGGTCAACTTGTGGCTGAGTCATTTAATGGTTTAAGTTATTTGTAAAAAACAAAAAAAACAGATTTAAATTCCTAGACTCCATTCTCCAATATGAATGTTTTCTGTTTTCTTTCCTTCTCTGTAACAGCAGAATGAAGACTGAGGGTTGTAAGAGGCATTTATTTTGAGGGTGTTCTGGTTAGTGTCTGTAGTCCATGTGGTACTGACCACTGTGATGTATTCACCAGGATATCTGTTATGAGTTTTCTGAATACATTCTACTGGCTGCACCGGAAGCCCCCACATATTGGCCTTCACCCCTCGAGGCTAAACCTCTGTCAGAATAAAGCCGATTATTTCCGAGATTACTACTGTAAATGCTTCAATTCAGGGACACAGCCAGGACTGCTAAGTCAACAAGTACCCATCCTGTCATTACAATTTTTTTACTCTTATGCTCGCTTTTTGCTTTCAATAGTCAAATCTCTCAACAGAATAAGGCTTAAAGGTACAGTACGTAGAATATATATTTGTTTAGTTGAGTACTTACATCACCTCAAATATTTCCAACAGTTATCAAAGCCAGAGAAATCTGTAATTGTATAGTTGTACCGGGACGTGTCTTGTAGGTGGCCGCCATGACAGACACAACGTGTTTATCGTTGCCAAGGCAACACCGGATTTTACGTCAAAGACCGCTGCATAAGGAAGCGTGAGCTGCTACTGAAAGCTGCTGTACTGTTGCTGTATGTGCTGCTGTGATAAAAACGTCATGTAAATGATACTTGGATACGTCGTCGGTAAACACATTCTCTTCCTCAGGTCGGTTTCGCCCGTTCGTATTGACTTCGGTCAACACAGAGTTCGTTATCCCCGGGGGGAGGGAGTAGCAGAGAGAACTCCCATAATTCCCCGCTAGCCTCGACGTCATCTTTCGTTATTGTTTTGATTGAGAGCCTTCTGGCGGCAGATTTTACATACTGTGTGTTTAAAACTTCTGTGAACTCCTCAGGTCAGTAAAACCCCCAAACTTCATGATTTGGTGTCCTGAGTTGAAGCTGAAGTCGTATGTCCAGTATGACTGATGACCTAAGAACAGACAGTATGATATGAACGGATATTGGTTTTAATTCTGCTGCCAAAGAACCAGGACGACACTGTTGTTTTTTGAAATCTGTTGCCCCCATTAAACCAGGCTGTGATTCAGTTGAAGACACAGAACCTGTACCCACACACTCCTCCCACCACAGTCTGCAGACTTATTTAGCCTCTCAATCTATACTTAGAGCCTTGACTAGTTTTCTGTTCTGGTGTATTTATTTTTGTCTGTCTTTCAAAGGGAGAGAGAGACTGGAATTATGTGCAGGCCAATTGCATGGCTATTGAATAACATGTTTTAGAGAAGTAAGCAAGTAGGATTAGAGTGAATAAGCAAACAAGCCTTCACACTGATATCAGTGATGATAAAACCAATAGGGGACACTGTTTGCATGCTGTGATCGACTTTGTTTGAGCTTTCCATCAACATTAAACCTCGTCACCTACTTTCTTATCAGCTGTTTCAGTTTGGGTTGAGGCATGATTTAGTACTGATAAAAAAAGAGAGAGAGTTCTGCACATGTTCAGCTCCCAAATGTATTTAGACAAGGCAACGTTTCCATCTACGAGATCTTCTTCAGACATTTCATCGCCTGCACCTTTGTGCTTTCTACTGGATGTGCACACACTAGTTTTATCTGCATGATTCAATGATTGTCAGTGTTTATCTTTTAGTGGAGTGTAAGAGGGATGATATGATGTTGCTGATCGTTTTTTCAAAATAATAAATCACTTCCATGTGGTGCTGCATTCTCTCTAATGCACAACTCTTTTTCTCTCTTCTCTCAAAATAGCACAAGTTTTTAATCCAAAGTAGATGACTTTAGAGGTCAAATCTGAACCTCTTTGCATTTGATTTTTTCTTGTAAACATTGTTTGCACTGAATCTAAAATAAAGCCGTAATGTCTGAAGATGCATTTTTAAGGGGACTAGCTCTTCACGGTCTAGTTACAAACATTTGATGTGTCATTGCTTCTATCTTCTATCAGCATAACTCTTCTGTTCTGTTCCACTGAAGGAAATATTTGCAAAGGTTGCCATGGCTGCAGTAAGTCAGTTTTTAGAAATGCTTGATTTGATATGCTGCTGAGTTTTCTTTGGGCGACACATTGTGAATAATTGTAGTCAGTCAGTCATGGTCATTAAAATAGCTGTAAGTAAAAGTCTTGATTGAGGTGAATTTTGCATTTATCGTGCAGCCCCAGGTTACGTAGAAGCATTTATTTAACAATAGAGTAGTTAGGTCAGTGACCTGCAGTTTGACTTAGCTGCTGCTTTGTAACCTGCTGAAGAGAAGAATGGAGCAGCATGAATCAGTGTTGACTTTTGCCTTTGTTATGTGAATGAGGATCCTGTACAGATGGATTTAGTGGGTGGAGAGAGCCAGAAGGGATACACACACACACACACACACACACACACACACACACACACACTGGAGAGAAGGGATTTACCAGTGCAGTCTGTTATCTCCACATGATTCTGGGCAAAGTACACTGTCTGACTGCTGCTGCTGGGGAGGACCCATTACTGTTATCTATCTGTGTTTATGATCTGCATGTGTGTTCTTTGAATACAACAAATGCAGATGTATGTGTTAGTTGAGTGTAAACATTGAGGTTTTTAAAACTTGAGGGGCTGGAGGTGGCTGAGGTTCATTCAGTATTTTACACATGATAAATCAGAGAGATAGATCATCTACAGCCTGAATGAGCTTCTGCAAGCAAAATGACCTCAATTATTACATAATGAAACTCTAATGGAAAGAGACAACATTTATATCATTCAGTATTTGAATAAGAATGGAGAATAAAGTGGTTTGATTTTGATTGTGGTACGATAATATGATTTTAATGTTGAGTCATAAATAAATACCAAGCAGAAAACAAACTGTGAACACTGAGAGCAAGACCGCAGTTTTTGTCCATTAGGATATAATCTCAGGAGTTAGATCTCACATACTGTATGTGTTGTAAAGAGGCCAGGCATTACCTTAAAATGTCACACCCCTTCCTGTTAATGGATGTATTATAAGGCCGAGATACTGGATCCAATGGGGACAATTATTCAGAACAAGTCTGATGTGCTCCCCGGACATTACCAACAAAATTCTACTTGTTATTGGACTGTTCATACTATCAGGGAAGTGGAAAAGAACATGATATTGATGAGGATGTTGGTAATATTGATGATGTTATTGAGGATTATGTTGATAGAATCAACGCTCTCTCTCGCTCTCTCGTGCACGCAGCAATTCTATGAATAAATGAAAAATTAAATAAAAATATGTCGGAAATAAACTTGGGCGGCCATCAATTTACTAGGGCGGCCCGCCCAGGTATCGTCCATGTGTGGGAAACACTGCGAGCAGTATGAAGCAATTTCCTAACATGCACGTTGATCGGCCCGGTCGCTCACTGAGTGATATAAACATCGGCATCGCCTCCTGCACACTCGCGCTAAATTTTCCCGACGTTTTACTGCTGCCATCACTCATCGGCTCACCCTGAAATGTTTACTAGGGGGGGGCTGACAGCAAAAAGTCTGGGTGAAAAATTGGGATGTTTGCCTTTACACATGCAGCTCACAAAATATATTTCAGGGAACTTTCAGGAGTTTTGTGCACCAAGAAAACACCATATATTTGATTTCAAATAGCAATTAGCTTTTTTGGTTGCAGAGAATTTCTTAACTGCAATAGCTCAAGTAATTAGACTGTCAGCCACATCACATCCAGGACTTAATACTACATCTATATTTCTGTAAGGCGGACCCTATTTACAAAGACAGAGCCTATGCTCTTTCCCCACCTCTGCTGCGTGTTCACTGGGTAAATAAAGCACTCCCAGTCTGTGATTGTACATTTGAGAACAGCACGAGCAAAATAACAGCACAACATTCCCACATTGGATCGCAGGTGTAAAAGAGGCTTATGTGATTCTGCTGGTCAAAGTTGAATGAAAGTGAACTCTGACCTGCAAGTCAGCTGAATATGCCGGGGACCTCACATGTTTGAATCTGTCAATCATACAGGCAAGTTACAACGAGGAGGACTGAGTTGTAGTGTGACAGAACTTTAAGTGACTATCTTACATATTTCCTGATGAATTGTAAACAACCAGTTATAATGACATGGGCATAAACATGTGTATGATGGAGGACTGTGAAGAAGATTGAAAAAGAAACGTTTGTGAATAGGATCATTGAAGGGAAGTCAGAAGTTTCTCTTTTTTTGTTGGAGTCGAGTTAAAGCTGGGTTTCACCACAGGTGTACAATGCTATAGACATCTTTAGTCATCATACAATTAAATGGAAAATTATCAATTAATATAGAGTGATTTTCATCAATCAAATTAGGGCATATATGTGACAATAACTTCCTGTTGCACAGACTGCTTCGATGTCTGCGTTTACATTAGATGGTTGTCTCTGTGTTCACATGAGAACAGGCTCATGAAAGTGAATAATCTGCTGAATGCGAGAACGTGCGCGAGTGCTCCATTTTAGAGTCGGCAGTCTGTGTATGTGTGCACCCGCTGCCTTTCGAGCCAGGAAACATGCAATTTGAAACGGTGGGATGGTGGAATTTCTAGCCCACATGCTGTAGCAGGAGAAGGAGACACGTGAGCCGGTTGACCTCAAACCATCTCACAGAGAGAGAGAGAGAGAGAGAGAGAGAGGAGGGGGGGAGTATTAAACAGAGGAAGAGAGGGGGCAGGGGAGACGAAGAGGCAGTGAAAAAAACAGTGGAAGACACCTTTTTTAAAGACAAGACAATGGAGCATGTGGAAAGGAAAAACACAAGGAGACAAAACCTGCAGAAATAGAAAAGAGGAAAAGCCTGTTTGTGTGATGTTGTGTGTCCTGTAAATTAATAACTGGTCAGTTCCTAACAGCAAGGCATTAACAGAATGAAGGCTGGGTATTGTCAAGGACGTCACGATGTTATCACCACACATTGGTCACGATAAGATGTGTATCACAAGGATACTCTCCATAATTAGCTGAAAATGAAGTTTGCAGTGTTATTGAGTCAAAACTGTTTCATTCAGGATTTCCATGATAAAGGATATAATATCGTGAAAACAATCGCGATACTTTACTTTAGGATTTTTTTCTCACAACACTGAACTGAACCTCGGTTGGCGGTGGTCGTCTGAAGAGGCCACTGATACAGAGTCTGTCCTCAGACAGAGAGAGGGAGGTATACTGGGTCTGCTTTCAATTAACATGCTCAACAATCCTGCTGTGTTTGTCTCTTGGCTTTCACACAGAACATGTGATCAGTGTGTGTGTGTGTGTGTGTGTGTCTCTGTGAGTGTGAGAGAGAGCACGCCTGTGACAATGTCTGCACACAGTTTGAGTGCTATTTCATGTCGCGGTGCTCCTTTTCACTGTTGGTGATCATGTCTCTTTATCAGCTTGTAGAAAAATAAAATAAAGGACAGCTAACATAAAGATTATAATTACAATTCTGAATTAAAATGTCAGCAACATTCTCACTTCAGTGTGCGGCTGCTTTCACACAGTTATAACAGCCATTACCTAAAGACAAAGACAACGTACACATGTTTACTTTAATAATCTGTGTCTCACAATCCAAGCTGAAGTCCTGTTAAGTAGTTTGTAATTAGTAAGAATGACGCGGTTAACCGGGATTAAAAACGTGATGGTTTATTAATCCTAAATGCTCCGCTACGCCGCGTTATTCTGATCTCACTGCAACAAGGGGAGAGGAACATAAATTTCAGTGCAACCTGCATGGAACGAAATCAGAGTGACGCCAACTCTTTCGCACCAGCTAAATGTGCCGTCCTTATCAGGCTACGCTGCACTATTTTCACTGCAGTAAAGGGACATTGCAGAAAAAGCTTTGTACCCACTTAAGACACGAGTGGAGTCGTCAGTGTGGGAGCTTTTTGGTTACATCAAGAAGGACCACCGAGTTATTCAAGACAATGGAGACAGGTTCGCAATACCTACCGGAAAAAATGCAACATAATCAGGATAATCGTGAAATCAGGATTATTTCTCAGACAATAATCGGGATATCAAATTCCATAATCGTTGCATCTCTAGATTAATAAACAGGTGTTATGCCGAGAAACGCATGCCTGCCGAGAATTGTATTTCTTGGTGAAGATCTGTGGTGACAAAGTGTCTGAAGTTTATACTTGATAAACGTTAAGTGTCCTGATTGTCATATAGACTCGATAGAAGATGCATTTTCATTCGCCTGCTCAAATATGAGCGACATAGTGTTTGACTCTAAAGTGTCTGTAGAGGAACTTTAAGGGTGGATGCAAAATTTGGCAGCATAGAATTGGTGTCTGTCATATTTTCCATTCTCCAGCGAGGTGCATGCAGAATTTACAAAATATCTTAGATGGCGTGTTTGCACACTAATGTCTCGAATAGGTTTCTAGGTATATTAAGACTCAAAGGTTACAATAGTTCACTGCAGAGAGATAGTCGAGAATTCCCCCTGACACAGCAGAATATGTGTCCCGCTGCTCTGCTGGATCAATGTCAAACACACACAAAAAACACGCTCTCACACAGACTTTGTTGATGTTTGCGTCAAATAGTTTTGGGTTGAGTCACAGCTCCTCTCTGTTTCTCCCGCTCTCACTCAGTGTTTTCTTTTGTTCCCAGCTCTAGCTACATCACATGCAGATTCTCTTTAACTACAATATAAATAAAAAAGGCCATCAAGCATTTAACAGAACTTTCTGACACGTTTTCTTATAATAAATAGAAGGTTTGTTTTGAAATGTGTTTGTTCTTCTCTCTTGGCTGCACAGAGGCACCAGTAAACAGGCCTAGTAATAGCAGGACCTTTCTTATATTTTTGGGAGCTGTGAGGTTTGAGTCCCATGTACCGTGTAATTAACTGAAACTAAATTTATACCAGACTGTGATTTAGTTTTAACAGGCCAACAAACATAGACAGAGCTTCAGCTCCTACACGTCACATGTACATGCTGCTCTTGGACACATTTACACGTTACTGTGACTGCTGTTGTACTTGAAGTGTACGGGAGAAAACAAACTGATTAACTGAGGAAAACAGAGGCCACCAGAAGCCTCTGAGCCCAAATGTTGCTCACAGAGTTGTTTGTTTTTTCGACTTGGGTGTACACACACACATGCACTAATGCACACACGCACGCACACATGCACACATACAGTGGCCTTGCTGGACTAGGTATGTCAAGTTGCCATAATGATGCAGAATTATGAAAAGCTATTTTCCATGATGTCAGTCTGTGTCCCTGACATGACCCTAAAAGAAGAAAAAAACAAGCTCAGCCTGGAGCTGTCACTTATTTCTGCAGCTTTCTCTTGCTGTCTGTCAGCACCAACATGGTATCTATAACACAAAGAAAGCTGGAGGAAGAGCACAAACAAGGCAAGGAGTGTAGAAGGGAAGAAGAGAAAATGAAGGTCTAAACACGTGGTGACAATCAGTGTTTAAGTGACAGCAGAGAGATGCATCAAACTAGATGTCAGTCAGTCTACTCTGTGTCCTGTCTGCTATCAAATGACCATTTTATGAAAGGAAACAAATGACATAACCATTAAAAAGTAATAAAATTGTGTTCTGTAGTGCTGCTGGCCTATGGCCTTATTCAGACTGCCTGTAGAAGACGTACACCCCTATGACGTCTCACCTTTACTGTGAATGTCCCAGAGAGGTATTAGGAGGGGGAGGAAATGCTCCCACATCTGTATCCCCATCTGAGGCATTAACAGAGGCGTTACAGGGGCGAATGGGGATCGGCTAAGCCAGCTGGGGAGAACAGCACTCTGTCTGTGTGCTTGTGTATGTGGAGCTCCGGCTGTTTCTCGAAATGGCATAGGCTTCTGCAACACCGTCATGCAATGTGAATTCACAGACTGGGGGGAACACTAATATCACAGCTTTGCAGAATCGATTAAAGGGAATCGTTACGGCGCTGTTGAGGAATCACACTCTGAAAAGGGCTTGTGAGAAATAACCATTGTGTAACTTTACATTTGACATTCATGTGATACTTTCCTGTAAATTACAATATTCAGCAAAATTATAAACCCTGAATAAGGCAGAAAGACAAAGCCTTGATACACGAGACTCATTATCATCAGCAGGGGGTCGGTTCAGACTTTGCTGAATCAACCACAAGGAGACTCTCAGTCCCCCTGGCAGGCCTCCCTCGCAGCCTGCTCCAGGGTCCTCGATGTGCGTGCTCTGCTGCTGTGGGATAACACTTTCCAGCCCTTTGTACAAAATACATTGTAGTCCTTGAAGAGTTGGTTAAGGTGTTTACACAGCTCACATTTTGCTCTTTTTCTGAGTTGTGTTGTGTTATTGTGACAGAATTTTGTTTACATCCCCGGTGTTCACTGCCATGAAACCCACAGTGGAGGGAAAGCACTGATTCCAGACTACAGACACTGTAGAGCTGCTTAATCTGTCCCCTGTGGATCTGACTCTGTGTGTATGTGTGTGTGTGTCTGCGTGTGTGTGTGGTGCTACAGCCTGGTTAAACCACTGTACTATTTAGGTCTGCTATTGAACAGATGGTGGCTTGTAACCTACAGCTGTGTGTGTGTGTATCTGACAGCAAAGAGGAAGCCGTCATCCTTAACAATGAACAATTCTGAAAATGTTTCCTCTCACAGGACTCAGTGGGTATCAGAGAATGGAGGGAATGGTGGAGAGATGTAACAGTTCATACGGCCCCCATTCACTGTTTCATTCATACTTTCAACTTCTGTTAAAAACAAAATGTGCATGAGTGTCACATCCAACCGTTGCAAAACACAAGCAATGACTTGACTTGACTCTTGACTTTTGCGGGAATGTTATAAAAACTTTATTTTCGGTGCAGTGTTTCCGAACTCAAATGCAGAAAATGTTCAATTCTCTTTTATAGAGCTACATACAATCTCTGTTGACATTATCAATCCATATCAGCCGGTCATGCTGCTCTTAAAGTTGACAGACAACAAGAAAAAGGCGAAGGATAGTTGAGGGACATCGGGTCATATTTCATGGTAGTTCAACATGCTGATAACACCTCAGCTACTGTTGGATAACAGATCATTTGCAGTCCGCCCGTCCCTGGACTATATGACTGTTGATTGTGTTGCATTATATGAAAGGAAAATAGTAATTATATATTTGATAATATCAATGCACATCATGAACACATTAATTTCATCTTGGATTTAAAGACAGATTGATATACTTAGCTATAAATGCTAAGGTAATTATCTTGCTGTGTCTTCACCCATCCTTGATACTCTTACGGTTAAGTTGTGACAATATTTGAAATCAAGGTCATGATACATTTGTGCGTATTCATATAACTTTCAACACAAAAGTGTTTTCCAACACCTGAGCAGTGACTGTTATGTGTGAGATGCATGCGTCCAGGAGGTGTCTGTCCGCTGATTTCATGAAACAAAAACATTTGTGTTAGGCAATCGAAGAGTTAGCAACAGCATTTAAGCTTTTCAGCAGAGCGTGGCGTTAGATGAAAACACTCTGTATTAAAGGCAGGCTTGGTAATTTTCTCCAGATCCACGTTTTAAGATTTTGGTTGAAATTGTCTTTAGGTCCTGACAGAAATTAATAACTCATGTGCTCTGAAAAAGAAACAAAGAAAATCCGTCATCTGTAGCAGTTGTAAGCCTGTAAAAACTTTGACCAATGTCTGCCACGAGGTACCAATCTGATGAACCAATCACGCCTCCCTGTCTCCCTGCTCGTTCTCTACCCCATGCGTGCACAAGCCCACACTCAAAGCATGAGCTGAGGTCTGCTTCTGGACCGATGGCGCTCGTACATGTAAGTGAGGGGCGTGGCTTTTGAGGGAGCACAGAGGGGAGGGGGTGGGGGTGGGTGCAGAAGGAGCACTGAGGGAATGCTACTTTCAAAATCATGCTAGTCTTCAAAAATTACCAACCCTGACTTTAATGTTAGTACTACTGGGGTGAAGTTGAGTAAATTCTCAGTTATTCAAAGCCATTTGTGATGAAAAAAAAACATTGACATCTCTAACTGCAGAGCTGTAAAAAGGTCTTCTTAATTTTGTCAAAAAAAGCTCCAAATTCTAAAGATTCTCAACAGGAAGTTTTCTTTCAAGCAAACATTACGCATGTCAACTGATCCTTCTCTGCATGCAGGATATGACGCTGTAACCATATATCTGCTTTTCAATTCACACCACCTTCAGCGCTGCAGCACTGTTGAGAAAACACAAACTGATACACACATCAGAGACGGAGAGAGGGACACTGAGGGTGGCTTACATAACTGCTGTTGATCCCACAGTTACAAAGGACTTTGGTTAGCCTTTCTGTCAGACTCACTATATTCATGTATGTGTGCAAAAGTACTGTCACAGTTTCATTAGCAGCACACAGCATCAGGTAAAGTCTCTAATATGGTGGTAAAGAATTGGACTGAGGTTTGTTGTTGATACAATTGGCCACACGTTGGCTGTTTGGCTCTGTGTGTGTGTGTTTGTTAGTTATTGAGCCAGCAATCTTCAAGTACTTGATGTACTATAGACACAGTAATAATCATACACTGACTTAATGAAGATCTTGTTGAGTGATGGCTTTAACAGCCTGTCTTAATGTACTAAAAAGGTTGTCAGTACCATCAGTCACTCAGGTATGTCTTGTTGGAATGAATTCAACAACACGTAGGATTTACAGAGAAGTTTACCATCAAAACTAGCAACAGCTTCCGAGAGTGTCGGGTAGCTACATCATCGTCTTCAAACACAATCCGGCTGACATCCGAGTCTGAATTAATAAAACTATCAAGGTTGAAAACATCTAATCTTCTCTATAATCACACACATCCCAAAGTCTGTAAAGGGAAAGTCTGCACCGACACAGGGATATTTGGAAGTTGTATATTTTGTGTCATGAGTTGACGTGCGGATCTAGTGAGTGATGACCTGAAGCTTTGGCTACGGCTGAGTGTCAGCTTATGTCACAGGTCAGCAGGTTAAAGGACCACAACAATCACATGCACACCCTGTACTCCACTGCTGACCATTTAGCAAACAACGCTGTTATGTTTCCTGTTTGATTTGGACCTTCTAGGCTTTTGTTTCCAAACAGAATGAAACCAAGGCTGTTGTTATTTATCTCAATGAAGTTAAGGGCTGAACCTATGCGATGAGTTTTTGACATTAATTAAACCAGATCTGCTACGCACTCCTTCACACTGAAACATTTCTTTTTCTAGCAAGTGGATTCGTAAACTGCATTCACCAGGCATACCTTTAAGTCTTCATCCTCCATTGGAAACGTGAGACAGCATGCAGGCTGGAATATCTCAGTTAATTGAGTCATTTGAATGCCACCACAATCACTGTTCTCAGTCCTAGATGTGCAGCACAATGAGTCTTTGCTCTGCAAGCATCAAAGAGAACATATGCTCCAATAAAAAGATTTATGCAAAAGTAGGAGAGAGAGAGTAAAGTCTCGTGTGCAGGATAGACTTATTATCAGCCAGCAACTATAACCAACTCTGTTTTTACTATCCTGTTATTTATGGAAACAGAGATAATTGGCTGCGTTATATATTTGTACATGTTTTATTTAACATGTAAGGTATGACCACTCTCAAGATGAATGTTAACCACTAAAAGCCTTCACTGTGGGGTCACTGGGTTCATGTACATCTCACTTAAAAAGTCTGAACTGGCTGATTGCCACCATTATCAGACATGTTCACTTTCAAACACAGATAACACACACACACACACACACACACACACACACACACACACACACACACACACACACACACACACACACACTCATATGGCACAGTATTTAATAATTCATCAGCCAGCTGAGGAGGAAAGAGGTTATCCCACTGCTAGTGCTCACGACATTGACAGGTATTATTTTATGGACCTATTATTGTTTTGTAGCTCAGTTGGTGGAGTCGTCGTCTCTCAACCGGAAAGTCGAGGGTTCGATCCCCAGCTCCTGCAGCAAAATGTCCGACGTGTCCTTGGGCAAGACATTTAACCCCAAGTTGCTCCTTTTGCTTCGTCGGCGGCGTATGAATGTGTGTGAATGGGATTAGTTACTTCTGATGGTTGCACTACATAGCAGCTTCACCATCAGTGTGTGAATGTGTAGGTGTGACCTGCGGTGTAAAAGCGCTTTGAGTAGTCAGAAGACTAGAAAAGTGCTATACAAGCTCAAGTCCATTTACCATCCACTAATATGTTTGCAGATCTGTGCACAGATTAAAAACAACAACAATAGCTCCATATTATTCCACATGTGCTCTCTGTCAAACAATCTGAACAGAGACTGGTAACCCACCGTCATATTGACGAACTGGCGTGTCAGTATTGACTCTCATTCAGCTCACTGTAAGTGTGTGTTATTGGCCAAGAGCAGACTGACTCGGCCTGTTCTACTTCATTATTCAGGTGTAAGGGGTCTGCTGTTTCCTGTAGATCACCTTCATGGGATTTTTCCAATGATGGAGAAAACGGTGTGGAATCTGTGCTCTTGATTTAGCAACTATATGTACTGCTTTATCTGAAATCACAACATGATCAGTGAGGTTTCAGTTTGTGTTCAGAGGCATCCAAGACTTAACATTTCTATCTGAAATACAAAATACAAAGCCCCCCCTCCCCCGCACATATTGAACCCTCCTCTCTGTTTTGATGAGATCAGATTTAAAGTTTGAATAAGGCAGCAGACACATATATGTGGCGTTTGAGTGTGTGAAAGAGGAATATGACCTTGTTTCTCATTGGACATTGTAAATGATTGATTAGAGAGAGAGTAAGAAGAGAGAGGGGGAAGCTGGTGTAGTGACTGCTCGCTGTTAGCTCGGTGTGTTTTTAGACTTTCAGCTCTGAATACTCAACCAGATGTTGTTCAGTGTTCAGATCCAAGCCATGAATGTGCTTCACATTACACACCCTCATTCTTCCACATGCCTGGCTCTCTACAATGTTCTTGCAGTAATGGTGGAGGCTTAGCCCTAATAAAGTTCACTTCATAGCCCAGGTTTTCTTGGTGCAGTTTTCAAAGGGAAGGCAAGGCGAGTTTATTTCTAAAGCAACTTTCAGACACAAATCAAGTAAAAATTGCTTTACATGGACAAAAAGTAATATTTGTGTCTGTATTATGAACACTACCTCAAGCTTACAGCTCCTTGTTGTTGTTTGATTGGTTAAACATATTGGTAATCCTTTATTTAAATAGTCTGAGAACAGATACTTGAAATCCTTCACAAATACTCAGATAAATGCCGTTCTCAATGTTGTTTTTAAGCACCAATACAGCATTACATTGTTGAAAAACCACGTTAGGTTATCTTTCCTAAGACTGCAGGTTTTTCCAGAGGTCTGTATGTTAAGTGAGGTATCTGAGACTTTTTAAAGTATGTTTTTTGGGGCCATTGTTGCCTTTATTGGATAGGAAAGCTGAAGAGAGACAGGAAGTGTTGGGAGTAGAGATTGGATTGTGACGTGCCACAAAGTGCCGAGGTCGGATTCAAACCTATGGCCGCTGCTACGAGGACTATGGCCTCCATACATATGGCGCGCAACATAACCGCTAGGCTATCCGGCGCCCCAAGACCTTTTAAAAAGAGGTTTCAAATGCAGCTAGTGCACTTAACCGTACAAATACAAACATTGACGCCAACGAGAATTAAAAGTGTCAGACATATCAGAGTGTCTTTACATTTGATTAGATTAGATATACTTGATGGTCCCGAGGGGGAAATTTGCCTTTGTGCAAAAGTGCAGAGAAAATAGACAACTCTGTGCCTCCTGAGACCCCCCCACTCTTTGTCCAACTGGGATAGTCTCCTGCTTTGAGAATGTGAACAAGCAACTCAGGAAGATTTCAGAGGCAGCTTGCCTGAAACTTTTCAAGAAAGTTCCTTAAAATGAGATAATCCTCACTGCTCACAGTTAGACCCCAAGACCCACTTTCTAATTTGTTTGGTAGCCTTAAACTGTATCTCAGGGTCTTACTTTTTTTTTTTTAGGAATTCCTCGACAGCTGAGACAAACCCCCATCTGCTGATAAAGACCGTGTGACGTGATTTAAACTCTGTTTCCTAAGCTGTAAACTGGAATTAACTGTGCACAAGATCACAAATAGTAAACTGTAATCGGTTGTTTCCTTGATATTGTATCATATACTACAACTCCTTTCCATTGACAATATTTTGACCTTTGACCACTTTTATCCTCGAAGTACTTACAACACACACACACACACACACACACACACACACACACACACACACACACACTGCTCACTCAGTTGTGATGTGTGTCTGGCCGGAGTAATCACAGGTTTATCTCCAAGCAGTAACTCCCTACAAAGTGAAGACATTGACCAAAAGAAATTGTAAGAGCTTAAGGAAAGAGAAGTGGAGAGAATGAAAGAGAGAGGTAACGGACAGTTTTATTTTCCCGAGTGCCTCCAGCTGCATGTCTCGTGCAATGAGACAGAAGTTACTGTTTGCGAGTCTGTCTGTGTCTGTGTGTGTGTGTGTGTGTGTCCTGAGCTGGTTCATTCACGGTAATTAACGCCACTAGAATAACAGCCTGTGGAAACAAGTTGTTCTGCTCTCCTGGGTGTGTGTGGAGTCGGGTTTCAGAAAGGTAACACTGGAATCCTTCCACACCTTGAGCACATCAGTGACTAGTTAGAGAAGAGAGTTCACCTAAGTCAGACACTTGCATTACTGAGGCCCTTACGTGTCCGTGAGTGAGACTCCTTAAAACCTGATAGCACTGTTTTTCATTCTTTAAATTCAAACTGCACTCTTGGTTGCATTGCTGATTTTAAGTTAAAATAGTGATCAGATTCCGCTCACATATAGATATAATAATCGTATACTCGAAACTGTTTTTATGTTTTCAACACAACTTACAGAAAGATCAGAGGAAAGAGGTCAGAGACGGGAAGGGAAGCTCAGGAATCCTGGTCTGCAGGAATGTTGCAGACTCTGCAAATATTTAAGCACAGAGTTGGCAGGCTTCCCTCAAGAGTGCAGGACTGTTTGGGAACCACAATGTTTTAAGGCCCTGACCCACCAAGCAGAAGGCAAAGAACTAGTGGCGACGAAGGCCGCCTTTGGCGCCGCCTCACGTCTTAGCCAAAAAGTTGCACTAGAACACACCGCAAAGACTACAGCCGACGGCCAACCACCACGTACGCTCTGCGCATGCGTGAGAGGAAATAACTCCCCATGCAAGCAGGCGGCGGTAGTCCGTTGTTTTGATACGAGAAGACCATTTTCACACCGCTGTCACGCACCACTCGTACTATTGGTACTTCTAATCGAGAATAATGTCTGATAAAAAGTTGAAAATGGCAGTTATGGAGGTGCAACAGCTCAAGTTAGATATGAACCTTCTGATGCTGTTATTTTAATCATTTTATGTCCCTCTTTAGTTTTGCTACATCACTATTAACAGCCTCCCTACACGAGGCTCACCTGTGAAACTTTTATTACAATCAAACTTGAATACAGTCGCTTCATTTGTCACAGAAATAAATTCTGCACATTCTGGATTCTGCACATCCTAAACCACTGCTGTCTGAGGAAATATCATCAAGACAAAACATAATGTTATTTAAATTTAGCTTATGTGTTTGTTTTTTTAAAACAGCAGAGTATGGAGCCACATGAGCTCAGAGAGAGCCGCTTTTAAAGATGTGAGTCATGCTGTCATAGGCATGATGACAACTGTGCTGGAGGAGGTGTGAAGTGGTTTATATGTAGAAGCGGAGGAATCTAAGGTCACTATCAAGCTCCCCCTCCCTCCCCCATCTTCCTCCCCGTGTCCCCCCCCCCCCCCCTGTACCAGGCTGTTCCTCCGTGAGATGTCAGAGACCATTTGTCTTCTGCATCGCTCATGCGCCACACACACTCGTTTTTGTAGCCCTGCAAACCCAGTGCAGACCTACTTTTGCATGCTTGCTGAAATAGAGGTCTTCTTTGTTTAATACATCAACCACAGAGCTTGGTGTGTGTGTGGAACTATTTTCTCTCCCTCAAGCTCTCTCTGTTTTACAAAAACATTTAAGCACACTCGTTTTTCTCCTTCTCTCTCTCCTACGACTGGGTTTAAAAATCGATTTTCATCTGAGTGGTCTGATATCGATTCATAAAATCCAAAGATTCATCTTTTAATAGGCTATACACCCTTTCCCCCCTGTCCATTCAGATCAGTTTGTCCTTCGTATTTCTGTGCTGTGAGCAGGCTGTGATGTTTACTACAGTCTGCAGGGGCATCTCATTGGCCCTTACATGTCAGCTGATCGCAGGTTCGCCTCTGATTGGTCGACTAACCAAAACAAGAGCAAAACAAGATGTGTCTGCGTTATCCGAGTGCGCTAACAGAAGTTACACTATTTCACTAAAATGTATTTTATTTGATTTGATTGCACCTTTATTTAACCAGGTAATTAACCCATTGAGATCAAGGGTGACCTGGCCAAGAGGGCAGCAGCACACGTATACATAAATCATCACGGATTACCTTCACTTCTGGAGGATTGGATCCTGACAGACGCTGAATATATTCACAGATCCTTTCAGTGGGATTGGAGCCTGGGCTGCCTGCTTGGAGGACAATAGCCTTATGTGTGTAATGCCAAGGAATTTGTGTATTTAGTCAATTTCTGAGTACGTTTTTTTTCTGTTTAATTTAAAACAGATTTTGATTCATCTCTTTCCCTCCTCAAGTCTTGAATGATCAACTGTGAAAAGGTGATCTTAGCTGACACAGACTTACCATAGCCTGGTGAAGACGGTAATGGAGCTAAAAAGTATTTTCACTCGGCTGGTAAGCCAGGCAGTTAGTTACACTCTTGCATTAACATTAAGTTGTACAACTACCTGAAATTGCAGACTTGTACTTACAGTCAGTGAACTTGGCAATCTGAGATGAGACCGCTGGCTAACTTTTACAGCTCATTAGACACCAATAATGTCAGCAATGAATGGCACTCAGCCCTCCCTGTGTGTGCGTGGAGAATGGCTGTTGGTCATGTGTGTTAGACTAGCTGCAGTAAGCCTTAACTAGGACTTCCTGACCTTGTCATGTTGATACCCATTAAAGTTCCTACTGGTTAAAAAAATACAATTTAGTTTTATGTTTATGTGTCTTTAAAGTCATCTATACGCCAGGCACAACAATACAAATGAGAGTCTTTCAACTCTTTAATGTTGATGACTGGGACAGACACTAGGCTTGTCATGATACCAGAGTTTTCTACTTTGATAGGAAACTAGTAAAAATCATAGTGTGTCAATACATTTTCAGGGTTTACATTAAGCCAAACATTTTTTTGTTCAGCTGGCTCAGGAACATGACGTGATGGAAAATAACAGAATTGACTCTTGATCTGATCTGCTAAGTAAAAACGTTTTCTAAATCTTTGAGTTCTTCTTCCGTTTCCTCCTCGGGTCTGTTTGCCGTCCTCTTGATGCACCGTTTGCAAGTCCTGGGCATCTGGCTCTTGAGCTGGATGTTCACAAAGATTTTTATCATAGGTGCTATAATCAATGTCCGAGTGTTTTAAGTAACAGCGGGCATGGGCGGCTGCCCGTAGCTATGGCACACATGGGCGGGCTGAAGCTGTCGCGGTAAACAATGAGATGATTTTACAAGAATCGGATACGGAGCGCGGAGGGAATGCTACTTTCAAAATCATGCTAGTTTTCGAAAATTACCAACCCTGCCTTTAACTGGGAGGGTTTATCCCCAAAACAGATTATAGAACCCATTTTAAAATGTTCCATCTCAGTTATCATTCATATTCAAGAAAAAGGAGACGCTGATGTCTCTCTGAGAAAGTCTGCTCTCTGTATTTTAAGAATTTGATATGCTGTGACTGTGCTAGGGACATTTCTGTGTGGCAATCATCGTGCAATGGTCAAACAGTAGGGACTACGTAAAAAATTAATGCACAGGTTACATTGCCAACTCTCCACCTCTGCTCTCTCTCCGTCCATTACAGTCACTAATGTAACTTGTGTACATATATGAACGTCGGCAGATGCTGCCCTGTAAATGAGAACGGTCTGTCTGTGTCGGGGCTGTCTATGGTTTGACATAGGGCAGAGCAGGACATGGCAACATTTTTAATTTCTATGTTAAAATGACCTCCCCACTGGCCGACTGATTGTTGTTGCAGTCTTGATAATGGTATTGGAGCCATGTTTATAATCGTGAAGTTGGGAGTAATGGAGAGGAATCATCACACAGCGTTCAGGAAAGATGTGTGTTTATCCTTAGACCCTGGGGACAGCTGCTTGAAACCACTGACAGGGTGAAGATGTCAGGACCTTAGTCAGCTGCCCAGCACAGACCCTCTGCACCCGTCCAGAGTGCAGACAAGGCCAGCAGCCTTACATGCAGTCATGCTGCTCAGTGCAGCAAACACATCAGTGGGGGAGGGTGTGTGTGGTTGGTGGTCTGCAGGGATAAGACGTACTGAGCCGAGGAAAGTTGCACACTGAACTGAACATCGTGTACCAAACTGTTCTGTACAACTGCATGTTCAGTCTTGTACATATAAAGAAATTGCAATATTTTCTGCAGTGATTTGATAATCATGTGTGGTCCTGCTTTCTCATACAAAGGAACACAATGTTACATCCATTGGTGTGTTGCAGATTTTCACTAGACAGAGCAGTACGACTGCATTAGGGTGCATGCATGATTTCATGAAACATTGACCACTGTTTTGTTGAAGAGACATTCAGCAGTACTTACTCAGAGTCCTTTTTGTATCCGCTAAAAGTCACCAGTCCGCTGTTTCATCTTTTACAAAATGGATTGAATGCTAACACACACATATGCATGGAAAGTCGCAGGCAGGCATGCGGGCTGGAGAGGACGGGAGGGATTTTCCCATACTGCCTCTGCAGCGACTGCCCTAGATTCCAGCAAACGATTGTCTCGATTCAACTCAGCTATTATTAGAGCTGTATTACCAGGAGAGATGGATGAGAGGAGGGAGGAAGGAGAAATGCAGAGGGGAAGAAAAGTTACTGAGAGGAAACAAAAGCACGTCTTGTTTCTCCTCCAGTTTGTGTCCTTGACTTCTTCTGAATATTCAACGCTTGGTCTCTTTTGGTTTCCATCAGATGTGAGCATCTAGCTCTCTATAATACTCAGACTATGGTTCATATAGGCTAAAGGTGTGATAAAAGTTGTCACCACAGCTTATAATCTGACTAATAATCTGGCTCCTACATTTGTTTTAGCTTATTTTTGTGTAATCTTGGTACGTTTTCTTAGTGGTCTTTTTCGTGGTTAGTTAATCTGTGACTCCGTACTTGCACAACATTACAGCGATAACAAGACCGATGCTTACAACAGGATCTGCTTTTTGACTGAACTTAATGGCAGAGATGGTAGACAACTGGTACCTCCAAGAGGAAACGTGGGGATGTAACAAAATATTTACATCATGTATGTTCGATCTTCATACTATGACAATCAGCACCTGTCCAAAAATTAGGTTTTAAAAGTCGTACATGTCGCAAGTATTTGTGCAGAATCCTCCCATTGCAAACCTCAGAGGTAGAGGTAATGTGGAGCATGATGTGGATAAAGAATGAATATGCAGTCTATATCTGCCTGTAATGAGAATATAGATATCTTGCTACCAAGGTGGACATGCTAGCAGTCCAAAGAAAGACTCAGAGATGTGTTGTGAAACCGATTTATTGTGATTCTTTTCAAACTTGTACGAGTAGTGCGAGGCGAAAATTCTCCCTGCGTCTTGTTTGATAATTTCAAGAAGAGCCCAGCACACTTTTTCAAGAGAGCTGATGAACATATTAAGCCAACAAACCGATCACTTGGAGTTGATGTACAGACAGTATTAAAGTCTGGTCCTGACAAAGAATTGGATGTCTTCCCAGAGGGTCACAGGTTCAAACCTATTGGAATCAGTGGTTAACGATGCTGTATGCTGGTTTCTGCAGTTTTTTTGATTCCTGCGTTATTTTAAAACGTTCTATATCTTTCATTTCTTCTGATATCCTCTATTTTTCTTTGAATTCAGACACAAATGAGGTGTGGATGTATTTTTGACAAGAATGTGTGTGAATTAAAGCCGGTTTTATTTTTGACCTACGTTCCACAGCGCTCTATTATTGTCCCACGATTAAAAAAACATCAGTAAGCCACACTGGCTGAAATATTCCTGCACCATTAAGACACAGATGTGATGCTAGTTAAAATCAAACTATTTTGATACCATGGCAAGAAAACTAGAAGTCCTAGGCACCCAGGATCGGGTAATTTCTGCTTTTAAATTTAAAGGCAAACTCCTGCAACTGTCTAAATTGCACAATTTCATGTGTGCTTCATGTGGAAGAAAAACATCCCGCCTGGTTTAGAAGTATTTTCCTCGTAACACGTCGACAACAACACAGGGCTATTTTTGGATGTGCCTTTTCCTTCCCTCTCTTCCTCTCACCTCTCCCTCCCTCCTCTCCCGGGCCCACACATCCTTCTTATGGAGGAGATGAAGGAGAAATAAAGGAGGAGAGAAGCTGGGTCACATCACTGTGCTCAGGGCTGTATACTTTTTCTCTCGCTTGCTCCCCATATTTTTGTCATTCTCTCTTTTTCTGTCAGCCAGCTTTATTTCTTCATCTCTAATTCCTCTCGCTGCTTTTCCTAATTTCCCCACAAGTCTCCAAACTCTGTGTCGTTGTCGCCGTCTTCTCCTGTCTGCTCTGGTTCCCATGTGGGTTTATCCGAGAGAGGGAAAGGCAGACAGAGAGAGAGAGAGAGTAGAGGAAGAGATGACCTTGTAGAAGAAGGGATGTCTCTTCATGCTGTCATTGGCTATTACTTCAGCTCATCTGCTCTCTTTTTCTATCGCTCTCCTTCACATTACTTGCACCCCAGTGAAGCTCCACAACAGAGCCACTCTTCTCCCTCTGTGTCCTGTCTGTTTGTCTCTGTTGTGTTGAAGCAGTAGCCTGGTCACAGTCTAAGCTCATCTTTCCTGCAGTGTTGTTAAACTGCATTTTATTAGTTTGGTGGTGACTTAACGGGAACATGATGAATGTTTTCCTGACCTCTGCTGTGTTTGTCTGTGTTGCGTAGATCTAAATCCGTTACTGGTGGACTTTGGCACTCAGTAATGTTGATGGTCTTTAGAGTCTTTCAGTGTTTTTCACAATGAGTGGTCTTTGGTTCATGCAGAGAGACACCACATACCAAACACAGCTCATTCAAAAGAGGTGAAAGACGGAGCCAAAAAGGCTCGCCCTGTCCTGAAATACTAAACATCTTCAATGTGTTCGAGCTTATTCAGTATAAAAAAGCGAGAGGGAAGTTGACTGCTGCTTGTGAACATTTTAAAGTTAGAAATAAAGAAGCACTATTCGTCTTTGAGTGTGAAATCTACTCCTGAAGAGATGTTTTGGGATGTAAAATATTGCACAAGAGAAGTTTAAAAGAACAGAGTTTTACCCCAAGTGTAACCAACAAGCTGGTTTAATGTGATTGAATTGTCAGTGTTTTTGTTTTCACATAGATGAAAGGTGTTTAAATGAAAGTTTAAAATACTTTAGCATGTAAGAAGTTACAGTTTCTGTCCTGACAGCAGTGGAACTGTTGATGTTTGTGCTGAATAGGTCAACACTTCGCACACAATTTCTTGAAATTAAGGGGAAGCATATCTTTGGCAGTGATTGTAGTGATGACGAGCTGTGTCATGTTTCAGACTGTGCAGGATCACCGTGTCTGCAGGGTAACAATGTCAAAGTGTGGCTAACATTAGCAGTGCTAGCACCACCGTCCTTTGGTTCTCTACAATTGCTTTGATCGATTTGCCAGTTTAAGCTGACGCAGCCTACAACTCTATCGTCATTTTCTAGATCAAAATAAATTAAACTAAACTGCACTGCTCCTACGAGATGCCACCTCTCCACTTCGCTGGGTAACATCCAGGAGAGCGAGGAGAGCCGGTTTATTGCTTCCTCCCTGAATAGCAGAAGGTGCATAGATAGCTTGGACAAAACATTTGACTGGCATTGAGTTCCAGCATTTACAATAATTAAAATTCCTTCAACTGACTTGTACATTTGGTGCTGACTAGCAATGGTGACAATATCTTAAACACCACGAGTGTCTGTTTGCATTGTGTGTTAGTAGGACAGCTAGCAGGAGCTGTCGTTTGAAGCATAAATTATTGAACACAGCTGAACTGCGAGATGGGTTAATGTTTGAAAACCAAGTAGCACTGAATGAAGTGTGTGTATGTGTTTGGTAAAAATAAAAATACACCGGGAGGCAGTTGTCATGGCCTGAATGTTGTAGAGGCAGTCACACGGGAACAACAGCAGGCTTCAACTAAAAAACAGAATGATGTTCTGTCTTCCTCCATCCTTTCATCATCCTCACCCTCTTTGCTACACCATCTACCATCCACTACGTGTCTCCGCACTGAGCCAGGGATGGGCACTTGATCACATTTTTATTTACCACTTTGGCTTCTAAAGATTCTTGAAAAACGACGAACAGCGTTTAATTGTCATGTCGTGTTTTGCAGTGATACTGCGTGAAAGCGTCTTACATTAACGGCAGTGCAATTTTTCATTCTCATGCATACAGAACAATGTGTACTGCTCTGGAAAAACAGACCCAAATGTAGATGACATAGTCACTAGCTTCTGGTTGGTCAGTATTTGCATTTTCTTTTTGTGCTACGAAGCTACAAAACAAAGGACAGTAAAGAAAACGGCAGAAGTTAAAATCTTTTGTGAATGTTGCACTAACTCTCCAGCAGCCTCGTTTAATCTTCCTGTCCTGCCTCCACCCACCTTAATAATACGTGGGTTCTCTGTCGGCGGTGTACCTGAATCCATATGATTGCAGTGTCTTTCTCGGCACGTTTATTCGAGCAAAGATTACAGAGTAATAATGTGATTCCAATATTGACTAAAATAACACTAAATGCTTGTGATTTTTGGTGTAAAGGAACGACCCTACATGAAAAAATTGTCCTGCCATGTCCTTAGAAGCATTTTAAAGAAGTGAAGAACCCCTGCCTGTGAACGTACACTCAGAGTTTGTGTGTTTTGTACGAGGAGGGAACATCATATGTCTTTGCCCAAAGCAGCAGTACTTGAATTTCTGTTTTGCATGATGAGATTTCTTCTTCTCTGCTCACTCTTTTCCTGCACCGTGACATTCTCTCTCCTACTCTCACCTACTCTCTCCCTCTCTCTCTCGCTCTCATGTCTGCCTGACTGTCGGACTCTGTCGGTCTTGCTTGTTGGTAATTGCAAGGGGGAAGCGTGCCAGCCGCCCAGCGACTCAGAAGCTGCCTTATATATTCATGTACCTCTGGGGGACCATCTCTCCATCATCGTGTGTGTCTCTCTCCCTCTCTCCCCCGCTGATTGATATTCTGTAGCAGTAGAAAGGAGCAGCAGCAGCAGCATCATTTGGTCCGTTGTCAGGGAAGGGGCGCCTTGGTTACAGCGTTGTCAACCAGGTTGCTGTTGTTGTAGGTTATTCACTCACTTTCCAGGCAGCTTGACACCCCTCTTTATGTTTATCCTAATCATCCTCAGTTTATTCCCTGAAGTTGTATTTGACATCTTCTTTGTCACTGCGCTCTGATCTTCATCTCCTCTTTGTTCTTCACTTCACATTCCCTCCATTACTTCCCTTCGTTCCTTTTGTCCGCTTCATCCTTCCTTTCTGACCATTTCACGTTCCTTCATTTTCTTCTATCTGCTCATGCACACGCTCTTCTCTTCATCTCCTCTGTTCCTCGCCTCTCTTTGTCTGTTTCCTCCCACATGTCACTGTGTCAATGTCTTTAATCATCTCAATGCTTTTTTTTTTTGGTCTTTGATTTATGGCACAGGGAATAGCTTTGTCATTTCTTCTTTTCCTCTTTTTTAAAATGATCAAATGATGTTATTCTAATTATCAAAATGTCCAATTTTTTTTCCAACTGACTGAACCTCTTTCTCCTTTGTCCTCCTTTCTTGTGTCTGTTCACGACTGTCCTTGGTTTTTAAACTGATTATATAATTTTATATTTTTCTCAGTGTTGCACTTCATTCTTCTCACTAATCCTTTCAATCTTTTTTGCATTATTATTACTGCTATTTTGTAGTCGTCGTCGTCGTCCTCCTCCTCTTCTTACTCCTCATCGTCCTCCTCTTCTTCCTCCTCCTAGTCCTCCTCCTCCTCTTCTTCCTCCTCCTCCTCCTTTTCTTCCTCCTCATCGTCCTCCTCTTCTTCCTCCTCCTAGTCCTCCTCCTACTCCTTCTCCTCCTCCTCCTCGTCCTCCTCTTCTTCCTCCTCCTAGTCCTCCTCCTACTCCTTCTCCTCCTCCTCCTCCTCCTCCTCCCTCTCCTCCTCCTCGTCCTCTTTGTCTTCCTCCTCCTCGTCCTCCTCTTCTTCCTCCTCCTAGTCCTCCTCCTCCTCTTCTTCCTCCTCCTCCTCCTTTTCTTCCTCCTCATCGTCCTCCTCTTCTTCCTCCTCCTAGTCCTCCTCCTACTCCTTCTCCTCCTCCTCCTCGTCCTCCTCTTCTTCCTCCTCCTAGTCCTCCTCCTACTCCTTCTCCTCCTCCTCCTCCTCCCTCTCCTCCTCCTCCTCCTCCCTCTCCTCCTCCTCGTCCTCTTTGTCTTCCTCCTCGTCCTCCTCTTCTTCCTCCTCCTAGTCCTCCTCCTCCTCTTCTTCCTCCTCCTCCTCCTTTTCTTCCTCCTCATCGTCCTCCTCTTCTTCATCCTCCTAGTCCTCCTCCTACTCCTTCTCCTCCTCCTCCTCCCTCTCCTCCTCCTCGTCCTCCTCTTCTTCCTCCTCCTAGTCCTCCTCCTACTCCTTCTCCTCCTCCTCCTCCTCCCTCTCCTCCTCCTCGTCCTCCTCTTCTTCCTCCTCATCGTCCTCCTTTTCTTCCTCCTCCTCCTCTTCTTCCTCCTCCTAGTCCTCCTCCTACTCCTTCTCCTCATCCTCCTCGTCCTCCTCTTCTTCCTCCTCATCGTCCTCGTCCTCCTTTTCTTCCTCCTCCTACTCCTCCTCTTCTTCCTCCTCCTCCTCCTCGTCTTCCTACTCGTCTTCCTCTTCTGTGACCTTTCCTCACGCCTACATATACTGTTAGCTGAAATGAGTTCAACCATTGGGTTATTGGTTTCTGGCCCCATGTCCCCAGTCTGTCTTTTTCAAAGCTGAAGAAAAATAGATCGATGTTTGCTGCTTACGCATAATGCATCCACAAGAAGCGTTCCCTGACTGCTAAACATCCATGTCTTTCAAGCTCCACACTTCTGTTTGTTACACAGTGCTGTCTCCTGGGGGGCAAAGATGCATATCATTTAACCACAACAATCCTGGAGTACATCCTTCTCTGTGTCTCATTATGTTTGAATCTATGACACGAGCCAGCACTCTGTTATATTCTTCTGAAACTGTAGCAAATGTCCTGAGGCAATAATCATCCCCACTACTTTGAAACTGATTAATAACAGCTGCAATAACTAATTGGGTAATTGATTGGGAGAAGCTGCATTGCTTAATATTAAACAATCATTTTGTTTTGTTTTTTAAATGTCAAATATTTGCTGTAAGGATGCAGCGATGCATCAGTTGAACATCCGTCCTGTTGACGAACATTTGCCCATTGGGAAATAATGTGGCTTGCACCGATGTCAGTGGCCAGATTTAATGCTGCCAAGCTGGTGTACCTAACTGCTGCTTCAGAGAAGAGGTTTTTATTGGGCTGAAGAAGTCAACTGTTAGACTAATTTGTGTCTTGGTCAAACGTGAGAGAAATGTTGGCAGTGTGTGAGTCTTAAAACGTCTCTGACAAAGATCAGCAACATGCAGTCTTCAAGACATGCTCCAGTGACATTTCACGAGGACCGACTACTAACAAGTGTTAAAATACATCCTGTGAGTGTCACATAGTTCATTTGAAAAACAGACACAAAGAATTGCAAAGAAGTAACGAACAAAAAAAGATTCTTTGTGTTGACGTAACTTTTCCTCCAGCAGGACCAGCCATGTTTCTGTTGCTTAAAATAGTGGTTGTGTTTAAAAATCCCACAAGTTGTAATTCTGGTTGAGCTTGTGTGTCTCCAGTGTGTGTGTGAGTGTGGCAGTAGGGGAAGGGGGTTATGGGGTGGGGGGTAAAGGGGATAAAGGAGTCTTTTTATCCTGGCTAGTCTGCATGTTTTCTGTGCAGTCAAGCTCAATAAATCAGATTAGATTTTGTGAAGGATAGTGTTCAGTGTGTGTGGGGACACGACTTAGAGCTGGGAAAGGTTGGACATACGACGAACCAGGAGGCTCATGTAGCTGCTTGTAAACCTTAAAAACTCTCACAGAGTTGTGTTGGTCTTCTTTGCTGCAGAGTAAAAGTTACACGTCTAGGTTACCCTCAACAATCTTTACTCAAGAGTTTGATCAATGCATGGAATCGCAATCTTCAAAAAGCACACAGTTGTGAGTTTTAATCACACACTTTAGTAGCTCATATAATGTGTATATATAGTCACAGTGCAGCCTCTGTTCTCGTCTCCTCTGTACTCTGTATTCTGTATGGCTGTGTGGTTTTTCTCTGGCGCTCTGTTTAAAAGGCAGATTTTACTCCCCTCTCTGCATTAGTCGTTTGCTTTCATGCCTTGTGCTCATTGGCTGCCAGCGGCCTCCGGTGCAGCCAGCCAGAAAGCTGCTCAGTAGACGTTAGTGATAGGCAGATTATACGGCGCTGCGCCACTATATACACATTTCCTCATGTATATACAGTCATATAGGGTACATACATGAACTTTCAGGAACCTTTAACATGCACATGTTGTTGCATCTTAATAAGCTTTGACACCCTGACGATTACAAACACTTGTTCCTCTGTGTCTCTCCTGCTGGCTGCATGTCAGCTGTTGTTCTCTGCTGCACACTCAGGCCCCTAAAATGACCAAAACCTAGAAGTGGTAGACAGCTGCCTCCAACATGACAAGCACTGACTCTTTGTTTGCAATCAAAATATCAACCCTTCAAAGTGTCAGATCCTGAGTCTGTTTGTCATTATTTGTAATAGCAAAAGAACGATGGGTGGAGCAGCAGCTCTAATGAGCTGGAGGCAGCAGGACGCTTTTCTAAACTGAGATGGAGAAGAAATTAAAAGTGAATTAATAAATAAAGATCTAACCTATCAGCACCTCTTCTGTCCGGGCCTCCTCTCAAATTGTGAGACAAGAATAAGCTTGGCTCTGTTACGTGTCTTATTTGTGGCAGTGCAGCAGCTCACTTCACAGCAACAGCAAAATGAGTGACAGAAGAATTGAATCATCAAATTTAGAAACCTGAAACATCAGTTACAAATAATTTCACAACGTCAGGACGAGCACAGTTTACTGTTCTTTCTTAATAGTCATTTTTGTGTATTTATTGTTCAACATAAAAAAGGTTTTTTTGTTCTTGTGACATACGTTTACATTTTCCTCACCAGAAACTACAGAAGATACTATTTGAATTCTGAAACTGCTGATTAATTCGTTAATTGTTCCAGCGAGATGTGACAAATCCAGGTAGCATGTTAGTGCTGTTGCTGCAGATTCTGGGACCCCCTTTAAGTGGGTCCTTCTGGGGCCTTAATCAGCTGTTGGCTTTAAATCATGCAGCCACACACACACACACACATACACACGAGCATCATGTGCACAATGCAGAGCACTGTTGTATTGGATGGCTGGAGTGTGAGGTCAGCTCCATTCTTGTGTGTGCGTCAGTGTCTTTAATGAATGCTGTGAGCAGCTATAAGAACAGTGATGCACAGCCTGCAGTGACAGTGAGAGAGGTTATACTGATGCTATCAGCTGCTGTACACTGCTGCAAGTACACCGTCTGCTCTCCTTTGTTCTCTTTTTCAGATAGAAGCCCACTGAATCAGAGCTGCGTGTGAGTGTGTATGTGGCCAATGCTCACTACTGCCTCCTGTTACTATAGCAACAGACTCATCAGACACAGAGTTTTTCCCATTCCTTCTCTGTGTATGTTTTTCTTATACTGCTCTCTCTGAACTCAGTGTATTCAGTGTCCTCAGTGTAAAACAATCTGGATACGGGGTTGTGACAAACTTTGTTGATATTGATGATAAACTTCAGACACTTAATGAATGAATCTAAAAGCTGATTATCTCACATGCCCGTGTCCACCTACCTAACGTTTTTTTCTAAGCGCCAGCGTCTTTTTTTCAATTGTTTTCAATGAGTAGAGAGCGTTCGCTGTGCGGCCGCTCCGAGCGCTCAAGTTGAAAATCTTTCAACTTTTCAGAAAGGCGCTGTCGACGTTACCGGCGCTCTTTTGAAAATGTATGATATATTCCCCGTATTTTAGCCTCCTACGGATCGTGTCTTGTACTCACATCATCCTCTTTGCTCCGTGTCTGATCTGGAAACAAACAATCTCAAATATAAAACATGCAGTAAAAAGTAACGGAGCAGTGTCGGCCGTACAGCGACCGTTGTCAACAGACTGTTGTCATAGAGACAGGACGGACGTGCAGCGCTTTTCTTCCAGCGCAAAAACGCTTAATGCAAGAGCTCCCGAGCTCACAGCCAGCGCTTTTCTGCCCAAAAAAACGTTAGGTGGACACGGGGCCTTACATTTCATATGAACCACTTGTTCTACTGATTCTAGTCACATCTTAATCACTGTTTAAACCCTGGACCTTTTCACAATACTTTTGAACCTGATGAAGGATTTAGTCAAGAAACATTTTTGAAAAAACGACACGAACGATAAGCTAGAAGTTGTTGTAATTTACTTCCCAGCCAAAAAAGTACGGCTGCAGAATGTAGGAGAAACTCTCTTTTTGACTACTCGCTGCCTTTTTCAGAGTTCAGTGTCTGTTTGTTTTGGAGAGCAGGAGACCTCTGCAGTTTATTTAGCACCAATAAAAACCCTGCAAGCAATGAACAGCAATGAATGTCTATTTACTGAATCAAATCACACTACCATTAAAAAGGGTGAAACTGTTTGGTGAACATTTCAATCCTGTAAGGGAACTACATGAAACCTTGGGTTGTCAAGTTTACCAGACTTCTTCTTTACCTGTTAACATAGCATGGCAACCGAAATAGAAGTCCTAGGCAGCCAATATTACGTCTTTTTTTTAGTTTTCATTTGGCTTCAAATTCAAAAAATCTTAATTGCACAAATATGTTGGCAACATTTCTGTACCGAACGTATTTGTGATATTTGGACAGTGCTCTCTGTTTCACTAACGTCAGCTTTTAAAACAAAAAAAAGACTAAAAATCTGTTTTCTTTTTAAAGCGTCAGTATTTTTCAGTACTATTCTATAAAGGCACACATGCATCGTGTGTTTAAACACTGACTGTGTGTGTAGCTGTCACAGAGCGATGACACATCACTCAGGCCGGGGTTTGTACATTACAGCTTTTGAAGATTAAAACTCGCTACGACTCCTATACACACGTCCACATACACACGTCCACATTCACACGTCCACATTCACACAAAGTGAGTGACACAACAGGTTTAGCAGGAATGTCTCTCTTACTCTCTCTGTTGTCGCGCCTCTTTGTGTCGCCATACAAAAGGCACATGCACAATTTCTAGAAGGTTTGAGACCGCCCGCCCCTGAAATCTTCATAGCTGTTTGTAGGACGGGGAGGGGGGCGTGTGATGTAAAAAGGCTTGACTTAAGAAGGATGCACCAACAGCGTCTGACACTTTGATGACAGGTTTTTTTTTTTTTTTTTTAAATCGATGCTACATGAAATTGGACATATTGACTTGATAAAAAAAGTGTGTTCACACATTGGCTCACCCCAACTTCATGCAGAATTTTGAACTCGGGGCTGGCATGAAAACTTCCAGATAAAGTTGGGGTGAAAATTCGGCTTGTTTGTTTTTTCACATGGAGCTCACCCTGAAGATTTCTTGAACATTTCAGGAGTTTTGTTCACGTGTGAATCGGGCTAAAAGGGGTGCAGTGACAGCTGAGGACATGGTTATTATTGAAGAAGAATGAGAAACATTTAAGTATTCACAATACATTCAAATAGATCAGATCAAGTTCTAACTATTGTCTTCTGTGCAGGATACGAAGGTGCTCACTGATAAAACTGTCTTTGTGTTTTTATTGCTCTATGGTGAACGGAGTGTGGCGCTTAATTAAAAGCTGATTGTTGGACAGTGTGTGTTGTTCCACAGGAGGCTGTAAGGGGGCTGCTTCCAAGCAGTGATAATGACCACTTCTGTGTTTGTTGTCTGTTGTCTTTTTTCAGCACTGGCCCACTCAGCACAGCACTATAATTTCCTGTCCATAACCGGTGTTTTGTTGGCCCAAGGGCCTTTGGGCACCAGTTGTCACTTGATAGAGTTTTATTTGGTCTGGGCTGACAGACAGACTGGCCATCATGTGATGCATGCATATCTGTTTTTATGATATTAAGTGGTACTCTTTCAGCTGATAATGAAACAGTAGCAGCCTTCTTTTTCTTTTTTACCGTAATCACATCAGCACTGAGAATCAAAGGGGCACTGATTTTATGCAGAGTCAGATCTTTTCCAATATACAAATTCTTTCAGGGGGTCATCATGAAAATCTGTAAAGAATACAACCCCTAATTTTGGAAACACTTAAACCCTTGACGATAATGTTGGGGAATGGTGGTGAGACATAAAATATAGATGGAGGTAGTAACAAACAGAGTGATAGTAAACAAAGGAGGACGGGCGGAGGTAGCTGCCCTCAGTATGTGCTGGCTGTGGGGACTGATCACTCAGTCGACTGCAGCAGTGCATTATGGGAGACAGAGGGGGAGGGTGGGAGGCTGTACGAGGAGAGATGCACTCGTTGATCCCACTTCCTCTTTGCCTATGGAGGCAAGAGTGGGGGAGGGGTGAGTGGTATGGAAAGGACGGCTGAGGGAACATGATGAAATGAGATGAGGAAAGAGAGGCTGATGAATTCACTCACACACACACACACACACACGCACACACACTTTGATGCACTCAGAGAGACATGCACATCAGTCATATCATATTTATGGGGCAAATAGAAAGGCTCTGAGTCTCACCTATACATGTTGGAATACTTTGACGTTAACACTGATCAAACTGAATTGATTATCAGCTTCAAACAGCTGCTGTTCATGAGCTCATGTGCATTCAGAATTATACATCACATGAAACCGTGAGTCCCAAGTTTGACCCTGAGATTGCGGGCTTTTATGTACAGCGTGTCTGTTACGTGTAGGTGAAGTATCTTCATAGTAGGGCTGTGCTTCCGTCCTGATTTGATTTGTATTGTTATTCTGAAGTTTTGCAAAACAACATTTAAAGAAAACAAGACATGCATTCTCTGCTCATTTTCTCTTTTGGCTGTTTTTCTGTAAACGGAGATGACGTCACGATGGAAAAAGTTTCCAATAAAAATCCTGATGTTTAAGTGAATCATTGTTTTCCATCCCTTTTATCAAGACACCTAATGGCTGACTGAAGTACCTTAATTCCCCCTGATAACATGTACATATTCAAACAAACCTGCAACCTAGGGCTGGGTGATACGACCTCAAATCAACATCACGATTAATTGAACATTTGACCTCGATTACGATGAATGAACGATTACTTCGTGTTTGTTTTTTGCCCTCATAGTTCACTGACATGGTCTCTACTGTAAACATGCTCAACTATTAAAGCTGGGATATTGTTTCTAAAGACAGAGTGAATATCTGATGAACTATTTTGTGGTTATTTATTGGATATTTGGAACTCAAATCAAAACATCGCTTGAAATGAAAACGACACACTTCAGTTTTAAAGTAGAAATGAACTTCTCTAAAACTGTAGAAAAATAAATAACTTGCATTTCTTGCAAACAGTTTTTCTGCAGTGTTTACATTTGACTTCTTTTTGTTCTGTGTCGTCTTCCCTAAAGACAAAATGTGTCCAAACGACGGACATTGCTTCCATGTTGCTGACTGGACGTGTCGTCACGTGACTCTGCCCTGAAAATAATCTAAATAATCGACACGGGCAAGATGACGTCGGTTAGAGCTTCTGAATGTCTGTTTGGATTAATTTCTCAGCCCTACTGCAACCTCACTGAAAAACCCAGACAGTAAAACATATAATAAGCAAAGTAAGGTTGTGAGTGTTGATATCAATCTCATAATAATGATAAAAACCGTAATAACTCACAAATGGATCTATTGACCTTGGACACACGTGCATATAGATTAACAAAGTCATTCTCCAACTAAAGTCCTCCCCCTGTTGTATCTGACATTCCTATCATGTGTTTAAAAGAAGGCGTGTAATGTGGGTCATGGTGCTAAAGGGTGCAGCTACCTGCGCTGCGTTAGCTGTAGAAATGTTACATTCCTCATCTGAAGCTCAAAAACCAGACTGCTCCGCCTGTTGTTTTGCTCTGTGATGTTGTTATTAAACGTGTTCTCTCTGTTTACTCTGCAGGTTTATGTGGAGTTTGACGACCAGGAGTGGGAGAAGAGAGAGTGGGTGAAGGTCTATGAGGATTTCCAGCTGTTTCTACTGGAGCACCAGCTGGTCTGGGCCAAGAGGAAGGAGGGAGCAGGAGGAGGAGGGGCGGGAGGAGGAGCAGGAGGCCTGTCGCAGGGACCCAAGGCCAAACACATACAGTGGCCTGCACTGGTAGGATCTTTGTTTTCTATTTATAGGCCAGACACTGTAATAGAACGAGTCAGCCATGTGATCACGCTGCCCACACACTGACCACACCACTGAGTTCTCTTCATCTCGATCCAAAACCTCAGGATCCCTCTTCATTCCTGCTGTGTTGCAACATGTATTTCTCTTTGTGAGTGATCACCCTGCGTTGTGTGTCACGTCTCTGTCATGGTCTCCATCAGCTCAGCTTTGTTGAGTCTGTCAGAGATTTTGGCCTCCTTTGTGTTGGGCTGTTTTTGCTGAGCATCTTTTTGTAAGTTGTGGGAAAGTTTCTTCTCTACTTTGTCACAATTTATCAAATCTCCTTCAGTAAATGTTGTTGTGTTGTGATTCATTTTTCTTCAGTTAAGATTCTGATCTTCACCTGAGGTCACCTGTTTAAACTGCAGGAACGTTTCTGGGAACCATAGAACCATCTAAGAAACTTAGATACCTGTATCTGCACTGGAGGAAACCAGTGCTTAAGTTCTGTAGCCGCTCAGCCGTAGTTACTTGCCACAAATCAGATCCTGCTCTAACACAAGTCCTAGCACATGGTGTTGTTTCTTTGTTAATCACAAACCTCACAGCGCTGCTACAGTCTGGGCACAGTCATTTGCAGCGTAGAGTAGCAAGGAGAATTAACATATTGATAAAAGTTAGACATCTCCTTTAACTTTTCTGTTGTTTGATGATTTGAAAGTGTAGCCAGGATTGTGCAGACTGGATGTTTCGTTCACTACTAGTACAGAAAAAAAGGATCTCATGTAAAAGAAGAGGTCTAGCTCTTGTCAGCTGAATTGATGGGTGTGCTCTCTGCCTTGGACCGTGTAAATCCAGAACTTTACAGATCAGTAGTCACATTTTTACACAAAGTTGCTGCGAGTGAGGGACAGTGCAGCGGTGGCCATTCAAATTGTATGCAGGTTTGCGAATCGTACAAACAGTGGAGTTGACAGAGTAGGTGACAATGTCTGAGTACACTGGCATCATTGTCAGTTTTTTGGTACCAAAACATTGAAGATGTATTTGTGCAATTCAGGCAGTGTGGAGGGGTTTACCTGCACTTCATAAAACCACAGACTGTATACAACATGGAAGTAGTCTCAGTGTCGTCACCCATTGGTTACTGAAGGGGCATTTTGAAGCCCAATGATTGTGATTGCAGTATTGATAATGCTTTTTCTTTTTTTTAAAGATTTCATTTTGGGCTTTTTTAGCCTTTTATTGTAGAGATAGGACAGTGGATAGAGTCGGAAATCAGGGAGAGAGAGTGGGGAATGACACGCGGGAAATGAGCCACAGGTTGGATTCGAACCCGGGCCGCCCGCTTGGAGGACTACAGCCTCCATACATGGGGCGTGCGCACTAACCACTGTGCCACCAGCTTTTTCGACCTAACATTTAACGTAGTAACAGACAAAGATGTAGAGCTGAGGCGGGCTTTAAGCCTCACAGCAGTTATCCTTTAGAAAATCAAAACGGACGAGTTATCTAATAATTCACCCTCCATGCAGTTTGTGCTGATAAGGACTCAAGGAACTGCAGGTTTTTTACTTATGTATTGGCTTAACTTTCAACACCTGAGGTTGTTTGACACAAGGCATTTCTCGATATTGGGTGCATAGGACTTTTGTTGTCGTAGTACCAAAACAGGTATCGATATCCTATCATTTTTACTACTATCGTATCAAAGGTTAAAATTCTGGTATTGTGACAACCTTACTACAGATAACGTTACGGAAGAAGCTCCTCATTGTCAAACTTGTGGTGGTAACAATTGGCAACTGTTTCTTCAAATGAATTAATTTACGAGACATTTCCTTTAAGCAGCCTTCCTGATTTTGAAGTCATTGAAAACACAGAAAAAGAGGAAACCATGCTGTCAGTAGATCGTTGGTTGAACCATACTGGACTGTAAATATGATGTGTAATGAACAAGAATAAAATGTCCTTGTTTCTGAGTTGTTAAAAACAGAATTGTAGGTGAATGTATTGTTAAAAAGGGCTAATCTGCAAACTTTTGGGTTTAAGTTCTCCAGAGTAGAGGCTGCAGATTGTGAAGTGACGGTTAGAGTAAAGCAGTCAACATATCTAAAAATAGTTTTGTCACCCTTTTGTGTTTTTGTGGGTCAATTGGCTGCACGTCTTTGTCGTTCTCAGTCAATCCTGATGCTGAGTTTCCTCTGTGTCTCTATTGTCACACATACATACTCGCATGCTTTGGTGTGGAGGAAGTGCGGTTGCTGTGGTGTTTTTGTTGTTGTCTGCATGACGCACATGTGAGACGACGGGGTTTGTGTGCTGGCATGCTGCAGCTGGGACAGTGTGGATGTGTGTTTCTCATCTATTTAGTCTGTCGGAGCCGATTGTTTCTTTGTCTGTCGCTGACTTGAAGGACTGGATTTGTTTGACATTGACAGCATTTGGTTTTCAGACTTTGTGCATGCTTGTCTGCGAGTGTGTGCATGGAAATGTGATGCACTGTTTTGATTATGTAACAGCAGAGTGCACAGCGCCATCTGGCACATGTTTGGGAGATAAGAGTTCAAAGACTTTCTCACACACACACACACACACACACACACACACACACACACACACACACACACACACACACACACACACACAGTTTTTCCTGCTTGTTTTTCTCTCTGTCTGACTCCTCCTCCTGTTTTTTGCTTTCACTCATTCGTCATAACACTGCCCTTCTGCTGCTATTGTCATGGCAACAACGTCACAATCTAGTACAGACACACATGCAGCTGGAACATGGAGCTGTAAGCCTCAAGAAGAGTGAATCACTAATTAATAAATTAAATAAATTAAACATTAAAGCTAGTGTCCAGTGGTAATGAATTAAAAACAAAATGATCAGATAGATAGAGCTCAAGTTTGACATTCAGCAGAATTATAGATTTCTTTTTTCATCGTTGTTTTCGTGTATTTTTCATTGACAGAAGCGTTTTTAATCAAAAGTTCTTGCAAAGAAAAAACAGTGTCTGAAATGTTTTTGTCCAGATCTGTTGTTATAGAGAAGTTTGGGTCATTTAATTAAACGTACAGTTTGTAAAATCCGCCACCAGGGGGCTCTCAATCAAAACAATAACAAAAGATGACGTTGAGGCTGGCGGGGAATCATGGGAGTTCTCTCTGCTACTTTTTTTATTAATTTAGATATTTGAATGTAAACATTGTCATAAAATTCTACATACTGTACCTTTAAAGGAGCAATTTAATTAAAAACGTGCGGACGCATTTGGCTGAAAGTTACCAGTTTAACAGGTCACCCAATGAACTGAAAAACTGGTTCCACTGGTTTCCATTTAATTTTTCAGGTTTCCACATCCACTTCTAATATTAAACTTGTTTGTCCCCAGCTACTTTGACAGGCTGTTAGTCACTTTGCAGTGGCAATGACACATGGTGCAACTGAGGATAATTGGGGACATATCAGCTTACTATTCGACACTTTCTGCTGCTGCTGTGTCGAGCCGGTCACATTTACAATGCTCCTACCGCTCTTGTGTATACTGCATCTTTTGACAGCGTTAATTTTTAAAGGCTGTGCACAGTATAGAATATCTCCGGCCTAAGACGTGGAAAAGGGAGAGGAGTTGGCAGAGAGCAGACTGCAGTGCATCAATTCACTTTCTGTATATTGGCTGGATTGTGTTGCTCACTCCAAGCCAGTTTGGTGACATTTACAAAGCAAGCGCTGTGTACACAACACTTGCTAGCTTACTCGGAATTTGTAAGAAGTTTATTGGATTAAAAACACTCCCAACCTTTAACTTTATTACGAAGAGAGCCCCACTCTGTGCTGTAGAAGTAAACAAATGAGCAATTGCGACATTCTTTATCAGTCAGTTCAGTCAGAAAGAGGCTGAATCTGGAGGGAAGTCATCAAGATTGTTGACTTAATGTATCTTTCTATTGTCGTATATCTCTGTATTGCTCTCTACAACTTGGACTTTGAACTCTGCTGTTAAGTTTCTCTGTTCAACCTTCACCTAGAAACAGAATCACTGATTAGCCCTTTAACAGGCAGAGCCAGCAGACTGCTAATTACATCACTAAACCTCTGTTAGCACCACCATTTAACACACACATGCAGTGTGTCTATTTTCATTCTCATTCTTTTATTCTTTTTAATTTCTCCTGTATCTTATTTATTTTATCCACACAGGTCTGTAGACTCCTAGACTCTAGATCAGGCCTATTCAACCCCGGCCCCAGGCTGACATCAGAGTGGCCCACGGATCAGTTCTATTTACAATTAAAAAATAAATGAATTACAAACGGGGGAAAACTTGTGAACGACGTCATTGTCGCCACAGTTAAGTGTTAAACACATCAGAGTGCTCCCGTTTAATAGAACATCTTTGGTCCTGTGCTCGCAGCCTATCACAAGCTTGTGTTGTTGATGGAAAAACGGCTTTCGCGCACTGTACTGCTGTGTCGGGCTTGCTTGTCTGGCCCCCAGCTCCTTAGCTTTCTGAAAATTTGGCCCCTGAACAATATAGTTGAATAGCCCTGCTCTAGATTATTGTTCATTGGTTATGTGTTTGAATTTACTCTTGTTGTTGTTTACTCTCCACCAAGACAGTGTAGGATCCTGTGTGCTGCCGGTTACAGAGTTATCTTGTGCACCTTGAAAAACATTTTAATGAAAGAAACTTCTATTACATATTTACTGTGAAAAAAGAAAAAAGAAAATTCATTTTTGTTTTTTGTCTCTTTATCTACTAATCAATAAATCATTTCAGCTCCTCAAGCAGATGAAAAGGTCATTGCGTCCTTGTATAAAGCTGATTTTTTGGACATGAACCATGCTGTGTGGTGCTTCCCCTGAGCCAGGTTTGTAATCAGTCACTGCAGTGAGTGCGGGGATTCCACACCGAGGCGTGTGCCGTTATGTCAGCTCTCCTCCTTTTAATAGCAAATTAGCTGTGAAGAACAAAGACCCAGCTCAGCAGCCTGATCACAGCAGAATGGAAACACACACAGAGAAACAGAGAGAAGGGGACTGAGGGAAGTGAGGGCTTTCTCTGCCGGCCTCTGGTCCACTATGGTAGGATTGATCAGTGCTTCAGTGGTGCTAATTACAGCAGTAGTTGTGGGAGCAGTAGTAAGAACATTAATAGATCATGTACCGCGGGTAGTACTGACAGCTGCAGGAGGATGCAGTAATTCGATAATCAGTATTACAACTGGAAGAGTTCCAGATGAAGTATCAGCTGCTATGTTAAGAATTTATCCTAAAGATGTGTTGAATACTCCATTCTGATTGGTCAATATTGACACTCTGTTTTATCTGCTGTAAATAAACTTTTGCTACAGATTAATTTCTAATGAATAGTTCTGGAGGACTACATCCATGCATGTGTGTCTGCAGAAAGAAGTCCAGTATGTTTAAAGAGGACATATTATCCCGCTTTTCAAACAGTCCCCTGTGGTCTAAATGTGGTCTAAATAAAAATATAACACGAATCAAGCACCAGAGGAGGTTTGTGACCCTGTATAAACCAGCTCTCTCAGAATGCTCCATTTTGGTGTGTGTGTCTCTTTAAATGCAATGAGCTCCCCCTCACCTCGCGGGGTGTGCCGACCGGTGCAGACACAAGTTCAGCTTTGAGCTTCCAAGGCAACTCGTCAGCGTGCCCCCTGGGAAAAACATGGCTGCCGGAAACAACACAGGAGGGGAGGATATATATATTTTTTTTACCAGAATCTCACTGTGACATCATAAGGAGAGCAAATTTGAAACAGAGCCTTTTTCGCTGTGTTGTAAGACTTATGCAGAAGACAAACAAAGGACTGGATGGATTTATTTCAGTTTGTGGGTTCATAGACACTCAGGTTACCCAAATATATGTTCAAAAACACTGTCAACGTGGATTTTTCATAATATGTCCTCTTTAATGTCATGTTAAAAGATGACAGAGAAATCAAACATATCAGTGTTTTTGATACCAAAGAGAATGGATTTCAGTTTAGTCTTATATTAACTGATGGCAGCCTGTTGTCACTCCCAACTCGTCAAGTAAGAAAGCTGTGAGCTAACAAAGAGCCTGTTGGTAACCATGCATAGGCTCATTTCTAAATGCTGTTCTCCACCTTGTTGCTTTCATGTGCTGTTGATCGGTAAATGTGATTTGATGAACTGCGGTCAAGCTTGTTTTTATTAAGATTTTCAGGATTTTTACAGAGTATAAAGAATAAAATCAGACAGAAAAACAAACGAAACACAAAACAGGGCTTACATTGCAGGACATTATGCTACATTGCATCACTAGCACAACATTTCTTAACACAAACGTTTAAAGAGAGGGAAGCGGTGAGCTGTAAAATCAGTCACTGTCCGGGAAGTCCGTCAAATCGGGCAAAAAAGGCTGCCAGATGCTGAAAAATTAGTTAAGATTGCCCATCATGCCATACCGGATTCTCTCCACAAGTGAGGTCAGTTAGCCAGCTCTGAACTGAGGCACAGTGTCAGACTTCCAGAGATTTAATATCACTCTCTTAGCAATTACCATTCCCTACATGATAGTGCTCTGCACAGAGAGACTGTGAGTCACGCTATCTCTGGGTCGGTCAAGCTAACTTTGACTGCTTGTGGTGATTATTGGCGTTGTCGCAATGTGTTTAATATTGAAGAAAACGCAAACACTACTGGAATGAATAGAGGCACATTTTGATTTGTTGTGTCTTAAAATGCAAAGTTAACACTTATGGATAGCCAAGGACTGAAAAAGTTACATTATTAAAAACATTTTTTTATCCGTGGCATATATCCCTAAGCTGATCCTAACCTTGATGTACGTGATCTGTTTCACAACTACTTACAACAAATGAACATGTTCCTTAAAGGCTCATTGCATGGTCTTTAACACGAGGCACAGCTTTTGAGTTTTTTCCTGTATAAACGCCCGTGTTAAAGTATTAATCTTCAGCAGGACAGTTTTCATGGTTAATGTTTCAGCCACTCTCCCATCATGACAAAAATGAACTGGAATGACCATTATAAAATATGTGTCCTGCAGATTATGCGTCTGTTTTATTGAATGTTTGTGTGTGCATGTGAGTTGGGCTTAAGTGTATTGCCCCAGGACACATGGGACATACGGCTGCAGGAGCTGGTGATTGAAACCCCCGACCAACGACTCTCCCACTGAGCCACATCCGCCCCTATGTTCCTGTGTTTGTGTAATGAAAGGTGGAGTCAGGTGATGTTTGTCTGCAGTGTCATTTGTCTCTCCTGAGGATAACCTTAGCTCTGTTTACTAATGAAACTGTCCATTTCATCACACAACTCCCACACTGACACACACACATGCACATAAACAAGCAAAAGCACACACACATGCACATTGAGGTTTTTGACCTTTAGCTTTTAGTCAACACTAATCCATTAGAGTATGCAAGAGCAGCTGAGTGTGTGTGTTTGTGTGTGTGTGCACAGCTGTTCTGTGTGTGCTGATGCAGGTGTCTTTTAATAGAAAGAGGGATGACAGCCACTCAATGAGAGGTGTTGTATAAATTAGAGTCTGTGGTATGTTTGCATGCTGATGTGTGTATGTATATATATATATATATGTGTGTATGTGTGGTTGTGAGAGACAGACGATCCTTGTTGTGAACGGAGCTGTTGCTTTTACGGCAGCAGTCACTAGAGACAGGACCTGCCTAGGGCTGGGTCTGGTCTGTTGTGTTGTAAAGTTCCAAGTGACCCCTCCCCACTGACAAGAGGATCATAACTCACCAAGACAACCAGAGAGTTGCCCCCATCCTCCCCAGCAAGCACACGCACACGCACACGCACACACGCACACACGCACACGCACACGCACACACACGCACACAAACACACACACACACACACACACACACACACACTAGATCTTAATTGATCTCTCCGGTGTTTCCCTTTCTTTGCTTTTCAGAAGATTGTGTGGCTGATGCAACACATACCGTATTTTCAGGTTGTCTATACCATGTGTTTGGAAACGGTAAAATCTCTGTTATTTAAATTATTGATAGATTCTGAAATTAAAGCAGCTTTAATAAAATCTACAGATCTTCAGTCACATTTGAGCCTAAAGCTGAGAGAGCAGCTGTGCTCCTTTCAAACTCACAGTTCACTGACTGTATGGTGTTAAAGTTATGTACCGGCATGTCTCTTACAGACAGAGAGCAGAGGAGGTGACAATGTCTAATTTTCACAAAGAATTTAGCAACGTTTTGTTAGTGTTCAGGATTTCCTTGCCATTTGGGTAATCTATTATCATGACAGCCCTAGAGTAATATTGTGTGAGCTATGTGGAAGCATGCTGCCTTTAGAAGGAAACACAAGCCGTTTTCACATCTGCACTCCGGATACTACCTAGATAATTACGGGAGGAATTCTCCGGAGATTCCCCCGACCTGGCTGTTCACATATGCTCAAAACAACACAGAAGTAGCGGACGAAGCAACACAGTCTGCCATATGATGCTATAATGAGAATATTTGTCTTTATATCAATGACTGATGTTGTCTGTCCAACAGAATGACAACATCAACAAAAGAGCGGAGAACAACATACTGACGAACAGAAAACATAAAGCAGCCGTTTAATTACGTTCACGGAGATCACACAGTGGTCGCGTGCAGACACTCTATGCACCGTGCAGCAGTAACAGTATAGAAACGTCACTCCCTCTTCTACTGGCTCGAGCTGAATTATCCAGAGAATATCCTGCGGCGTTGTTACATCAACCCACTCGTACTTGCTGCAGAAAAAATATTAGGGGTCTGGCAGGAGAAACTCCGGGTGAAGCCCAAGCGAAAAATTGAGTTTTTCAGGAGATTTCCTTATGTGTGAAAAGGGTAAAGGTGTTTGTTTACTGTAACTAGGTTGAGAACATCTTCAGTGATTTGATCCATTGTTACCTACCTTTAAGTACATTTGTTTTTGCAAGTAGAACCTCATCTGGATTAGGTTATTCAACTAATCATGAAGAATTCATTTGGCTGAATTACAGAAAATGAGGCTGCTTGATTGACAACGTTTGCTAACTTTCTCATATTTAATTATAAAAGTAACCAGTTAGGTCTGGTCACTTTGACGAGCATATATAGATAAAATATTGACCAATGGTAATTGAAAAACAGGTTAAATCCTGGTTAACTGAACATTCCTGAGAAGTTGTGTTTTCTTTGGTTTTTCTGTGTTTTCATGACGTGTGTGCTGCAACATGCATGTCATGAAAGTCAGGGTACGCTTCTGGAAGTTTGTTTTAGGACTTTTCTAATCACTTCAATCTACAGTCATATAAAGGGCATTATAGGTAATGGCTTTTTTAGCTGCTGGCTGTAATTTAAATTGTGTTCAAAACTGCTGTATTGTCCCTTCAAAGCACTTATGAGACGTGCTTGTCCAAGCAGAAAATAGCTTAAAGGCTAATTGTCTCTAGTAACATCAAGGGTCTCATGATTACTCTAATAGCCAACATGAAGTGAGCCAACAATGTGACGTCCTCTCTCCCCCGAAGTCAAGAGTCTGGCGGTCTTCTGCATATTTCCACTTGTGCTATATCAATTGTCTTTGCCTGTCTCTTACACCAAACAGCACCGCCATCCTAGTCAATGCTTTTGATGACTGTAACTCTCTCCTCTCTGGTCTTCCTAACAAGCATCCCCATAAACTTGAACTGGCCCAGAACTCAGCTGCCCAGAGCGCATCACAAGAAGCCCTTTCTGTAGACCACATTACTCCTGTCCTCCAAGAACTTCACAGCCTGTCAAATGTCACATTCACTTTAGGATTCTCCTTCCATTCAAAGCTCTACATAATCGCCTCCGTACCTCTCTGATCTCCTTTATACCTACTTCCCCATACTCTCTGATCTCCTTTATACCTACACACCTTCCCCGTACTTTCGGATCTTCCTCCTTCATGCTCCTCGATGTTCCTCCTGCCTACTTAACCTCTATGGGGTCTCAAGCTTTCAGCCGTGCAGCCCCCATCTCTGGAACTCTCTCTTGAAAGCCAACCATGACCCTGACTCTCTCTCTACTTTTAAATACTCTCTTATTTATCGTAACCACGCCCTTATCTGCTTTTTACTGTGTATCCTTTCTGCCTTTTAGGCCCTGATATTGAGCTGTTTTAATTGTTGTATATGTGAGGAAACCTTGAGTGTCCTAAAAGGCACCCTTGTGGCTGCGGCTCAGTTGGTAGTGTCGTATTCTCTCAACCGGAAGGCCAAGGTTTCGATCCTTAGCTCCTGCAGCAACATGTCCGATGTGTCCTTGGGCAAGACACTTAACCCCGAATTGCTTCCACAGCTTCGTCGGCAGCGTATGAATGGGATAAGTTACTTCTGATGGTTTCACCCCATAGCAACCAGTGTGTGAATGTGTAGGTGTGACATGCAGTGTAAAAGCGCTTTGAGTAGTAAGAAGACTAGAAAAGCGCTATACAAGCTCAAGTCCATTTACCATTTAAGTAAAAAATAAAAAATGTGAAAACGCACACTGTCAAAGATGACAAAGCTCCCGTTGACCGTTGACATAGAGAAACCGATAAAAAAGTTCAAGTCTCAGTCACAGATTAAACGCACATCTTCAATCTGTTAGTGACAGAGATCAAACCAGGTTAACAAATACAATTTGACTGTGTGTGTGTGCTTGAGTGTGTGTGTGCTTGAGTGTGTGTGTGTGTGTTTTGTCTCCCTGCTTTCTGCTGAGCACAGAGAAAACTGACCTTTAACTGACATTTGTGTGTGCTCGTGTTAACAGAGGCATGTCAAGTCATGCTTTTGGTCAGATGTTTACAAGGCGTACACATCACATGATATTACACCCACGCACAGATAATAATCATATTTAGAATAATAAGAATTTAAAAAAAGAGTGATATGCTTGACTGACTGATCAGGATTTGTTTCCTCATCATATGTTGCAGTATAATGTAAGTATCTTTACGTCTACATTTTCTACATATTTAGTTCCTTATTCCCTGTTGTTGGAAACGATGGTGATAATCCCCCGACTCTCTCACCTGTGAGTTCAATCACCTCCTGCTCTTAATTATACAAATATAACACACACATACTCAAAATGACTCAGACTCTGTCTTCTCTCTCTCCTTTTAACTGTGTGTGGGGCTTGTGATCGCACGCACGCACGCACGCACGCACGCACACACACACATATTCACACTCTTACACCCAAACACTATTATGCAGGCTGTCCTCACTTTGCTTTCCTCATATATTGTTTTAGTCGATAAACAAAAAAGCCTTTACTCCTCCAAAATCAGCTCACTCACAGTGTGTGTGTGTGTGTGTGTGTGTGTGTGTGTGTGTATTTATCTCTGTTTAGAGGAAATGAGTCCTCTGTGTGTGCTTCCTGTCTGCCCGGGGACTGATAAGGTGTTTAGTGAGGCTGGATTTGCTGCTGCTTGTTTTTTTACTGTCTTCCTCTTACAGTGGTGTAAATGCTACGACTGTGTTGACATATATCACGTTTTCTTCTTTACATAAAAGACTCCCTAAAGCTCCTGTGAGGAACTTTTTTGTGTGTGATGATTTTGGTGACCCCTGTGGACAAACAGTGCCTCTAATCTCTGGGCTGATTTTGGAAAAGGCTGACACATACTGTACGTGTCCTGTGTACAATCTGAGACTTATTTTGCTGATATAGAAACTTGGTGCGTAACTTAACGTTACATCGTGTTTACATGGACGGGACGGCCGGCCGGCTCCTCCCCTTGCGTATAAAAGCTGTTTAAGTGAGGGACTATAGAAAAGAAGAATGACTTTACTCACTGCTTATTTGAATGTCACGTAAGCATTTTTAGATCACGGTTGTTTCGTGTAAATTTACATGCAGTGTGAAGCTACGAGCTAACTAAAGAGCGCTAACATTAGCCTGCTAACACAACAATGCAGCTCGAGTTGTTTTGGTTTCATGCTGGTGCTCAAGGGCGACATCTACTGGATGAAAAAGTCGCACATTCTTCCGTTAAAACAGAAAGAATACATAAGGGTTTGTTTTAATATACAATATCTGATTTGAGTGAGTGCTTATTATAACAGGTGTTCAGGTAGGTGTACCACAAAGAAGGTAAAGCGGGTCTGTTGAGCCTGAAGTCAGAGTTTTCTGTGTCATGAAGCTTGCTCTCTTTTAAACTGGCTACAACTTACTCTAAACTCGTAGCTTGGTCAGGACCAGGTTGAGTTCAGAGTTCGGGCTTTAAGTAGGCTGTAAAGTGAAATCATTCTGAATAATTATTAGCTGGGAAGAGGCAGGCGTTAAGGGTCCTCAGCTCACTCTTGCAATGGTAATGTTACATTTTTGGAATAAGAACAAGGCCGTGCTGTAACACATCCTGGATGCATCACATCTTGGAGTCAATGCGTTCAGCTAATAAACTGCCCCCCACCTGTTTGTTTCAGGTCAAATTCACACGTTTAATGTCAGCAGATCATCTCAAAAGTAAAAGATGAGGGCACAGCGTCTTAGGAAACTTGCATTTTTAGGTTTGGTTCTTATTTCCTGAAAAGTCGACTTCAGTTCTTTTCTGTAGTTGTTCCAGTGTATGAAGTTTGGTGCTTTAATAATTGTGATTTTGTATGTTTTGTTTATCTGTTATTTTGCTTTTTGCTTTTTTGTTTCCTTATCATATGTCATAGTATAATGTATGTATCTTTATGTTGATGTCTTCTACCTTATTCCCTGTTGTTGGATAAGTTGGAAAAATCATGTGGTGATTATGTCCCAACTCTCTCACCTTTTGAATTCAATCACCTCCTGCTCAGGTGCTCTTAATTACACAAATATAACAAACACATACTCAAAATGACTCAGACTCGGTCTTCTCTCTCTCTCTCCTTTTAAGTCTGTGTGTGGCTTGTGATGACACAACTTTCTTTACACACACACACACACACACACACACACACTCAGCTGAACGCCTTCTGTAAGACACAGCTGTGGCTTTAATACAGGATATGATAATACGCTGACGGTAGGAAGTTACACCAGTTCTGATAACGAAAGAGAAGTGAATATGTGAATTCAGTGCTTAGTGGAGAAAGTCAATTCATCGATACCATTTCCAGTCAAAAGAAATTAAAGTATCAAATGAGAAGGCAGGAAAAACAGTAAACCGTGTGTAGTGCTGCATCTCTTTTTTTTATTGCCGTACGTTGTTTTTCTGCAGTATCAGTGTTGGTCCTTCCACGCTTTTTTACATCTTTTCCATTCTAAAAAAACAAAAATGTGAAAGAGGACATATTATCCCCCTTCTCCACCTTTTCTAACTGTCCCCTGTGGTCTAAATGAAACATCTGTGCTGTGCTTTGGTCAAAATATAACATGAATCAAGCACCAGAGGAGGTTTGTGACCCTGTAGAAACCAGCTCTCTCAGAACGCTCCGTTTTGGTGTGTGTGTCTCTTTAAATGCAATGAGCCCCCCCTGAGTTTTCCAGGTAGACATCACTCCTCTTTAGCGAGAATAAAAATGGTGGACCTGCGCAAACGTTTTGCTCTAGGCTGGGGGTGGAGTCCATGGGTGGAGATACCAGGGGAGGGGAGGGGATTTTTTTAACAAGAATCCCACTGTGACATCACAAGGAGAGCACATTTGAAACTAAGCCTTTTTCTCTGTGTTGTAAGACTTATGCAGACCACAAACAAAGGACTGGATGGGTTTATTTCACATTTTTTGGGTCAGTAGACACTCAGGTTACCCAAATATATATTCAAAAACACTGTACGAGTGGATTTTTCACAATATTTCCTGTTTAACTAATTGTAAAGAAATAAAAGTCTCAGCTGCAGTGGATTTAATATTTCATTATGCCTTCTGTTATTGTGGCAAATGCAGGCATGATCATGATATACAATGTTTTTAAATTGTGTCTGTTGTGTTGTGATAATGCAGGACTTTAAAAGTCGAATTCCTTTTTCAAGATCTGTATGCCCCATCGCTGTTACAGAACATGTTACGGCTGAGTGCTAAGCGTGTTAGCTTGTATCTTTTGACTAAGTGACCTGCTGTTTGTTCTTGGCCTTTATTTGATAACACAGCTGAACCGAGACAGGAAATCTTAACCACCGCGCATATCAGATACCTTTTAACCACAAGTGCATGTATACATGCTGCTTCAATGTTGGCCCTTAGTTTTTAAAGTGGAGCTGATAGGGCTTAATGTGTTTTTTGTAGTTATTTGTACTGTTGTTAGGAGGGGTCCTGTTCAGCTCCCCCCTCAGTAAAACTGCAGCTTTTTCCTACTCTGACCAGTAGGAACATCTCCTTTGTCTCACTGCTGTGACTCCAACACTGAAGCAGGATGCCAGCATTACACAACAGCAGAGGAAATCATGAAGCAATGCTGTTACATGACTTGTTGGCACATGTGTGCTTAACATCAGCCATTGTTAGCACAGCACACAGGAGGCCTGCTACTATGTGTGTTTGGACACTGATTCTGATGAAAGCTTTTGGACGGTGTATGAAAAACAACAACTTTTTGGTTGGAGCCCTGTGTAAATAACTGAAAAAAATGATCATGTCTCATGTGATATCACAGAGAAGGATGGCTGACTGAAGGATATGGAAAGAAGGCAGACTGGTGGGCCTGTTTGTGAACGTGTGTGAGAGCTGGGTTGCATCTCAGAGCCAGATATTACATCACCTCTCCGTCTCCCAGGGAGCCTTGAGTATGGTGCGAACTCATTAAAGACACTCTCTGCAGACTCCCATCAAAGAAAACACAGTGAACTCCAGTGACCAGACGACACCTTAAGTGCAGCGAGAGAGAGAGAGAGAGAGTGAACAAAGGGAAAGAGAGCGGAGAGCGGACCGGCCCTGATGCATCATACCAGCGTAGGAAATGAAGGAAGAGATGTAGGATATGATAAAAACATACCTGCTGTCACAATTTCCATTTCTCATTTTGTTGTCAGTTGTTGTTAATGTTCCCAAAGTTTTCAGTCCATGTTTTGTCTTCAGCATAATGGGAAGTGACTCGGCCAAACGGTGAGGGGTCTTTTAAAGGGAACACATGTTGATTGGATGACATGACAGAGAGCATATCTCCTACTTCCCTATGTTAACAGACTACCATGAGTGTGTTTCATTGAAGCTATTGGAGCTGACAACGAAAGCTGCCAATACAAGCTGAAGTGCTTTGTTAATTGATGGATTTGCCAGTGGATAGAAATGGTTGAATGCTAAATCCACAAGGATGCAGGCAGATGAAATGGCAAGACAGCAAAAAAGTAAGCTCCAGGTAAATGGTAAATGGACTTGAGCTTGTATAGCGCTTTTCTAGTCTTCTGACAACTCAAAGCACTTTTACACCGCAGGTCACACCTACCCATTCACACACTGATGGTAGAGGTTGCTTTGTAGTGAGACCATCAGAAGTAACTAATCCCATTCATACACATTCACACGCCGCCAACGAAGCAGCGGGAGCAATTCGGGGTTAAGCGCCCAAGGACACATTGGACATGTTGCTGCAGGAGCTGTGGATCGAACCCTTGACCTTCCGGTTGAGAGACGACGACTCTACCAACTGAGCCACAAATGCTGTCTTCTTTTTGTGATTGCAAACTATATAACTTACTTTGGTAGAAGTAACGGCAAAAAGTTACCTGTTGTCATTGCAGGACTTTGTAGCCAACCCCACTTAATATAAACATAGACTGTATAAAACATGGACGTAGTCTTAGTGATGTCACCCAGCGGTTTCTGAGGAGGTGTTTTGAGAGCCTGATGATAGTGTTTGACATATTTGAAATTCTATCACAGGACCTAATGGGGAAGCCTTGGCTTTTGCAGCCAGCCTCAAGTGGACACGAGAGGAACTGCAGGTTTAAGCACTTAATCTTTGGCTTTATTGTTCAACACCAACGGTTGCAGTTGGAATTTAATCATCCTACTTCGTCCACAATATCCCAATTATTGATAGTTTACCCTTATGTTCATATATATTCATGTTATGTCCATTACAAACCCTACATGTTGGTTTCAGGAGGTGTTCCTCGCTCTTGTGTCGGGTTTCAAGGACTGTAAGCCCTATAGCTGCTTTGGCTCATTACAGTAGCTGACACAAATCTTTCACCCTGTCGAGTGTTTGATTTGATAATGATTGTGATGTGACTTGAGTAGAGGCTTCATATTGAACAACTTTATCTAATTTAGCTAATTTTGAGTGATGTAGTGTTCAGCTCTACCTAATGGAGACAGGCTGCTGAACTAACTGACTGGTCATATGATAGTGCGTCTGTCTGCCACCTCTGCAGCAAAGGCAAGTGGTGCAGAGTTGGAATTAAAACACACACACACACACACACACACACACACACACACACACACACACACACACACACACACACACACACACACACACACACACACACACACACACACTTTGATGCTGTGTTCTGGCTTAGTGCCTGTGTGCTGCTACATTATCTGGCAGAGCTCTCCTCTGTCCTAATTTCTGACAGAGAGAGATGGTTTGGGGCAGAGAGAGAAGCTGCAATTTCACAGATCTTGTTTATATTGAGAACTGAAGGTTAGATCTTGTAACTGTGTGTGTGTGGGTTGTATTTTTTTAGAAATGAATTCCTGAGGAGGTTTTATCCTTAGCTGCTGCCAGCTCAGAGGATTTGATGCAAGTATCCCAGAAGTGATGCTATAAATATCCTTCCAAAACAAACCCCCCAGTCCTGATGATCTGTGATTCAAGAGCACGTGTCGCTTGTTTCTGTTCAGTACTTTTTTTATTTTTTAGATTAAGTGATTCATGGAATCAGATCACTCGATAGCTGCAACATCGTTGTTCACATGAATACATTTAACATTGAGTAGACGGCAGACAAACCAGGCAGGACTCAGTGGGGCGGTAACATTAAAGCTGTAATGGTTGATAGTTAAAGTAATGTTAACAGTACAGACTGAAATGCATATTGAGGTAATCTGCTTACCGTATACCTCCACACCTTAAACTCCTCTAAACACGCATAAACACACACACTGACACACAGCTACCTCCTCTGTTAAATCACACAGACTTGTCTCCTACCGTTTCTCTTTGCCTGTAAGTGTTTGATGTTTTGACTTTAGTCTTCTCATCAGCAGTACGATTTATAAAGACGCCCTAATCACACAACTCGTGTTTGCAAATTTTCACTCAGTATTCTGTTTTCATAACAAGTGATACACTTGTGGATGAAGCTGGTTAATTACCTTACTTATGTTGAAGGGTTACTTCACCCATTTGCATTCAGCTTTGTATCATTAGAAACCTGGTAGTATTTTTGAATGGTCGTGCATCCCGCCCTCATTTTCCCCTGAGACAGGACAGCTCTGTATTTCTTGTCTGAACAGGAGCCTCCGATGACGCAAAAATCGTCATTTTGCGTCTTCGGAGGCTGTTTTGGTTAGTATAGATGAAACTACATCGCTAGTTCCTCATGTTTTCTACCCACTGAAGCTACAGACCTATTACATATCAGTGGGCGGGACCTCACTCCCAGAATCTAAAAGCAACGTCCGCCATCTTGCTAGGAAGCTATGCTAATAGGCTCTGTGGAGAAAGCTGAAAAGCTGACAAAAGCGGAAAGTATATGTTTCAACGTCAAACTGATATGGATGAAGGGGATTTTGAAGGTCTTGTGCTCGAATCAGATGTTCGTGGCTATCTCTACGAGCCGTAATATAGCGACAAGCAGTTGAGGCTGATGGAGGAACGGGAGGCTGCAGCAGCCGAGGCACAAGACCTGCCTGTCGGCGGCGGTGAGGACGAGGAGCCCGGGCTGGCTTGAGCTGGGGCGGACTGGTGGTGTCGGTGCTCTCACTGTTTGCCTTTGGACACAGACATAGAGTCCGTTTGCGGCCAGGAATTTCTAAGATGCCAATTTATTCTGGAAGAAATCTCGGAATCAGTTAAGGAAACGGCCGTATAGACTGTAAATAGAGCACCGTAGCGTCATTGGAAGTGGCCTGCGGGGCTGTGCATTCTGGGAGTTGTTGTCTTTCATCCACATGAGCCAAAAAGACCCTCTCTGCCTTTTCTCGGTCAAGAAGGCACCAACTTCAAAATATATTTCACATTTCTACTACATGTGACCCAATTTCAATACAGGTTCATGTTTCAATGGGTGAAGTATCCCTTTAATGAATGATGATGATTATTAAAACAGGGGTAAGAGAAAGTTCATGTTTCCAATGAGACTTTGCACTTCAGTCAGTGCGTTGACAGGAGGGACGTACAAGAAGACTTTCTCACTCACTCTTTCTCTCTCTCTGATCACCTGCAGAGCATGTTTGAGGTGATGCAGGTTATCAGAGAGAGAGTAAGAGAGCCAGGGAGTTTGAACACTAGCTTATTGATCACCAATGGTGATCATATAATCTTGAACTATGTGTGTCAGGAGAATTTCCAGAGCAGTCATCAAAAAATTAAATAGATATTTTCAGGAGTGCAGATGTGAACAGCTATAGCTTCTGTTTTCATTTCTTCGCAGGGTGACATTGTATTGTTTGGTGGTATCTGGGTCAGAGGAAAGCTGGGTTGATCTCTTTTTTAGAGAGCTGAAAGAGGACTTTGTCGGTCAGGATCAGCCTCGGAGACTAACATGTATACACAGTCTGTGTTTCAGCGTCCAGGAAAAGTGTAAATCCAGTAAATAAATCAAAATTCAACGTTTCCCATTCCGAATTTGATTTTGCTTTGGTTTCAATAATGACATGCGGCTGAAAGAAACACAGATTTAGTCCTTTAAAGATGTTTCAGAGGCTTTTCAACCATAATAAGAACTCTGCTCACATGGACAAACCACAAACGTTTAAATTAGTTATAAATGATGTGTAGTGTTAAGTCAAACAATTCTTTTTGTAGGCTGTTTTTCAGATATATTTTGGGACTTTTAATGCCTTTATTTAAGAGTCGGGATAGAAAACAGTGCCAAAAACCAGGGAGAGAGATGATGGGGAACGACATGTGGGAAAGGAGCCACAGGAGTTACAACCTGGGCTGCCTGCTCTCGAGGACTAAAGCCTCTGTGCATGGGGCATGCGCACTAGCTGCTAGGCTAACTCAGTGCGCCGAAAGGGTCAAAATGGCACACATTGTGATTAACGCATTAATGCTCACAGCCCTAGTTCTAATGTATGACAGAGATCTCTGCCGCTCAAAAGAACTACAGTGGGGTTGTAAGTCTAACCAGTATGTTGTAGTTTGATTTAGGGCTGTGCTCAAAACATCGATACAGCGATATATCGTCATGTGCTCCTTGCAAATACATGTATTGGTGCAGATGTTAAAGAATCGATGTGGCTGCAAAGCTGTGATGACAGTTTTAAAGCCAGTTGACCTAAAGTGCAGATCACAATAACACCATAGCTGTGGGATATATACATACATACATACATACATACATACATACATACATACATACACATTCATACGCCGAAGAAGCAGCAGGAGCAATTCGGGGTTAAGTGTCTTGCCCAAAGACACATTGGATATGTAGCTGCAAGCTACGGTTGAGAGACGATGACTCTGCCAACTGAGCTACAGCTGTTGTAGAGATTTCTGTGTAGGACATGGTCATTATCTAAAGTCAATGTATATCATGATACGTATCATATCGTGGGGATGTGGGAGATACCCAGCCCTAGTTTGATTGTACAAGTGCCAAAATAACCCTCCAGTTTCAGAGTTTTTCTGACAAGAAAGAGAAACATCAGTAAACAGTCGTGTTGTTCTTCAAAAATAATACACTGGTACTTAATTCAAAATGACATTGTTTTGTATATGTGTGTATACATTGTGAGTTTTTCTTCCCTTTGAACCTCTAGCAAACTCGAAATAAAAAGAGGTTGCACAGGTAACATCTTTCTTATGAGTGTTTCTGTTGTTCAGCACGAGTTTGTAATTTTTAGTGATTTTTCTCTCCTACTTTAGAAAGAAAGAAAACATCTAAAATGTGAACAAAGAACTCCGAGCTGGAAGGAGAGAGGAGAGAAAGTACAAATGTAAAAGTGAGAGTGTAATATCTTTGTCTGAGTTTTTTTTTTTTTTTTCCTGGCTCAAGTCCTGCTACGTTACCTAGCAACAATGGCCCACTTTGTTAAATGAAAAAACAGGGCACGCACACACACACACAGATATCGGTAGGCTGTACTGGCTCTGTTTGTGATGACAGAAGAACAAAGGAGAGCGAGAAACAGAGCGTGTGTGCGTGTTTCATCACATTCAGCTCTCTCCTTTGAAAGCTGTCTCTCTAAACTGTGTCCACCATTGTAATGTATCCGTTACACAGCTTGCCTCACACTCTGTTGCTGTGTATTTGAATGCGTGTGTTCATCTAGCCCTCCACAGACAAACTCAGTGAGTCTAAGTTGGGTGCCTTGCTCATGGGTTTATTTTCAGCCTGCCTTTAGACAGAACCACTCAACTGTATGAGATGTAGTTTTTGGGGGAAATTGGGTCAATCAAAATGCCAGCCCCCCTCTTCCTCCCTCTGTCTCTCCCTCTGTCTCTCCCCCTGAGCAGATGGAGCTGGTCTAGTGTAATCTCCTGCCTCCTGTGGATCTGTGTGTGCATGTGTAATTATAGCTTACCTTTATGGCAGCGAGGGCTGTAAAAAAAAACATTAGCCTTCCTGCACAGAACTAGTTCAGGCCTCTTTCTCTCTGACTAACAGGAGAGGTATCCGTGCTCCTTCTTTAGCCACTTCAGTTCAGACCTCTGTGTTTGCAGATGGAGACCAAGTTGAAGAGCATGGCTGACAAAACGTTTGATACTTTGTGATATACAGTCTCAGTGTAATGGTCGGTGGTATTGAACAGTGGCTTGAAAGCTTTAAACAAACTGTAGATCTTCAGTCATATTTTTAACCAAAAGCTGTCATGAGAGAAAGAGAGAGAGCGAACTGTCTAAATGGCATGCTACCGAAACATTGCTAACTTATCTGTGCAATGAAGACAGTGTGCAGGAGACCATTCAAAACAAGAATTTACCCAATAGTGGGTGCATATACATCTTTTTTTGTTGCTTTGGTACTGAAACAGATATATTGTTGGATTTTGACTAGTATCACATCTAAGTGTAAAATGTACACATCAGCACACATGTAAGCTACAGTACACATGGAGTTGTCTGCTGGAATGGTCAAAATGGTTTTTGTTCCTGTTTGTAAGTAAACAGGATTTGATAGCAGGTGTGTGTCTGTGTGTGAATGAATGTACAGTGGCTCAAATCCTGCATCAGTGTGGCAGATGGGCTGCAGGATAATGATGCACAGCTCGTGTGTGTGTGTCTGTGTGTGTGCAGTGTTACAGTAGCAGCAGTGTAAATCTGCTGAGCGATGAACAGATTAATCGGAGCTGGTTTGTGGTCAGCTGATGAGTTCAGAGGTGATGGTTTTAGGGTGTGTGTTTGTGGTTCAACTGAAGGCCAGCCAGCTCTTTATTTAAAGCACTCTGCAGTAATCTTAAAACTCTCCTCTTGCCCTTTTCTATTTCTCTTCCTGTTTTATTTGGTATCGGTATAAAACCCTTTTTGGAGGTATTCACAGTATCACTGTAATACAAGAGAAAAACAAACTGGCAAGCAAGAAAGAGTAGGAAGCTGCAGATCACACTAGGGGCTCATTGGTCGTGTGATTCAAACGTCATCACCTCGTCCTACTCCCTCCCTGAATTTCCCCCCTGATTTTTACCTGCTGTTTTCAAACATCAGCTCCCTCTGACTTCACACGGAAAGTAACAAGGGGGCTGGCAGGATTAAGTCGGGGTGAAAAATGTTGCTGTTTGCGTTCACACACACTTTAACGCCGTGGGAAATATCATCCATATTTATCCAAAAACAGAGGTCATGATATTACGAGTCCCTTTTGAATCAGTATCTCATTGAATTTGAGTCGTATATTTTCTTTTTTCTGGTGAATCTTTGGTCGAGAATTATTGACGCAGAGCTGGCAATTGACGAGGAAAGTTTTGAACATGTTTCTGGAAAGAATTCAAGAGACTCCTCCAACGACACAGCATGAAGACGGATCAGCAGAAAGCACAAGCTCAAACAATCAGACGAGTGAAATGTGAAGCTGAATTGAAGCAGAGGAGAGAGAGAGAGGACAGGAGTGGGAGTGAGACGTGTTCGTACACAGAGCTCTGAGAGGAAGTGAAAGAGAGTGAGTCAGAGAGTGTGTAGTGAGAGAGTCGGCCGGCCCTGCCTCCCTCCCTCCCTCCTCCGTCCCTCCCTCTCTCTCCCTCCTTGCGTCAGCAGCAGTTAAAATGTCGGCTGTGTAGCTCGTCCTCTGCTCTGCTTTCTCTCCCTCTTGGCCATCTGTCTTTTCTTACCACACGAAGAAACCACACTCTCGTTCTCTTCCTTTTGCCTTTTTTACCCTCGTCACCCTTTCTGTTCTTTCTCCATGCCTCTCACCGGATCGCTGGATCAAAGCTAGTTTTGTCAAGTGTTTTTCTTCAGAGCCATTGCTCCTTGGGGTTGCTTGGAGACAGGGGAGAGAGGTAATGTTACAGTTTAATGTCCTCTGCTATTATTTGAATCATTGCTGTGCTTCAACCAAAACCAGAGTTTGGTTTGATTTGATTCTCAGAGTGAATGGAGTCGATTTTGAAAGTGTACGGTCATTCAACCTGGTTCTATCCTAGATGTTGAAAGTGTTAGTTTCTGTCTGCTTGTATGAGTGTGCGTTTTTGTGTGTGTGGGTAGTACAATGTGAAGCTTAGCAGCCTATAAGGAGCTGTTAGACTCCATCTTCTTCTTCTTCCATAACTCTTTAATATGTAGAAACTTACCAGAAGAAATGTGGAAATCATCAGCACAAGGTTTAAACATCAACCTTTTAACCATTTGTACTGTGACTTAAAGAGGAGATTGATCAACAAAAAGAATGTAACACGTGATTTACAGCAAAAACAATTTACATTTAAGACCTCAGGAACTTTAATTTTCCCTTACACTTTAAAGTTTAGTCTGGAGGGATATCCGTCCAGGTAAAGATGGTCGATCATGTCATGTGGTCTGGTACATGATCTGTTTTCAGGTTAATAATCTTACAGGATGTTGCTCACAGTCACAACAGTTACAGTCTCTGTTAGGGTTGTCAAAATGTTTTCATTTTTTTTATACTTTCAGATTCCACAGGTTTGAAAACGATTCAATCTTTAAGTTATGTATCGATAGTATCTTAAGATTTAAAATAACTACAGATCTTCAGTCATATTTTGAACCTAAAGACTGAGATTACTGTCTCCATGATTGTTTTCGCTTTTGAAACGTTGTCAGTGTATTTGATGAAGAAGGTGTGTTGTGTGTGCAACTTTTGGTTCTTACAGAAAAGAGACTACCACATTTTATATGCCGATACTTGTCTTTGTGTCGCCATGGTATTGAAACACGGCGGCTGTGGCTCAGTTGGTAGAGGAAGGTCGAGGGTTCGATCCCCAGCTCCTGCGGCAACATGTCCAATGTGTCCTTGGGCAGGACACTTAACCCTGAATTGCTCCCGCTGCTTCGTCGGCGAATGGGATGGTTACTTCTGATGGTCTCACTACGTAGCAGCCTATGCCATCAGTGTGTGAATGTGTAGGTGTGACATGTGGTGTAAAAGTGTTTGAGTAATCAGAAGACTAGAAGAGCGCTGCACAAGCTCAGGTCCATATTATCGTTTGTTTTTTACTAGTATTGTATCAAAGATTGAACACCGTGGTATCGTGACCACCCGAGTCTCTCTGAACTTTTTCCTCACAGTTTTTCCAGCTTCCAGGACGTTAGACAGATCCATCATGTAAGAAGATCCTGCAATGTGTTAAATGGACGTCAGGGTGTAGTTTGGTATTACCCATTATACAAACACTCAATGGATTACACTTTAAGAATCTGTTTACTTGCCATCACGAGGACTATTCAGGCAGTGTTGTATAATTTCTCCTGCCGCTCTGCAGGACCTTTTGTCAGAAGTGTAAGATTCTATTTCTGTTTTTTTGGGTGGGTGTGGAGTTAAAAACATCCCAGTCACCCTTAAAGGCGTTCCAAACGTAACCTCTTTAACAAGCTTTAGGATGCACTCAGAGATCGTATCCCTGCCAAGCCAAGATGACATAATTACTCACTAGATGATTGTGTCATGTTGTCAAGTTAGGATCTTGTCAGGCCCAACAGGATTTGTATTACCTGGGGACGTCTGGCAATTTGGCAATTACTCCCTTAATGTCAGTGTGTGGTGCGCACATTAACTCTTGATAAGCATTAAAAGAATCTGAAAAGATACCATTTCTTAATGTGTGGTTAGTTGACTTAATCTGACTGATAAAAGATTTGTTCCAAACTCACTTTAACTCCTTAACAGCTGACTCTGTGATGACCTACATTTGATTACTGATTTGGGGTTGAAAAAAAAAAAAGATTTCTTGTTGTTAAAACTCCCCCCCAGGCTTGTTTTTTTAAAATCGTTTGCTGTAGCGGCTGACATTAGTAGAGCTGTCTATACTGATCCTAATCCCCATGCAGTTTAACCCCCCAACCAGCCCATCAGCTCATTTTGTTCAGACACTGTGTGAGACACAATAGCTCAGTTTTCAGAGCCAGTGTGCATAGATTACCTGTGTGAGCAGCTGTGTTTTGACAAGTCTGATCATTTAACATCAAAGCAATAAGCAGATTAGGACACAACCAGTCTGTGTGAGTGTGCCTGCCTGTGAGTGTTTCTTAGAGAGGATCTTTTTTTACTCTGACCCACTTGGAGATGCAGCTAATCAGTGCAGCACTTCTCGGTAAGGAAACGTGCGGACCAAGTCTGGTAGCTGGAGAGGTGCCAGTTCACTTCCTGAGCACTGCTGAGGTGCCCTTGAGCAAGGCACCGAACTCCCCCACCAGCTCAGGAGTGCTCGCTGTGTGCAGCCCCCCTCACCCTGACATCTCTCCATTAGTGCGTGTCCACAGGATCCTGTGTGTGTATTTCAGCCTGTGTGTGTGTGTGACATGTTCAACAACAGAGTGTAAACCTGAATTTCCTCTCGTGGGATTAATAAAGTAGATCTTCTTCTTCTTTCTTCCTTTCACACATCCACACTGTATTTATAAATCTGTTTCGGTGTAATAAGCTTGTCAACATGTTCAATACTTGGATCTTTTAAAAGCTATACAACCTTCAACCTTCGTTATTTTAATGATCATATTGAAAATAAAACCTCAGATCTTCACTCGTATTTTCCTGCAATGTTTGGTAACTAAAACAAGAAAATAACCCGATCATGGGTGTTGAGGACTTTGATATTTGTTGGCATGGTATTGAAACAGGTTTTGATATTGGTCGATTTTTAATAGTAATGTATGAACGTTTAAAAATCTGGTATCTTGACAACCCAAAGTACTCTGTATCATCTCAGAGCTGTCGCAGGTAACTAAATGAGATCCTAAAGCCAGAAACACTGACCCTCATGAGTCATGATGCTGCTGTTACTAATATCAATTCAAAGACACGATCACCTAGCTGCAGACAAAGAGAGGACAGTTGAATCAGTCTTATTAACAAATGTTGTGCCCATTTTAAGAACACCTCCTCCTGCGTTTGATGGACGTGTGATGCTGATCGGCTTTTCAGATTTTCTGTTTTCATAAAATTGAAAAGATGAACTCAGATTTCACACATCATGAGAGAGAGAGAGAGAGTGGTATTGAAAGTGAAAGAGGGCGAGTGTGGGTGTGGACCGAAAACAGGAAGTAAAAGTAAATGTCGATGTAACTGTGGTTTTCCTCAGTATTTTGATGGTTTTAGAACAACAGGCTGAACGTTGCTATTTTGCTTGGTTTCGTCACCCAAAGAACTTGGTTAGTTTAGGAACAGATTGTGGGATTTGGTTTTCTTCTTGGACACAACATTTAGCTGCTGCTTGAGAGGCCTGCATTTGACTAATGTGTGCATCCCAACTTGATACCTACGAAGACTTTGTTCCCCTTGTTACTGCAGTACACGTCTTTAAACAAAGCAAAACATAAAGAAATAATGTGTTCAAACCAAAGGGGGCTATTCAGACACGACCCCTTCAAGTTGGTGTTAAATTGCAAAGGTGGATCTTGTACCAAGCCTTTTTCCAGCCCCCTCTTTAACATCTAGTACACCCAGACAACAAGCAGCAGATAAACGGCGTCCAACGGCCACCTCTGATGTTGTAAATTGAGCCAACTCTTCTTCTGGGGGTTTGTTTAGGATTTACGTTTGTCTCTCTCGCCCTCTCTCTTTGTTTGACCTTCATCAGATAACGGCTGTGTGAGTTTGCATGTGTGTGTTTAGTGTGAGTGTGTGTGTGGTGGAGCCTCTCTGGGTCACTTAAGGATGCATGAGCTCCATCATCCCCACTTCATATCATCATTTACATTCTGCTGCACTTTTCCTTATCAATTATTAAACATACACAATCATGCACACAAACCCACACACACACACTCAGAGGTCAGTGAGTGATGTCTCGAGTGTTTCATGGAGACTGATTTCCTTTTTCAGAAAAGGCGTTTTCAAATATCTGTCCTCAAGTTGTTATTGCTTCCCTCTGGAGTGTGTCTGTGTACTTTATTTCTCAATGTACATGTTTTTCTCTGCTGGATTTAATGTGTGTGTTTTGACAGTAAGTGAATTTGTCTCTCGTCACGCCTTTCTAGAAAAAGCGCAGTGACAGAATGCTTTTCTGCTACACTGAGGCAGATGTGACCCAATTGTGGTTGAGAGGAATGTGTGGGTGTGTGTGTGTGTGTATGAGTCTGTGTGTATTTGTGGGAAAGTCATTTTAGAGGGGAAGGAGGAACTGTCATGTCCTCTTTAGAGAGCGGAATCAGAGCAATGCGCCAGATAAGGGAGCCACACTGTATCTGAAATTAAAACATTACAAGTGTCGTGTTTTTACCATCCAATGACGCATTTCTGAGTCAAAGCATTTTATGGAGAAATATTAATTTGTTCAATTTTCGATTTCATTTGACTTGAAAGTGACTTTGAAAATCATGCCAATGGCCATTTCTTGGAATAAATACTGCAGTGTATTTTGAGTGAGTTGTTTCTGTTGGTTTCATGCAGCAACACAACCAGTTACCTGAAAACATAAACTGAAAGTGTTTCAGTAAGTCATAACATCTAAAGCCCTTTTTATACTTCGTTTCCCCCCCCCAATTCACCTCCATGACATTAGGACAAACGCCACAGGCACGTAAATGTCGTGCAGAACCGATTCTGATTCTGACAAATGGTAAATGGACTTGAGCTTATAAAGCGCTTTTCTAGTCTTCTGACTACTCAAAGCGCTTTTACACTGCATGTCACACCTACCCTTTCACACACTGATGGCAGTGGTTGCTATGTAGTATCATCCATCGGAGTAACTAATCCATTCATACACCGCCACCAAAGCAGCGGTGAGCAATGCGGAGTTAAGTGTCTTGCCCAAGGACACATCGGACATGTTGCTCAGCTGGGGATCGAATCCTCGACCTTCCGGTTGAGAGGCGACGACTCTACCAACTGAGCCACAGCTCCCCAAATGTGAATTCTAAATGCAAAACCCAGACTCTGCACGTCCGTTACTTGGTGGACATGGTACTAAATGGTTCAAAATGATCCACACCATGCAGGAAAGGGTTGAATTCATCTAAACAGGTTAAGTACAGTTAAGTACAGGTTAAGTTTTATTTGTGGCCCAATCGTGAGTTTGAAAAATGCTGATTGTGACTTTGTTGGTTTTCATTTGGTTGTTCGATTGTTCTTAAAGCTTTGACAGCTAAGTGTGTGTTAACATAACTGAACATCTTAGTGAATTGTCTTGATCTGTCCTGCCTATTTTTGCTTGATTGGACTAACAGCTACAGATTTCTTTCAACCCGAGGTAACCGCTTAACCAGCTTTGTCCAAAGCTCAGCACTACTGTATGTTTTACAGATCTTACCGTATTTAAGACCTTTTCTAGAACCAGAGATGTGTAGTTGAGAGAAGATCTGTCATGAATCCTTTATATAGAACCCCCCGTGCCCTCAGCTGTTGCCATGGAAACAGCTCTTCTTCACTTGTTGTGCATTTAACCCCTTGTTACAGTCCAATCCTGCGCCTCCATCGGGTACTGTGAAGACATTTAGCTGGTCTGATGCTCACACATGTTCTGTGCACTGTCAGATCTACCCTCACTTACTTTGAGGTGTGTGCAGGTAATCAGTAAACGGGGGAGATTGATTGTCTGTATCCTTTGTCGGCCCACTCCTCTCTGAGCGTGGTACCTCTGGTTTCCCTGTTAGGATCAGAGATCTGGAGTAAAGCTGTTCTGTGTTAGTACATGTTAACGACATCATCTTGCTTTTCAAATCTGGATTACGAGCCCCTGCTGGGTATTAAGATCAAAACCACCTGGTGAATGTGAAGGTGAATGTAACCCCTTTAACATCACCCATTGGCTTGTAGACTACTGTAAACTTTTTTAAATAAAAGTGTAAACAACCTCGCTCCAGAAACAGTCGGTCAGCTGGTAAACAAACCGAACAGTGAAATCAGAACACGGACTACATCGGACGGGAACTGTAGAGCACCAAAACTCAGAACTACATTTGGGTCAGTCATCTTTCTCAGTAAGAGGAACACAACTCAGGAACACATTAACCATCTGAAAAATAAAAAACCGACAGAGTTCAGGGTTTCTAAGACACAACTAAAACAAAGCATTGACTCTTTCTTCTTCTAATCCTCATTTTACAATGTCTTCTTATTTAGTCTTTTATTTGTATTGAGGTTATAATGTCTGTATTTGTATAGTATCAGTATTTCTAATGCTTCTGTAACCCGTAAAGCCAGGGACAGCTAGAAAGCTGTATGCATGACATCTATTTTGTATTTGACATATTGGCAGTGTTCATTGCATGTGTCCCTGTTAAATAAACAAATAAAATGAAGTGACTGTTTTGATGCCTTGATTTAGGGAACTGTGCCAGAGCTATTTTGGATGCAGCCGGAAGCAACTCTCTCCAGACAACATTTTATATACCCATAAAGCTCGTTCAGTTCTGCTTCTTTTAGTTGAGAATCTTTCCTAAAACCGACCAATTCTGAAGACTAATCATGTGAACTTTTAGCTTAATATTATCTTGGTAGTTAGACCACTGAACATTGCCTCCCTCTTCACAGGTATGATTACTACTCAGTCATCAAAAACATACTTACATTTGGTCCAAAATGCAGCTGATAGATTGTGAATGAATCCTTGTCTTCAGTCTCATGTCACTCCAATTCTTGCCGACCTTCATTAACTTCCAGTTTAGTTCAGAATCAATTTCAAAATGTGTTTTTCTACATCCAAGTCCTTGCATCTCCTGCCTCCAACATACATAACAGAGTTCCTGAGCCATGTTTGGATGCATGTGTTGGAGGCAGAGATATTTACATGTTTTGTGTAATCTGTACCAGTTTGAGTGAAGCTCATCTGATCAGGACCTTTTATCTGGTCCTCATTCACATTTTAAATCTAGAGGTATCAGCTCCTGAACTCTTAAAGGTGCACTTTGTAGTTTTGGTAGAGAAATGTACAGATCCTGTGGTGTATGTTCATAACTCTATACACAGACTGTCCTCAGAGGAACATGTGGTCCCTGTAACTGTTTGAAGATAAAATGCTACGCTAGAAGTTATGGTGGGCCCGCAACCGTGAAACCGAAACTCTCCTGGTAACTTTTTAAACGGCTGCTAAAAACTCTTAATTTTCTGTGAGCAATTTGATAAAGTCCGTCTGTCCATGCTCTTGTGTTTGTGTATGAATGAATGCTGGATTGTGTGATTTATGTGTGTGTTTGCCTTTCTTGACTTGCCCCTCCCTCCTGTGTAAGAAGCACTTTGTAACTTTAAGATGTTATTATTAAATACTAAAGGGGTCTCTCCTCTGTTTTCTGGGATGGGCGTTGAAGGACCCTGCAGTGCGTGACTCTGTGAGCAGACAAGTCAATTAGGGAACATATTTTCATCCATCTTCATGTGTATTTTACACCATAAGTACTGTGTATAGTCATTTTCAAATGTGCATTATGCAAGGGTCCCGTAATCAGTAACAAGAAGCATCAATCTTTACTGCAGAACAATATGCAGTAGAGTGTGGAGTGCTGATAGGTGCATGCTGGTGGCAGGAAACAGAGTGTGCAGAGACAGACACAAATCGAGCTGCGCACACACTCACATTATCATGTTTTGCTTGCACACACAACATGCTCCTTCCTCCTGTGGGTGAGTGTCTGTTTATGGGAGGGAAGGGGGCGGGGGGGGTCACAATGGCCATGTTTCTCACCTCTAATCTCTCATCTCGCTATCAGACCGACTTTGTTATGTAACCATAAATCACAGCAGCACCAACCCCTGCTGCACACACACTTGCACTTGCACTTGCCTGCTGCTGCTGGCTCCGTTTAGTGTTGACTGATTGACCGATAATCAAGCTCTGAAAAAGGAAATAACAAGTGATGTCATGTGGTTGTAAAGAAACCTTAAAGACAACCATGAGGAACTAAGTGTGAGTGCACGACTTTCACTTTAGTACACACACAGATGTAAAGAGGAAATAAAGTGTGCGTGTTTGTGATGCATGTGCAGTAACAGCTGAGCACAGGCCCCAGGCTGACAGACATCACCCCAGTGTGTGTGTGTGTGTGTGTGTGTGCGTGTGTGTGTGTGTGCGTGTGCGTGTGTGTGTGTGTGTGTGTGTGTGTGTGTGTGAGAAAAAGACAACATCAAAGTGGAGTGTACTGCCTTTGAACTGTCAGACTTCCTCTACTCATTAATTTATTCATCACTCCGGAGCTCTCCTTCTATCCCCGCTCTGTCTCTTCCTCCTCCATCCCTCCCTCTCTGCCGTACTTCAACATGTCTTCACTTCTTCTTTTCCTGCTTCTGATCTTCTCCAAACAGTCATTCATCTCTCTGCCTTCATTCCACTGTCTCAACACCGACACTCATAATACATTATACATGCATTGTGTATGACATGTGTATGAAGAAGAACCGAGTAAATTGTGATAAGACAATGCTATGATTCAATTCTTTGCTGAAGTGAGTTTTGTACTGAATTGTGGATGTTTTGTTTATTTGCTTTTACTGACCATGTTTTGTGTTTTCTGTGTGTGCAGGCGTTTAAGCCAGTGGTGGGGAAGAGCCTGTTGTCGCCAGTAACAGCGGTCGAATTCTTGTTGGACCGACATCTCGACTTCCTGTCTGACGTTTCAGCCTTCCAACCATACCAGGTAATAATCACGCTTTCAGAATGACACTGATGGATTAAGCTACCAAAAAAGTTCCATATTGCTGCAGTCTCAGGAGAGAGAATAAGCAATAAAAAGAGGAATCTACGTGAAGAGATAGTTTTCTGCTAAAATGAAGCTTTGATAACGGGGTGTATACAATTTCAGAAAATTAGAAAGACAACTTGGGATGTCTGATTATTTCTCCCTGAGAGTTAAATGCCACCCACATCAAGAGTAATAACTAGATATATCCAGACCACAACTATTACAAAGATCTTATTTGCATCCCTTTGAAGCTGTTTTCACACTTGAAAAAGTCGAGAAATCTTCAGGACAGCCTGCGTCTGAAATCATCCTGAGATGCTAATTGAAAGCTTGAAGTTCTCCCTGTTGGACAGGAGAAGAGGGGTATCAGGAGACAAGTTATCACGGAAAAAAAACACTGCCATCATCTAAGAAGGCAACTGAAGCGACAGAGTCTGACACTATAATCACAGCTTCTGCCTTAAATACAAGTGCTACGTGTAATTTGACGTATTACAGTATCAGTGAATGAACAGGGAAGAACATACTGGGGAGCAGAAAAGAGTTTGAAGCCGCTTCATTTTGTGCACTAAGATTGCATCAGTCACGTGTTATAAATATCATCACCCCCTCTCTCTCTCATGTGTGACTCATTTTCATAAATATTACCCGCTGCGTTCACACATCTGCTCACCCTGATTTAAATTCGTAATTTTGGAGGTTTGGCAGCCGCAGTAAAAAGTCACGGTGACAAATGTGTCCGTTTGCATTCACAGATGCAGCTCATCCTGAAAGTTTCTGGAATTTTTGTACATTTGTGGAAACACGATAAGATTGGATGTTACCTGAGTCCATCTAGGGATGTTTGTGCAGGTTTGAACCATTAGCACACCAAACATCAAATCAATTTTATACTTGTAGATTTTGATTAATATCATTATTAAAATTCTTCTGTCGATTTCTCTTCCAAACATGTACCTCTTCGACTGCGGCACATTCAGTGTGTCTGAAGTACGGGCCTCCCATCAGGAGTGGTTCACAGACAGCTAGTATTTTAAATCCTCACAGTCAATATGGCAAATACACAATTACATTTAAACCTTTGTGCCACCATCTTTGGTGCTGATTGGGTCTTAAAAATCACATCGGTCTGACTGATGACACGGGGCCTTAGAAAGGTGACACTTCTTGTGTTTGATCTTCTGTCTCATTTCGTCTCTTCTCTCGCTTTGGAAAAAAATCATGAAGCTATTTTCCAGTTAAATTCCCAAAACTAGATGCAAATGATCACTGCTATAAAAGTATGTTATTCTCCTCACATTGAACTGTCAGCTTGTGTTTCTGGTAAAGCAGAACGTCTGCTTTTATATGTTCAGACAGGTGTACTGTATATACAGTATCTGTTTGCACAAGTGATGTTGGTTTGAAATGAGCTCTTTGTGATGCTGCACTGGTTTGAATTTGCGAGCAGTTAAGATAAAGTGCTGAATAACAAAGCGACCTGGTGTAAATAAAAGGTTTCTGTTGGCTAATACGGAACTATGAATAAACTGACTTTTGGCAGAATTACACATTGTAAGTGGATCTCATGTGCTAATGAAGAATTAGTCATTCACAATTAGTTCGAGGCTTGATCCTGCAGCCATGGGGTTCTGCTGGCTCTGGAGAGTATTCAGGCTGTTCCATATGGATGTGGCACTGCCAGGGTTTAATGTGAATATAAAGCCAACACATGAATGTGCAGTCTGTCCTCTGAGTGCTTATACACACGACCGCTCATTACTGACTCATGAATTACACTCTGACTGACACACAGGCACACGGTTGATACTGTAGTTTGCACCGTGGATATGTCCTTCTGCTGTTGGGCTGTGCATGCGTGCTGCGTGTATGCGTGTGTGTGTGTGTATCGCTGCAGCTGAACACAGCTTGGTGTATTGTGCTGGCTGGAACACTGTGTTCCACTCAGTGTCATCCAGATGGGAAGACACGCTGCTCTGCACTCTCACCAACAGTCATTGGTTTGTCTTTATGACGACTCCAAATACCACAAGAGAGACGACTATTTTTATTTTTATTTAGTTTACAGCCAATCACAGGTCAGATGCTCTGTTGCCTTGTCCTCTGATGACTCCAGCCTCTGCGGCTGTCCACAGTGGTCAGTGCTCTGACTTAGTCATCGTCAGCCACCACAGATGCTCCACCCTCTGTAAACACATGTGATGAACATTGTTTTTCTTCTGGCGGTAGCAAACCATTTATAATAGTCTTGGAGCTTTTACATCGGTTGTCCTGGTGAGTTGTCTGAAGCTGTAAATAAGAAGCCGAGGTAGCCGCCTTGTCGTCATACATTAGTAGTTTGCGGATGACTGTTGAGGCCAATTTGGTGTTTGGCAGCAAGAAATGACCATGTGGACAAAAGGGTAGAAACCCAGTGCTACTAGTGTTGTCACAATACCAAAATGTTAAGCTTTCATACAAAAATGGAACAATATTGATACCTATTTAAATACCACTGCAAGAAAGTAGATCTTCTAGACACTCAATATTGAATAATTTCTTGTCTTTAATTACCAAACATGTCATGAAACCTTGTGCATGCTGTCTAAATTACTCAAATACATTGGCACCATTTTGGTACCAAAACCTTGCCAACGTATTTGTGTAATACAGAGCGTGTCACCTCCTTTGTTGTCTGTGTTTGTAAGAGACATCGACTTCACTTTGGAGTCTTTATGGGACACCAAAAGGACCTGAGAAATATCAGTGAATCACCAACCTGTGAATTCAACGAGACTACTGCCGCTCTCTTCTGCAGCATCGACTGAAAAATATGACTTAAGATCTGTTTTTTTGGGCTTTTTGTGCCTTGATTGTAGAGATAGGATAGTGGATAGAGTCTGAAATCAGGGAAAGAGAGTGGGGAATGACGTGCAGGAAAGGAGCCACAGGTCAGATTCGAACCCAGACCGCTTAAAGGACTACAGCCTCCATACATGGGGCGCGCACAAAAGCTGTAAACCTACAGTAGGGGAAACACTGGATGAGTTAAAAAAAAAAAACTGCATAAACATCATATCCTTTGGCTCTGTTTTGCAATGGCAGATTACATAGATGTCCAAAGGCTCCTAGAGGCAACCCAGACTGATGGAAAGGTCTCATCAAGTTTCTTTAACGTTTCATTCACTCATTGTCAATATAAAGTGACTTTATAGTTTTGATTTTCCCCTGCTGACCATTCATGGGACATTAACAATCACAATTGTGTTGTTTGGTGTCTGGAAAGGAGAAGAAAAAACTATTTATTCTGTTTGTCAAGGATTTTAAAGAGATTCCCCGAGCTGTTCTTCTCTTGATTACTAATCCTCAGTATATAATGATATTTTAATACACGCACAAAACTCCTGAAAATCTTTGAGAATGATCAGGGTGAGCTGCAAACGGCCAAATTCACTGAGACTGGCTGGTAGGGTGATGGCATTAACATCGCCCAAATGTTTATCTATTGTGGTGCACATAATAAAGTAGCTTCACACTCTTTTCTGCTCGCCAGTATGTTCTTTTCCACTCGTTTGTGGGTACTGTGAATTACCTGTGAAAATGAACTGTCAGGCTTTATAGTTTTCTCCGGCATCTTGGAATTTCACAGCATCTTTTTTTACACCTGACCATGTCACTTCACCTGAGACAGCCACCTAATCCGACAGGGAGAACTGAACCCTGAATAGTCCACTGCATCTCCAGTTATTGTAAATAAACATAGTTGATGCTTTGATGGTGAAAAGGTATAAACAGCTTAATCACTCATTAACACGTAAGACTGAAATGTCGTCCTATAAAAAGCTCTGCTCATGAAGTTTTGTGTCTTTCAGCTGTTTTATAGCCTGGTCTGGTGCAGCACAGAGTCTGTAAGATCCCCAGTGTCCTGTCCTATTTATTATTACACACACACACACACACACACACACACACACACACACACACACACACACACACACACACACACCTGATATCTGTGTCAGTGACAGCCTGTCGACTTTATTTGTCTCTCCATGGCGCCTGGCATGACCTGGAGTCTTACACACACACACACACACACACACGCACACACACACGCACACACACAGGCACAGTTGTTGTTGTTGGACAGTTGAAAAGTTGAACGTGTGTTGTGTAAAAGTGGACAGTGTAACTTGTAGATGTAAATTGTTTTACTTTGAAATAGTATCAAGGATATCCTGTTTATACATTCAAAGTGTCTCTCACAGCTCTGTGTTAACACATCCAGATAGCACACTGCTATCAGTTGCCTGGATGGATCCATCTTGTAGATTGACCCAATCTAAAACTTGCTAATGAGAGACAGATATAATGGAGCTAATCGATTGGTCTGTGTTTTAATGAACTTCATATGTGATGCTCATCTCTGCAAACATGTTGTGACTGTGTTATGTTCCCACAGAGTTCTGTGTGTGTACGTATACTTTTCCAGACACTTTGAAACTAAGAAGCTTTTACTGAAATTGCAGTGAAAAAAACCCAGCACAGCTTGTAGAGATAAACACAGAGCGTTATGTAACGGCTGCTCAGACACAGCGGAGAAACTTGTAATCTGTTGGACCTCTACAGCTGCTTTTCTACTTTACTGAGGAGTTAGTGACTTGGTGGTTTTTGATTCAAAGTACACAACGACAGGATGCAAAATATATGGTGCAGTGGCACCATGTGCAGTATTTAGCTCAAAGTAATGTCTATCTAGCGGATCATATTAAATATTGTATTAAATGATTTGGCTAATGCTTTTTGCTCTTCAGTACATGTAAGCCCGTTTCCACCAAGCGGTCCGGTTCAGTTCAGTTACGATCAGTACGGTACGGTACCCACTCATTGGCGTTTCCACCGTCAAAAGTTGGGAATGGCACCAAAATAAGGGATCCGACCCTAAAGGGTTCCTTGTTTACTGTATCCCGTTCTTCTTCTTAAAGTTGAACTTAATTAATAGCGGGCTACACTGTGTTGAGCTGCTATGATGTCACACTATTACATAGCTAACGCGGCTATCTCCGTCTGGCTTACACTACGCAAAAGGGTACGGTTGTCTGTGGAAATGCAAGTAAGGTCACGGTTTAACGTACCGAACCAAACTGAACAGAACCAAACCGGACTGCTTGGTGGAAACGGGGCTGTAGACGTTTTTTTTGCTGCAGCTGTCTGTTGAAACTGGAAGTGCCAAATATGTGTAAGCTCATTGAATCAATTTATCGCCCTCAGGGAAAATGTACACACGTGGACATAGTGATGGTGCGTTTATTTATCTATCTTTGGCAAATGATGTGGCATGCGCCAATGTCAGCAGCTGATGTGTACTGTATCTGTAATTGAATCCAAGCTAGTATACCTACCTGCTGATTCAGAGAAGAAGTTTTTTGTCGGGCAGAAGAAGTCACCTGTTGGGACAAACATGAAAGAAAATGTGAACAGTGGGAGTTTGACATCGCCTCTGGGAGTGATCAGAGACATGCTGTTTGTGAGACATGTTTCAGTGACACGTCAAGAGGAAGGACTACTACCAACAATTTAAATACATCTTATCGCATGGATCATTTGGAAAACAGACGCATCGAATTATGAAGAAGTCGTGGAAAAAAAAAAATCAAATCAGAAAGCGGCTAAGTGGTTAATATTTTAAACATCATCAGCTGGTGATGGCCTTGATTTTCACAAAGGGTGCATCTCTACTTTAAAAAAAACGTAGCTTTGTACTAACTTATCACAGCTCCTGTTGTCTACACTTTGCAGTGATAACAGTAGCCTGCAGCCTGCAGGTACAGAACTCTGCATGTAACACCTTAACTGGTAAATCAAGTTATCCGCATTTAACTCGGCTGCCAGGACTCCAAAAGCAAAAGCTCACTGGTGGCTGGTAGTGCCACCTAAAGTTGCAATACCACACACGCATTTTCAAAAGATACAGTGTCAGTTATTTTGATGATGGATCATTTGGGAAAATACCGACGCTTTAAAAAACTTCAGATCCTGAGCATATTTTAACCAAAAGCTCTCGGGAGTGAAAGAGAGTGAGCATCGTCTAAATTGCACGAATACACTGTCAACATTAACTTGGTTTTAAGACATTTGAGAATACACACAAAAACTGCAGCTGACAACCAGCCCATAGTGACATCCATGGACCGCACGGTGTAAACAATGATTAAAAAGAACAATGTGGATGGCTTGAAGGAACAAAGTAACCTCATGTAAGATTATTTGGTGATCCCATAAACATGCATGCTTCACTTTCTTGATAACTCATTTCCAAACAACACACACACTACCCGATCACTACTCGTTGCCAGGCCACACACGTATAAGCAGTAAATGCCGCCATCTGAAAGTGGAGGAAAGTGGGAGCATTACTCTCGACTTGGCACTACTCGCAGCTGAGAAGCACACACACGTTCACACACACAGATTCCTCCATTTTAAATCAGCAGTGCCCGCACAGAGCTGCCTATTCTTCTGGAGACCTTTGAACCCCACATAGCAGTAAAAACAGTCCGACTCTCTCTCTCACTCACTCTAACACACTCAGATCACTGAAGCTTTGGCCACTCCCCTCTCTGTTTTTCCAGTTGGACAGGAAGACCGGAGGGAGGAAGAGGAGGGAGGGAGGGAGGGGGAGGGGGCTACAATCTGTTTGGCATAAACTGTACAATGAAGTCACTGTTTAGTGGGCCAACCCAGCCTGCTGCTCAAGTGTGTGTGTTGCTACAAAGTTAGAGTGTGTGTGTTTGTGTGTGCATGTTGAGTTTTAGGGACAGGAGGTGGAGAATAAAACTGTTAGTGCTGACTCAAGAGTTTGACCAAACTGCACACACACAGCTTGGTGACAGTGTGGTGCAGCTTCGAGAGTGTTTTGTGTTGTTACTAAGGTCTTTGTTTCCACTTGTGTGAAAACAAAGACTAAATCTATTTCAGGATACAAGTGCATAGGAGAGGAATAAATCCATCAGACATTGCAAGCAGGATCTTTCTCTGTTTACATTGCACAAATACATCGTCAACAATTCGGTATGTTAGACAGTGTGAAGGTGTTTGCTTTCAAGAAAATATTCAATTTGGGGTGTTTAGGACTCAATGTAGTTTTGATGATGTTTGATTTGTACGAGTAATGCAATAGGTTTGAAATTTGTAACCTCATTTGAGCCTTGTGTTGAAAAAGACACCCTACAGTATGAGCTCAGCTGTACTAGCAGCTTTATATAGGATGAGGGTTAATAGAAAATCTAATCTGAGTTCAGATCAGAAAGACCTGGATGTCTGGTGTTCAAACAACAACACAACCGATGAAAGGAAGCTTTTCATCTGAACTGATTGAATAGAAAAATATGAAAGAGAAAATGAGAATATGGAAAAATCCACCAATGAAAGAAGTCGCTAACAATTTTACAGTTTTCTCCTGTTTCAGTCAAACGTAGATTCACTGTTTCTTGCTGTGTATCTGTGAGCTATTTCTAAGGTCTTCTTATAACGTTTTAAAGTAAAGTCGTCAATACTTTTCATACTTTTCGAAACCACGTGCAATGAGTTATTTTAATGACCGATAGTTTTATAAGGAACCTGAGCTTTACAAAGCTTCTGATCTTTGGTCATACTTTTAATCAAAAGCTCCCGCTAGCAAAAGAGGAAGAGAGCACCTTGTAAATTGTGTTGTCGTATTTTAGTTTGAAATTCTGGTATTGTGAAAACCCTATTTGTATTTCTGTCACTGTAGTTCTTTTATTCATCGTTATTAGTTAGTTATTAATATACAGTATGTACATTAAAACAAATCTCTGCAACCCGTCATATTGCTCCTCCAGCGACTACAACCCACAAGCTTTTATGTGACAAGAGGGGTTAGGTAACCAGCCCAAACCACAGAAAGAGCAGGATGACTCATAGAAGCTTTTTTTATACAGGAAACTAAACAAGACGGTTATAGATGAACACTCAGAGCTCTTCTTTTTTTACGTTTTCTGTGACTCGACTCAACCTAAGGTTTGATTACTGTAAGAGGAAGCTTAACAAACAGACTCAAAGAACCTGGCCCTTGAGTAAACAGCATTTTACTGACTGTACCTAAAGTGTGTTTTAAATGTGCAACTTTTACAGAACATATTTTATATCCATGCCTTTTCATTTAGTCACAGAGGTTTGACTTTGTTTTTAGTGGCATCTGCAAAGCAGTAGAGGGTCTATATGACGAGGGGATTTCTGTGAGAAGCAGAAGCCAAGAGTGGGAGGAGTGTAGGGTAGAGGGGGGCGAGCAGCTGCCACACACACACAGACACACACTCTCCTTTAATGCTGTTCAGCTGACAGTCCTCGCTCAGTGAAACTTTATGGCTTAATGCCCTGCAGTGCTCCAAATACAAAGCTTTCCCTCTCTCGCTCTCTCTTAGTCATGCTTGCCATTGCTCTCTCTCTCTCTCTCTCTCTCTCTCTCTCTCTTCAGTCTCACTCTCCAAGCCTCTATTTACCCTCCCCCCTCCTCCCTGTTGTCACATACCTATATATTCATCCCAGTGTCACGTAACTATGACAACATGTCGTGTGCTGACACATCCACACACCCAAACACATGCTCAGTCAGACACCTGTGGTGTCAGTTCACACTGATGCTGGATATGGAGGGATCGTCTTACACGTGATTTCAGGCTGCCTGTCGTTCCTGCAGGAGTTGTCAGTATTTTCAGATTTAACGATCAGTCTTCTGTCATCTATAGAAATAAAGATGTAACCTAAGTAATTTTTACTTTAAAGGCTGAATGTGTGACTTTTTGATCCAACCTTGAGCACCAGCATGAAACCTAAACAACTCGAGCTGCATTGTTGTATTAGCATGCTAATGGTAGCGCTCTTTAGTTTGCTCGTAGCTTCACATTGCATGTAAATTTACACAAAATGACCGTGATCTCAAAACGCTTACGTGACGTTCAAATAAGCAGTGAGTACAGTATGTTATTCTTCTTTTCTATAGTCCCTCACTTAAACAGCTTTCATACTCAAGGGGAGGAGCCGGCCCGTCCATGTAAACACGATGTAGATACGACTCAGACAGCATCACAGACAGCGCGACTCGGGTGTCACACTCATTGTAGAGAGTCATGACTCACAGAATTATTTTCAGAGGATAAACTGAATTTCACATTCAGCCTTTTATAACAACATTTTCTACACCGCTTCTTTGTTATCCTTTAGCAAATGTTCAAAAGTGTTCTTCGTTGTCATCATGCGATGTTTGTGTGGGACTTCTATTAGTGATAAAGTGCTGAAGTGTAAACTGTTTAACTGAAGTAATGCAGATTGTTTGACAGCCCAGCCTGTTTAAAAACTGAAAGCTTAGTTGTTAAAGACAGCTCTCTCTCAAATGTTTTGAATTTAAACGCTACGTGTCGGAGTAACACCTTGCTCCTTTAAACTAAAGTCAAAAATCTCTGATTGTGGCTACTTAAATTAGAATATTTCCTGGTTTCTTTTCTCCTCCATGTCTGGTTATAGCAGCTCGTTGTAATCAATTTAAATCTTCTTCTACTGATCTTTTCTCACACATCTCAGTTTATTCTTATTCTGTAGTTTGTGTGTCAGAGCGGTTTCTAGAAATCTTCACAACCTCTTCTATAGTTAACGTCGGACATCGTGTTCACATCCACGCAGTTTCAGAAATGGACTCCAGCCCACTGCTACAGTGCGTGGTCTGCACTCCTCTCATGACTCTCCATGATTTACACACAACGTACTCAGACATTTCCAACAAGTCACTTCAGCAATAATAATCCCGTCAGTGCTCAAAGACTTAGCAGCATCAGAAAATCTCCCACGGTTTATTCCCACCTGCCTCAGCCTTAACATCTCCATGGCAACAAGCATCGTCCCTGACAGGAGGGCTGTTTGAAGTGTTTAACAAGCCATCTGTCTTCGTCTCCCTATATATGTGAGTGTGTGTGTAATATTTGTTTCATTGCTAATTATCCGCACAAGATGTCCTCGTGTCACACCGTGGTGCGTCTGCCTCTGGCCTTTGTTATATTTGCAGCAGAGCTCGAACAAGTAGGTATGAGTCATAGAAATCATCTGAGGACAATAATGGAGGTTGTTATCCATGATGGATTTTAATCAGTCTATGTTGAAGCATCTGTATTCGTTTTGTAAAGCACACAATAAATCCTATTTACTACTGAAAGAGTTTTCTCTTTATGCTTGGCACTACAATGTCTGTTCAAAGCAGAAGCAGAGATTGCTTTCATGCCGTGTTTTTCATTCTTTAAATTCATTATCACGGGATGTGATGTCTGCCGTACGAGCAGCTCAAACCTTATACAACAACTTCTCCGTCATCAGGGCTTTTGCACAGTATTTGACTTCTGTGCTCACTATCTGTTTTTCTCCAGTCTGATGAAATAGACCAATCAGTGGTCCTTATGACCATGTTGCCTTGGTAACACGGTCTCTCTGTGTGAATTTAGTTTAAACAGGTCAACAGTAAGCAGTGATTGTAGTGATACATGCGTGTTTTTGTGTGTGCATGAAAAGCTAAACAGAAAGATAGGATAGGACTTTAATGTCAGACACAGTTTAAAAATGTGTCGTGCATCACAGCAGGTCCTTTTGCAAAATAAAAACAATATTGTGTCTCCGTTGATGGAAGTTCGTTCAGCTCCAGTTTGGGCTATATTCTGTCACTTAAGGATTTCCTGCTCCACTGTGATATTACAGTTTTCTATAAGTACAGGATGTTTGTCAGATGGTGAGACCAATCTGCAACCTCCAGTGTTGAAAAATGTAGCTAACATTGAAGTGCAAAAGACTGCAGTTCTGGCTTCAAAAGCACAGGGAGTCATGTAAACACCCATATTAAAATGCCCTTTTTCTTTTCTTAAGAGATACAACTTTGGGCTTTTATGCCTTAGTTAGATTACACAGTGGATATAGTCGAAAGCCGGGGAGGGAGAAAGTGGGGTATGACATGCAGGAAAGGAACCACAGGGCACCTGCTTCGAGGACATCAGCCTCTTTCTTTGTGTTTTAAGGCTCATGTTGTTTTTGACTTGTAAGATTTCAACAGATTAAAGAATAGTGTTAACTAGCGGGCTCATTTTAGCAGCCAAAGATGGCTGGAGAGGCTCTGTTTTTTAAGAGGACGCTGATTCATTCAAAAGTTTGAACGAGCTTTAATAACTGGTTCCATGTTCTGGAGCAGACAAGACCTCTCAGCTCTGCGCAAAACACAGAAAACTGTGACCACTTAAGGATCATTCTGAGACTCGTTTTATGAAGTCGCCCATGCTGTGGCTTTTAAAAAATGACGACATGCAACATGATGCAGGACTGGTGATTTGGTTCTTCAATTGAAATCATCAGATTTTTCTGCGCTTCAGTGTTTACAGTCTCGTTGTTTTCTACTAAAGATGGACCTAAATACACCTGTAATTGGTGTGAGGGTAAGGTTCTTTCACTCTTGGTTTTTATGTGTCCTGGATGACTAGAGATTGTGCATCAACCTCTCAGAATCGTTTGAGGTCAAAACAAAACACTGCTTTTGTACAACTTAATTGTTATTTCTTTGAATGAACTTTGAATGATTAAATGTCTTACCTGAAGGTAAAAGAATTCACGAGTCTGACAAATTGTAAAAATTGTCTGGGAGACGTTTGTGCTGACCTCTGTAGCTCTGCGATCCAGTGAGCTATTTTTAGTGTGCATGCTGGTTTAATTTAGGGCTCAGAAACTAGAACGCTGCAGCAGGAAGGGAGTGAGACCGACACAGAGACGAATGTATTGTAAAGATGTCATCAAGTGCGCTGCATCTGCACTGCTGGATATGCAGCAGATGTTTGTTTTTTTCCATTTGTGTGTTTTGTAGAAGTACTATTCTTCTCTGCACAACATGTTTTTGTCTAAAAGCTGTTTGGGTAGATTAGATAAAGAGATGTAGAAAGAGACGGGAGAGATAAATCTGTTACCTGATGTGGTCGCTCTGGACTCTACGTCTCTTTTTACTCACGCAGCATTATGAATCAGATTTCTGATGTCTGGAACCTGTTCTAAGTTCTGCACAATATTATCAGCTAGATGTCAGCAAAAAGGCTCTAAAATTAAATATCTTTATTAACCTTAAAGAGGACATATTATAGCCCTTCTCCACCTTTTCAAACAGTCCCCTGTGGTCTAAATGAAAAATCTGTGCTGTGCTTTGGTCAGAATATAACATGAATCAAGCACCAGAGGAGGTTTGTGACCCTGTATAAACCAGCTCTCTCAGAACGCTCCGTTTTGGTGTGAATCCCACTGTGACATCACAAGTTGTGAAAATTTGAAACAGAGCATTTTTCTCTGTGTTGTCAGACTTATGCAGACCACAAACAAAGGACTGGATGGGTTTATTTCACATTTTGTGGGTCTGTAGACACTCAGGTTACCAAATAAATGTTCAGAAACACTGTACAAGTGGAATTTTCATAATATGTCCCCTTTAAATAAAACCTTTGCTGGTATGAGTTGTGCTATGAGCCACAGATCATTCATATAATTAAATACCATACTATTTACAAGTCCATACAGGAGAAGGTATTGCACCTTTCATTGCTGCATAGAAATACATTTTGCTTATGTTGCATAGAGAGAGAGAGAGAACTGTTTGAATTGAAGTGTGAAATGTTGCCAACGTTTTCTTCAGGAGTTTGCTTGCAGTTTTTGGTGATTAAGAAATTACCCAATATTAGGTGCCTTGGACTTCTAATTGTGTTGCTGTAATGTTGTGAATGTGCAATTAAGACAGTCCTGTCCTTGTCTCTGTTTGTAAGAGACATAAACGTAACTTTAACTTTTACTACTTTATAAGATACCAAAGGTTTTGATGAACGTATCTGCCCACCTGTGAATATGAATGGACCTCCACTGCTCTCTCTCTTTTGCTCACCACAGCTTTGGATTTAAAATATGTCTGAAATCTGTAGTTGTGTACTTTTAAATGCTACAGATTGTTTGAAAACGTGTGCTTTGGCAAGGTATCAAAGCATCAAAAATGCTTCTATGTGCCTAATCTTCGGATTCTTTTCTCTGTGTGTCTTCCAGGATGAGGTGGACAGTCAGAACCCGGTGCTGAGAGACAACCATCAACTCCATGAAGAAGTAAAGTGCTGGCTCAAAGACCAGAAGGTGCAGGAAATTTTTATGCAAGGTAAGCTGTTGTTTTTCGTCACGCTCTTTATATTACTGTAACATTGAACTAGAGGATCATGCAGTTAAGTGTTTGAACGTCTCCTCTCTCTCTTTTAGGTCCCTATTCATTGAATGGCTACCGTGTCCGTGTGTACAGACAAGACTCGGCCACCCAGTGGTTCACTGGAATCATTACACACCACGACCTCTTCAGTCGAAACATGGTCGTTATGAATGACCAGGTACATCAACACACACACACTGTGTTATTTAAAATGTACCAGGACTGTCACAACACCAATTAGTATAATTACCTTTCTTTTACTTTAAATACTGTAGTTTTCATTTCTTTTGATTCAGTTTGAGTCTAATTTTGTTGACGCAAAATGCTAAGTAATACTTTTTTAACTTTTACTACCTGGTGCAGTGGCGATTCTAGAGTCTGTTGAGGCCCTATGCAAAATTCAATAGGGGGGGGCCCTCAAACCAGCGCTCAGCAGGGCGTCAAGAGTGAGCTCTGTCAGATGGGAATCCCTTACGGAGGTTTCCTACCTTCTTTGCAAAATTTGCACATTTTCGTCCAATGCTTTGGGGCCCCAAGCATTTGCCTGCCTTGCCTGTTGACAAGCAGCGCCTCTGACCTGGTGAATGTGAGACAGCATTGAACCAGGTCATTACGTCTCGTAGACCTCGTTATCATGTGTCTGGTTTCTAAGTGAATCTTTTTGACTTTTCAGGTGCTAGAGCCTCAGAACGTGGATCCATCTATGATCCAGATGACCTTTCTGGATGACGTGGTCCACTCCCTGCTAAAAGGAGAAAACATTGGCATCACTTCCAGACGGAGGTCACGATCCAGCAACAACAACTCTGCCCACGTGAGTACACAGGATGGACACCACACATCACGTTAGCAACTGTCAGGAAAAAAATACAGACACATTTAAATGTCTGAAAGCTTTGTTACATTTTCAAAATGTAAAAGTGAAGAATACTTCAAGGACAACATCTTCTAATAGCTGTCGTTTCACTTCAGTCAAATACAGAGACTATCGTAACTCTGCATAGCTGAAAGAAGCTTTTAAAGACGAGGATGTCCTTAAGAGCAAAACTAAACCTCGGAAAACACAAGTCCATATGCCAGCAACAAATCATGCATGTGATGTCATTCTGTCATCACAGCACCATCTGTCAAACTATTTAGACAACCAGGGTAAACTCGGAAAATCCGATGATTGACAAATGTGAACATAATGGGAGCTGAGAACAAAAGAGTTTTTTATTTTGGTCCAAGTTAGCTACAAATCCGGCCGGCCACACACGAGATGATTTTTCGCCTGATTTGGGTACTGAAACATTACCAATGTATTTGTGCACTTTAGACAGTGCTCTCATACGTGCTATTAGAAAGACTAAAAGAAATTAGACAACATTACTAACAGTGAGCTAAAGTATAAAGCAAGTAGCTAAACTACAGCCCCAGATTATGTCACCGAAATCGTAATAAATCGATTCAAAGGTGTCAAGGTCATCATTTGTCTACAGTCTCATTTTGTAAAATAAATCGAGAGAATCGTATCGTGAGTTTAGTGCATCGTTACATCCCTACATGCCACTGTTCCTGTTCCTGTTGTTGTTCCTGTTGTTGTTGTTGTTGTTGTTGTTGTTGTTGTTGTTGTTGTTGTTGGGCTCTTTCTTATGACTATTTTGATGTTGATTTGGTGATTGTTTACATTGTCTTTGTTTCAGAGATATTGGTCAACACAGCCTCAGTAATTCTCACATCATGCAAATTTCAAAACAAGGAAAATTCTAAAATTACAGATTTTCATTGTTTCCAAAATCAGACCAAATCTGTGGCATTTTTGAATTCTGTCTCCGGACTGTTTGACCCATGTCTGCTGTCTCTTTTGTCTGCTTGCTCTCTGTTACTTTATAGAAATATCTTTATAGCAAAACACTGTTTGTTCAGTTAACACACACAGACACACCAGTGCGCTCCTTTCACGTGACATCAGCAGAACTCTTGTAATAAACACTGTTTGCTGCTGTTCGGTTTAAAAAGCTTGAGGGACACGTGGAAGGAGCTCATCGATGACCCAGTCTGTCAACACTCAGTCAGTCTTTACTAGTGATTTATAAAACCTCTCCTTGTTGCATGTTACCTTCATTTTATTATTTGTTGCTGAATTTTTCCCTTCTTGTTTTTGACATATTAAAGATGGCGGGAGGGAGACCCGGCGGGACCACTGGCAACACTCAGGTACCCCAAACCCCCCACCACCACACCCACACTTTCCTCAACACACTTGAAATGAAGAAGGTCTAAGTGGAGTGTAGACTGTATAAAACATGGACGTAGTCCCACTGACATCATCCATGGGTTTCAATTCAATTCAAAAAACTTTATTTGTCCCCGGGGTCAATTCAAAGAAGAGGCAGCGCTACGAGGACGAGCGAGGGAAGGAAAGTCTGCTTTGTCTGTATAGTAGCGGTCAAAAGTTAAAAACACACTCTTCCTATGTCGTACACAGAAAGAACATGGGAAACAATATATATACAGAAAGAAAAAACGTATTAAACGCTAAATAACTGCTTTGTGAGCCGGCCGGTCGTCCGCACGAGCAGCGACGCGGAACCGGAAGAGAAGCCAAACGATGGCGCCAACGATGGCGGTTGTCAGTCAGATCAGCCTCACCCTTGTTAATGCAGATAAACAGGATAATAGTGAAGTAGTGAACGTTTCTCTAAAGTGAACACAAAGAAAGGTTGGATTGTCTAAATTCAAAACTGTATGCATCTATTTAAGGAAATGTTTTAAGAATCACCAAACAAAATCCAGGCTCTATAAAAAGTATAACAGCAGGATATTAATAGATGATCTGAAAAATTCTGTAGATGAAATTTAGAAATATTTACTGGAAGTGACTTCTCACAGGTTAGAAATCCTGCCTGCACTGCCATCTTGTGGCGCCTGCTCCTTTGAGCACACACTTTGCACCACAGAACCGTTCACGATGTACAAAATGCTTCATCACATTTGTGGTCGCAAACACACCGACCACAGCGGCCCCTCCCAGCTGTGGCGGTGGGTGTGGACACTACAGACCAACGTGAACAGATCCACAGAGGTCAGCGCTGCAGTGGTTTAAGAGCAGTGAGGAGTTGCTCATGAAATCAAATTCAGTTTGTCATTTAGAGAAACAACAACCTTTCTGCTGGTTGAAGTTAGCATGCTGCTTCATCACCACGTTTCCTTACTTCCTGTGTGTCAGTAACCAGAACAAGATCAGGCTCAGTGTGAAAAGTTTGATTACAAAGAACGAGAGTGCCGCTCCACCTCTCGTTAAAGATGAGCTAATCTAACTATACCAGACTGTCTGGGCTTTTTGGGACCGCCCATGAAATGTAAATGTCCTCACGCCCCCAGTTTTCTGTTTACCCTGCTGTTATTTCCATTTGGACTGCAGCCAAATGCAACAGTTTGCTCATTTAACAGTCAAGGTGGCTTGCAAAATTTTTGATCGTGTTCAAAAATGACCGGTTTGTCCCAGACAGGGTCAGAAACACAGGACAGTAATTAAACAGAGTGGCATGTAGACCTCGTATGACCGAGATGCTAAAGAGGCTCCATGATAACTCTGCACACGTCATCCTGCACATGTCTGCTCGGAGACAGAACCAAACTTGTGAAACATTATTGTTCTGTCACAAGGTCAGAAGCTACATAAAATCAACACATTTAGTCGTGGGTGACTTCTACTGGACCTGTCTGGGTATTTAAAGCCTTATTTCAGAGGAGTTCGGTTGCTTTAAAAGAAAAATAGTAAATAAAAACTGTTATGATCTACAAAACATTGAAAAGCATTATTAACTGAAAATAGCACAAAGACAACACATCAAACGGAGGTGTTATATTGTTCTTGTAAAATGATGTACCCATTTTAAATTTGATGCCAGCTACACATCTCCAAAAAGTTGGGACATTGGCAACGAAACGCTGGACAGGTTGTGAAATGGTTAAAATACAAATACTGATGAAACATCTCAGAGTTAATAAAGTTCACTGGCAACAGGTTAGTAACATGACTGGGTATACAAAGAGCATCTCAGAGAGGCTCTCTGAATAAAGATGGGGAGGAGTTCAACACTCTCTGAAAGACATTTTAAGTCATGTGTCTAAGTGCAAAATAACAAACAATCTGGGGATTTCATTTTCTATCATACAGAAGATGTCATTTCCGTGTTTTATCCATCAATACATGACGTTTTGATTCAGATGTTAAACATCCCAGCTATTTAAAAAACAAAAACAGGGTTTTATAACAGAGGCGATGAGATAAACACAAAGCTGATTTGTTTATGGTGACCCAGGCAGGTGGTTCTGATGTGAATTAGAAAGAACAAACTATTGCATAAGTGTGCAACAGACTAGATCAACATCGGCCAGTCCTCTTTCTCTTTGAACTCCACCTGCAGAGCCAGTGTTTGTCTCGCAGATACACGGATGGTTGTGTCACACTTTTGCACCTAAACAGCGACTCTCTTTTAATCCCGCTGAGCTTTTTGCCCGCACATCAGCCAAATGCATGCAAGACAGTTACTTTATTGTAAAAATACATATTGGACTATTAGCAAGAGACGTCAAACAAAACAGAAATGACTGTTAAGTCAAGCTTCAGAGCTCCTACTAACGTCACTGTTAGAAAGCAGACATTACAAATTGGATACCACTGGTTTCATGGAATATAAACAGTAAAATATCTGGTGTTGTCCAGCTCAAAAAAGGAAGCAACCAATAATGACCGATCTAAATTTGATTGCCCATTCATGTTCTCTGCGGCATATATGCATGAAGCATTCTCTGAACTCTCGGTCTACACATGCAGTATAACATGCCATAGGAACTCTTAATGCAATGCATTCAGAGTGTTGTGTTGTCTCTGCACAACTGCACGTTGGGTTTGACATTAAAACTGTGACTCAGATATTTAATGTCCCACTTTTAGGTTTCCAGCTGTCCTGAGTAATCGGACAATTTATTTCCAATCTTGAAGTCATATTTGATGTTTGGTCTGAAATTCTTTGACCGTCTGAAAATACAATCACAAGGCATCGGCTCACACGTGTCATCTTCTCTGCCGAGACTTCGTCATCCAGCCAGCTTCATGTCCAGCTTGTGTCAGGGCCTGTTGGCCTTCAGTCTGGCCTGCAGCAGTGAAGCACATGATCACTTGGCTGTAGGTCAGATCGCTGAGTCAATAACTTGGCCATAAAAAAAAAAACTTGGTTTCTCTGTTTTTAGCCCTAAATTGGAGGAGAGTGAATACATTTGTGTCACTCTTAACCTGGAGGTGAACACTTATAGTTCAGACAGATGCTCCTGTTTCAACTCTAATGTGCAAGAGCACAGAAGAACCAAAAACATGAACTTCTGACTGTGCTGTAGAAGTCCCAATTCAGTTTGTGTTTGCATTAGTTTCTGTCAGTCATCTTCTGTGTGTGTGAAAGTGATGTATTAAAGTTCATCCAAGTACATCCTGTTGGACGCTTAATAAGATGCTTCTGTCTCTCTCAATTAAACCGGTTGATAAATGAAGCGATTCAATCTCTTAATGCTCGGTGATTAAAGGAAAATTAAAAAATGTTTTTGATTATTCATGCAAAGCTTTTGGATTTAGAGAGAGAAGAACATTGCTGTGAAATCAAAGTTAGCTTAGAATAATTCTAGTAGCTACTAGTAACGCACTAGTATGTTTTCAGTTTATTAGGAACACAGATCTTAAAACTCCAGCAGCCTTATCCAACATCCCGGCTATAAGTCTGGTCATTTAGGAGGCTCTCTTGAGAATGTAGGGACTTAAACTTGAACAAGTTTCTCATATTTGGTCAAAGACGTGATCAACAAAATGAGAAAGACCTCTCACATCTTTAAAATGAGCTGAGTGCACATATTCATAGTGATGTCTGTATGTGAGCTTGACGTATGACTTCATTTATTCTTACAGAGTCATTACACGCGAGCCCAAGCCAACAGCCCCCGCCCGATAATGACATCATCAGGCCCCAACCCAAAAGGTTCCCAGGGGACCCTGGCTTCCCAGCAGCAGAGCCAATCCCAGCAAAGCCAGCAAACTGCCAGCCAATCACACAACTCACCCAGCGGCAGTGGGCGGGAGCTGAGAGAACAGCGCAGCTCTCGCTCCTCCAGGAGGAAAGGATCAGATAGCAGTGTTCCAGAGGAGGACAAGGACAGGAGAGAAGAGCCCACAGGGAGAGGTGAGGACACTCGGTGTCTTACTCTGCTGGAGGGCTGTTCTTATCTTCATCATGGTTCCTCTGAAAACAATAAACCTTATTCATGAAGACATTAAAGGTTATCATTTATGAGTAGTATTGTGATGTTCTCAATGATCAAACTGTTTATTTTTAGTATATGTCTTCATAATGTTGCTGTCACCCTGTTTCAGGCTTTTTACCGCCAACAGCAGAATACCACAGCGGCATTAATAATCCACACTGAACATTATCATAGACAATTATTGAAAGTGCAAGTATTCAGGGGCGGCTGTGGCTCAGTTGGTAGAGTCGTCGTCTCTCAACCGGAAGGTCGAGGGTTCGATCCCCAGCTCCTGCAGTAACAGTGTTTTTGTCAGCTCAGAGTGATATTATAAGTCTACATCAACATTTCAGAGATAATCCCCACAAAGGTAGACTTTCTTAGTCAAGTTTGGATTTTTTTGGACCAGAAACTTTTAAATTGCTCTCGAGACTCCATTGACAACAGCTGTAAAATGGTGAAGGATTCAGGTGAAGGATGAGGTGTAGAAGAAGAACTGAAGGTAGTATAGAGACCTGTCTTTGAGGATGCAGTATTGACTCTTCTGTTTCTACTTTTCATTTGTGCAGACTCAAAGTCAAAAGCCAAGCAGGCATTGAACAAACGCAGGAAGGGCGAGGAAGACGAGAAGAAGGCAGGTCTAAAGAGGCTGAAGACTGACATGACCTCAGACCTGTCTGAAAGCAGCGACTCAGAAAACCCCCACAACAAGAGGATCGCCCACTCCTCGTGCTCCTCTTCCTCCTCATCCTCTTCGTCGTCCTCTTCCTCCTCTTCGTCCTCCTCCTCAGAGCCCAACTCTGAGAACGAGCTTAAAACTCGCAGCAGCGACATAAAACCGAGCAGTGTTTCCAAAAAGGAGGAGGACGAGAAGCCGCTGAAGCAGAGCCCCAAAATGAATGATTCCTCCTCTCTCATTGGTCGTCTTTCACCTTGGGCGGAGCTTCAGGCAGCAGAGGACGGCAAGAAGGGTGTTGTTAAGGAAACAGCCAAATTGATATCAAAAGAGGAGGAGGAATTAGTCGCTGTAACACAGATCACCCAGTCTCCCCGCCAACCGACGTCTCTGATGTCTGATACAGTCCAGGGCAGCATCATAGAGAGCAGCAAGAACACTGTGAAAAGTAAGGATGATCAGCCACTGTCACATATGAGAAAACTAGCCAAAGGTTTGGAGTTCTTATTGTAAAATGTCTTTTTTTCAGCATCATCTCGATCCCAGACGCCGTCGCTGTCCAATCTCCACAGCGGGGCTGTGATCGACATCACAGATGACGCTCAGGCGACAGTACACCAGGAGAGTTCAGAGGCCGTGTCAGCGCTGCTCGCCTCCGAGAAGGCCGAGTCCACGTCTCTCTCACCTTACCTCCCCCTCAACCCCTCTCCTGTCTCCTCGCCTCCCGTCCCTCCGTCTCCCTGTCCATCAGAAGGAGGCCGCAGGGCTGACAGTGAGCCTCCCATGCAGCAGCAGCAACAGGGAATTGTGGGAGGTGGCATGACTGCAGCCAGGAGTTTAAGCAACAAGATCGAGTTTGCTGCGTCTGAGGTCATCAGGTGAGAACAGACTGCTTCACACTGTGTTTAAGTTAATATCTTGTAGGGTTGTCACAGTACCAGAATTCCAAAAAGTAAAAAAAAATGTCTTCAATACCTGTTTCGACACCATGGCCACAATCGATCCAAGGCATCCAATATTAAGTTTTCTTGTTTAGTTAACAAAAAAATGCAAACTCCTGCACTGTGTCTAAAATGTTCAAAAGCTGCCAATGTATTTGTGCAAGTCAGACAATGTTCTCTCTTTCTCGTTCTCTTGCAGCAGCATTGAGTTAAAAATGTGACTGAAGATATTTCGTTTTTTAAAGCTTCACTACTTTTTGAGACTATCGATCACTGAATTAACAGAGATTGCACCATTTCAAAACTCGTGGTATCAGAAACGATCGACATTTTTGACAACCTTAAGTTCTTGTAGTCCTGTTCTTAAATTCCCTGATACAATGAGAGGATGACAAGTGTAGTAAGATGCAGTGTGAGGAACATCCAACCCCCAAAGATCCCTGCAACAGTCCTTCAACCCTTTGAAAAGGGAGATTATCCCGTTCTTCCATCTTTAGTGTCATCACATTGTTAATGACTTATTTAAGTTCTGTTTCATGCACAGACCTTATTTAGGAAATCTGTCTTCTTAAGTTAAAATTAGATTCATGCAGTAAATGTGTGGGAGGGCAACCGTGCAGTTCTTGCTTGATGTCGAAGTATGACAGAGTTTGAAACGAAGCAGTATGCAAAAAGAACATTCCTGTGGCATGGACGCCAATCATAGGCAAACTGTCTGTTCTACTCAGCTTGTTATGTTGGACTCAGAGGACAGAAACACTGACAGCTGATCGGTTTACATGCCAAAAAAGTAGCAACTGGTTGTTGTGCTCTCAGCTCTCCCAAAGGGAGGGGAGAGAACGAGAGAGCTGCTGAGAAAGGCCACATAGAAGCCAGATAATGCTAGTTTGAAACTTGACTGTTGCCTAGCAACCATTCTCCTCACTGATTCGCTGTGATTGTTAGTTCATTGCAAGGTTACCCTGAATGGTTGTTTGATTCAGATCTGATAAGTTTAAAAAAAAAATATTCAAAGGAGGGTGCTCAGAGAAACAGATAAGACACATTTATTCAAAGGAACATTTCAATGTGATATTATTTACTGTATATAAGAAGGGATGACTTTGTTTGTAAAATATCTATTTCCTCCTTTTTTTCAGGCCCATCACATCGATAGCTGAGAATGTTGTTCTGGTTGAGAAGGAGAAACCTGCCCCTCCTCATCATCATCTTCATCATCATCATCAGCAACAGCAGCAGCATCAGCAGCACACACAACAACAACAACAACAACAACAACACTACCCATCTATTCACCCCAGCATTAAGAGCCCGTCTCTGTCTGAAGAGACGAGAAAACGGCAACAGCAACAACCGCCCCCCCTCAAGATGAACACAGTCCTCCCCCCAGACTTGTCCAAATCCAAAATAAGCCCCAACCCTCACCCAGCTCAGCTTGACTCTCTGAAACAGAAACTCACCCACCCTAACAACTCTCAATGTCATCTCTACCCCAACACAAACCCATCTGACCTCCACAAAGCTAAGCCCCACCCGGGCCTGCTAGACATCTCAAAACCGAAACCCAACACCTCCCCAGAGGTGTCGAAGCATAAAATACCGAGGTATTCTGACACATCACCACCTCCGTCAGGAAGTTTGTCCGCAAAATTAGAAATAGCAGAACCTCCCCGGTCTGGTTTCAAACCAGTGTCGGTGCGGTCGGAGTCTGGGAGCAGCAGCACTAAAAGCCCGTTAATCATTGATAAGAACGAGACCTTCACTGTTTACAGGGACCCAGCACTGGTCCGCTCAGACGCAGAAAACTCTGCCTCTGCCAACCATGTTGCAGCCTACCTTCATCCCCACCTGCACACTATCCACTCCCCCTCCCCTCACTCCCCCTGCCTTACATCTGCATCCCATCCCCATGCTGCCTCCCACCTCCTCGCCCCTCCTCACACCTCTGCCCTACCTCACCCACACTTGTTACCGCCCGGAGTGCTCCAAGCCATGCCTCCTCCAGGAGCATCTCTCCTCGGGGGCCACCCTCGGCTCGACTCCCCCAGCGGCCTTGGTCACCTCGCCCTCTCTCACCCTGCAGCCGCACACCAGCAGCAGTTCCTACAGGTCTGATTCTAGCTTCATAAACTGCATCTTAGCCTCACTAATGAAGACTGTTGTGTAAATTCTGGCTCCCAGAGTCCTTCGCGCTGTCTAAGTTGCACAAAAACATTGGCAACATTTGAGCAGAGGTCGGAGCTGGAGAGGAGCGAGCGAGGGTTTCCTTGACTCCGCTCCTCAGCTACATCCTGTGAATGTTTTTGTGCAATGCTCTCGCTCTCTTTTGTTTAAAGGATATAACTGAAGATCTGTGATTTTAAAGATTTGATACTATTGATAATTCTAATAACCAAGGTTGTAACGTTTAAGAATATGATGTAGCTGAAAGTATTAAGATATCAAACATTTTGACGACCTTAATAGAGAGCAGCAGAATGTGAATTATACCAGAAAATAAACTTTAAATGCATCTTCGTTTGCAGAGTCAGGGCCACCCTCCACCCTCTCTTCTTGCACAGGCTCACAGTGGGGCAGCAGGTCTCGGACTCTATCCCATCCTCTGGCAGTACCCCAATGGGACGCCTACCTCCTACCCCCCTGGACTAAACCTGCCCCCCACAGCGAAGTGGGTTCACCCTGAAAATCCTGTAACCGTGAATTCTGAGGCGTCCCTCAGGAGGGTAGGTGTACAAACACACATCTGAATTTTCGTGTGTGCGTGCTTGTTTCTGTGTTTTAGAGTAAGCTGAATGTTTCGTATTGGAACAACAATAATTATGGAGGATGGTTGAAGAAAGTGGATGGGACAAGAAGTAGAAGACCCATGAGAAGAGTGATGCATGAGACCAGTAACATGTCTCAAGCTGTTTTCACACATGCACTCCTGATCATTTTCTAGAAATTTTCAGGACAGCCTGCCTCTGAAATTATCAAAAATTGTAATTCAATGTACCTCTCAGCGTGATGTTTTCCCTGTCGGACAGGAGGAGGGAGGTTTCTCAGGAGGAAAGACTTGACGTAAAGAGCTGCAGTATTTTTGTTTACAAGAAATCCAAGATGGCGTGCCAAGCCAAGATGACAGTTTTTGCTTTAATATCATCGTTACATGTACATATTCACAGAATCAATGAATACGTGGAAAAAAACATACAGTACTGGTGAGCAGAGAAGAGATGAAGCAGCTTCAAACCCTGCAAGAAGATTGCACCGGTCACTCACTGGACGCGTGCTATAACCATATTTACCCCCTCCTCCTCGCCTGCAGTGACTTTTGTTTGTGTGTGAATACAGTATCATAAGAAAACTTTTTTAAAGGAACCTTGCAGCTTTTAAAAAAAGGAACTCTTCAGTTCAGTTTATGTTTTCTTTTTTCAGTTTTGTAGTTGACTTCTTTAGTAAACATCCTGTTACATGTCATCAAAGGAACAGCAAACAGTCCCTCATTAAAACCTCTATTACACGGTAGAAGCTGTCGTGCCAAGTTCTGATTTTAATAAAGTTATTTTAGTATTATACTATATTTTTCTGTGAGATTGACTCTTCGGTTCATGACCTTATTAACGGTATAACTCTCTTTGTGTTTGTGCAGAACACACCCAGTCCATGGCTGCACCAGACTGCTGGTGGTGCTGGTGACAGTCTTGGTTTGCTGAGCCATGTTCCCGTTCGGCCTGCCAGTGCTGACCCCCACCGCCCTCCTGTCAAGATCAACCCACACGCAAGCCCTCCACTTTCAAAGGCCAACATGGACATTCATAAAGAGTGAGTAGATAGATCATCAACTAGTGATGGTGATCTATTGAGTAACGTTATATCTTGATGTTGCACAAACATACAACCATTTTCTAATAATGTTTCTGAATAAAATAGAACTGCCAGCCAACAGTTTTTAAACTTAAACAGACATATTCAGCTGGCTAGTTGTTTGAACATTTGAAGAGATCTTAAGTTTGGCTTCATTCTACCAAAGCAAAAAGCAACATGCTGTTTATGTTGCAAAATAAATTATTGCAAGGGGTGGAAGAGGAACCACAACCTTTACGCCAATTGTAACCCAAAGGTAGCACCTTCAACTATCTTCAGGTTTAAAAAACTCAAACACCTCTGGATGCTTCAGCAGGACAGTCATCCTTCTTCTGAGGTCTAATCAACCAGGATAAAGGCTGGTTAGCTAAATAATTAGTGTGACCAGAAGTTACATTATGCTGTGTTCAAGGTCTGGTTAGTAAAATGACTGTTAGGTCAAAGTTAAATAAACCGTCATCTTAATGTGTTCAAATGTAACTTGAAGAAAAAAAAAAGTTATGGGCCAATATACATTTATTTTGAGGAGGAATGTTTTTGTTTTCCATTCAATAAAAAGTAGATACAGAAGGAATTATGAACTGTTTAACTTCAGCCCAGTTTATTTGATTCTGTTCAGAAACAGTTCTTGTTAAGCAATAAAAGCAATACCAGTTCTATAACATCAAACGTATTGTCTTCGTGTCTTTCCACCAAATAACAGAAGCCTGTTAGGCATCACAGCTCTACAATGCCTTTTTGTTTTTAAAGAGCACAGAATCAATTGTGTTAATTCCATCATATTTACAGTGATGTGAATCGCTGATATGTTGATGAATGTGCGCCGGCCTTTTTCAATAACTGAAACACATTTGAACATCATGCCCATCGCCTTTTGACTGATGAATGATGTTAGAAAGGCAGCAGCAGGTCAGTGAGATAAAGTGGCACTAATCCAATATGAGAGCAATTTAGACCGAATGCTCCTCATTCTGCAGCTCGTGCTCTACTTATGCAACCACCAGCCATCATGTAGACACCACTTAATACCCCCCGCCCAACACACACACACACACACACACACACACTCACACATTTACAAAGCATCATGGAGGAAACATTGCACATCTCTCCTCAGCCGGTTTACATCATTTAAACCTGCTGAACATGATACCCTGCAGACAGCCTGAACCTTTGTGTTATCTCAGTGTAGTTTAAATACGTTGTCTTTTATCTCAATGTTGTTTAAATGAAGTCACAACTCACTCACATCCTCTTGTTTTGTTTTACCTTTGTTCTATTTTATATAAAGGTTTCTTATTTGCTGCGTAACAGAGGTGTTTAATAAAGATGACTACAGTGTAGTGTGCTAAAAGTCTAAACTGGTAGAAAGTCTTTAGATGTTCTGCTGGATTTAGTTTGACCCTGGAATGTAAAATATGAAATTTGAGTGTTAATTATTTAGGAAAGTGTGCAAGAAAAGCATGACCAATCCACTGGAATCTTTTTTTAAACAAACAAAAGTCTGAATTTAGCTGCCATATCTTTGTAAGTTTGTTGATATGTTCATCGAAGCCTCGTGAAATGTAATAATGTGTTACGTTTTTTCCCTTGTCTGTGTGCAGAGATGTGGATAAGAAAGGCTTCGTGGACCCGATCAGGACGTTGACGTTGGCCCAGCTGAAGCAGGAGCAGACAGACAGGTGTCGAACCCCCACAGGGAAAGATGTCCACCTACACCGCCTCTACCTGGACCCCCACTGCAAGGCTCGCCTCTCAAATACACAGGTACACCACTACACCCAGATTATTGTTATCATTTTAAGTATGACAAACCATGAACGGCTGTCTGAAGGTTTTATTATTTAAATGGGGATACAGTTTAAGAGTTTATTCATGTGTGTAAATATGCCTGTACTGGTTGACAGTTATCTTTCCCTCCAAACTGGAGGAGGACGAATAACCTGACAAATGTAGCAGGAGTGCTGCTGTCTGAATATGTCCTTATCTGTGTTTGCATTGTGTCTTCCAGGATGCAGTGCAGGCAGCAGAGCGAGCCAGTAAATACAAAGAGGAGAATCGTCAAATCCTGAAAGAGAGCATCGAGGTCGCTCCCTTCACCGCTAAGATCCAGCGCTCCGGTGATTCTGTAATAGACAGAGACAGAGAGAGAAGCAGAGATCCAGCCTTCCCGGTCCGGATACCAGCCCTTGCCTCCCCAGGCCCCAAAGCTGTCCATGCCCATCCCCACGTCATCCAATCAGAAAAGAGCAACTACTTTACCACACTCTCCAACAGTGTAGTGAATGAGCCTCCAAGACTTTACCCCTCCAAGGAGCTCAGCTCTTACTATGAGAAACACTCTTCGGGAGCTCCAGGGGTTCTGACCAGTGTGGGAAACACTGTGCCTGTCCAGGGGGCCATGACGCTGGGAGGTTACAGCTCCAAAGGCTCCCTGTCTAAGCCCCCTCCCTTAATCAAACACCAGCCAGAGGGAGGGGAGGGTTTAGCTGGGAAAATCACAGAGCAGCTGAGCCAGCAGGTGACTCTAGTCCAGCAGCAGCATCAGCACCACACAGGTATGGAAAGGATAGAGCGCCGCAGCCCAGCCATCTCTCCTTCCTCCTCTGCATCCTCAGCCTACTCCTCAGCCCCACACCACAATCATCATCATCATCACCACCACCACCACCAACAGCAGCAGCAGCAGCAGCAGCTCAGGGCAATGCCATCCCTACACAGAGCCCCTGTCTTCCATCCACCTACCCAGCACGCCCTGGAACGCAAAGAGGCTGCAGAGAGAGAGAGGGAGCGGGAGAAGGAGCGGGAACGAGAGAGGGAGAGAGCAGGTTATGGTGGACGTCTGTCTCCCCCCACCCTAACACCTATCCAGCCGGTTAGCTTAGCAGCATCTGGTAACAAAACGTCAGCAGAGCAACAGAAGCCCCCCACGCTGCTGCCTGAACTCAGGGACATCAAAGGTCATGGAAATATTGCGGCTGTCACCTCTGTGGCCTCAGTTATCAGCGGAGATGTTTCTACAGATGGGTGGAGAGGTGCGGAGATGATTCAGGAAAGAGGGGGCTCATTCTCTGGAGAGAAAGGTGCATCGAGGGTCAAGCCCCAGTCAGCAATGGCATCAGTCATTGTGCGTCCAATGACGTCTATGAAGTACGACAGTCCCATTGGTGCTAACAAATCTGGTGCTATGATCCATAAGGAGCTCCCTCAGGGGAGGTTCTACCAAGCCAAGCTTCAGGGAGAAGGTTCCAGACTGGTGGACAGTATGAGAGATCATGGAGCTGGCAGGGTTATCCAACCCAACTCAAACCTGGATGACATGTGTCTCAAGTATAAAAAGACTTCTATGTGTGGGGTGCTGGGAACAATGGGAACTATGGGAACTGGTACATTGAACTCTGTGTGCAGGACTGCCATTTCGGGTGCTTCAGCTTTCGGCATGCAGATTAAAAGTGGGGCATCCATCCCTGAGCTGGGCTACTCCGTGTCACCTCGGGTAGACATTTCAACACATAAAAGTGTTATTGGCGGATGGGTGCTGAGCCACTCAGGACAAGGAGAGCTCCAGGAGGGGTTAGGCTCACGCACCACATCTCCAGGGGGGTCACTGCCTCCCCCTAGTCCAGCAGGGACACCTCAACCCAGTCCAAGCCTCACCCCAACACCTGGCTCTGTTTCTGGCTCCAGTCAGCCTTACTCCTCCTCTTTCGTCCACCTTAAGAAGCACAAAGCTGCCTTGGCTGCAGCCCAATCGAGGAGCAACCTCTCTACTGCTCCAACATCCATTACAACTGCAAACTGCTCCTTAATTGTGGATTCAATTGACAAACCTCCCACTCACAGCTCACCTCCTCCGCCCTCCTCCAGCCAAGCCTCGTGCTCCTCGATGGACAGTGGTAGCTGCAGCTCAGCAAGTGGGAGCACAACACCAGGCAAGTCCAGTCCCCTGCCTAACGGCCACACCTTTGGATCATCGTCCACAAGCAGCGGACAGCCCAGTAACTATCACAAGCTAAAGAAAGCCTGGTTGACCCGGCACTCAGAGGAGGACAGGAACACCACTGCTACAACAAGCTCCATCAGTACTAAAGCAGAGAAACTGCCCAGTACCACAACCACCAGCACAACCACCACCACCACCACCGCTATGTCAGACATGATCAAACCCTGTACAGTCAACCTCAGCGCCTCCAGTGAGGTGGAGATGAGCAAAGACAGCATAAGCAAAGCTGAGAGAGAGAGGCAGCCGGAGGAGAAGTCAGGAGGAGCAGCAACAGGAGGGGAGGAAAGAAAAACAGTTCCTTCATTGAGGCGAGGGCCCAAACGGACGTACGAGTCCGGATCAGAGAGCGGTGGAGATGACTCTGACGGTAGTGAGAGCAAAATGGAGGGCAGAGCCAAGCGGCAGCCTAAACCCACCTACAAGAAGAAACAGAATGATATGGCTAAGAAGAAAGGAGACAATGAAAAGGAGGATGATGACGTGAAGCCGAATGGCATCTTCAGATCAGCCAGAGAGAAGACTAAACTCAAACTGGCCAGCAGCAGTAAGTCTGAATATAGACTATTACTGATGCACTGACAGTCATTCTTAATTGTTTCTCTGGCAGTGAGATTGAACAAAACTCTTTGAAAAGTCTCTTCCCTCTCTTAGCTCTGAGTTCTCGAGTCTTATAGACCATACATTTTTCTTCTTATTTCTTTTTGGAAATATTTCCAGTAGTAGATGAGTTCACATTTGGTTATCAAGTGACTGCATGACTCATTCACAATTGGTGTGACTCTAACCAGATAGATAAAGAAGTCTAAAATATCCCCGTAGTTTTTAACAGCTACGGACTGTGTAGGATTCTCTTTTGTGGCCGCTAGTTCTAGTGAGTAACAGAATCAAAGTGTTTGTATTTAAAAGCGCCTGCAGATAAACAATGTTACTTGGTTTGCCAAGTTCGGCTAATGTTAGCGGTACTAGCACCACAAGCCTTTGGTCCCCTCTGCAGGTTAACGTCTTCATACTTGTGGTAAATGTGGTTTTGCATTTTTTTCAATTGATATGCCAGTTAACCTGACACCGCCAACATACATTCTTATCTCAATCTTCTAAATCAAAATACCACATAACTGCACTGCTCCTACGAGATCTGATTGTGCTTGTTTACATTCAGGTAGTAGAGCCAGAGGAGAAGGCCTGTTAGCCAGTCTATGGGTACAGCCTCAGCTAGTGGCGGGTGGTTGCATTACACTGTGAGAGCAGAATTTGACCAGCATTAAGGGGCCAACATGTAAAATTATTAATCATTTGATAAGCCAGGGCCATGACAATAAACTGTTTAGTGGGCTAGCCTTGCTCATCCCTAATTAAAAGCCGTTTAAAAAATCCATATGGGAATTTTAAGCCTTGCATTAAACCCGACCTTATTGACTCCCTGGTTACAAGAAATTCTCTTCTTTCTCATATCAAGATTGAGGTACTCAATTTCTCACTAACTGTCACCTCACCCTCAGACGGGATCCCCCGCTCCGTCCTGAAGGACTGGAGGAAGGTGAAGAAGCTGAAGCAGACGGGGGAGTCGTTCCTTCAGGATGACTCGTGTGCAGAAATTGGGCCCAACCTGCAGAAGTGTCGTGAGTGTAGGGTGATCCGCAGCAAGAAGGGCGAGGAGCCGGCACATTCCCCAGTCTTCTGTCGCTTCTATTACTTCAGACGGTAAGATTCTGATAAACTTCTTTTCTGACATTTTCCATTGATCTGATGGTTTCCTTTACTTTTATACATGACATTACCTCATTTCATCCATCCACACAAAGATGCTTTTCTTTCCTTCTTGGTCTAACAATAGCGGCCTGATGCATTGTCTTACAGTTACCTGCACTGTGTTTTTATGTTCAGTAAAGACAGCCACCTCTTGTTTAGGGGTAAGCAGGTCAGAGCAGAGTCACACAGATGGCGTGAGGACAGCAGAGAGGAAAGAAGTTTTTTATTCATCACATCCTGCCCCAGCTACGACACATAGATTATTTATCATATGGCGGGTGCAGAGTGTACTGCCTCTGTGTTCTCTCTCTCAAGCACATATTTATTGTAAATGCACATTAAACACACGCACACACTCACGCACACTCAAGTCGGATAAGCAGCAGCTGCAGTCTGGGGTCTAACAGGGTAAATCTGTCAAAGAGGATTTTCTGCTCTATAATCTTTTCCTCACTGCAGAACTGCTACTGCTGCAATCTCCCCCGCCTCTCTCTGCCTCCCCCCTCCCCATCTCTGTATCTCCACTTATAATTGCTTCTCTCTCTCTCTCTCTCTCTCACCTCATCTCACCTCCTCACTGTCTGGCTCACAAGACTGCAATTTCGTAAACATCCACCCCGGCTGGCAGGGTTTTTTGAGGACACGGTCGACGTGCTGCTTTTACAGAGATGACTCACACAGCGCTTTAGATATTCAAGTGCAAGCACTGCTTAGGAGTACAGAGATTTATCAGCGTAAAGAGGATGCTAGTGTTAATACTGTTGTTTGTTCTGCTTCATTCTGTGAAAGTGCAACAGCAGTATCATCATCATCATCATCATCAACCTTTATTTAAACTGAAGAGATCATTCAGGGGCAATCCTTGTTTACAATGATATCCAACCATTTACAGAGTCAATCAGATAAAGATAATCAACAAAGTATTTAAAGAGGCAGAAGACAGCTGCTGGATAAAGGACACTAAAATCAACAGCCTTTAGGTCTTTTTACCTGCTCTTTTGTAATATTAATAGACAAAGAGTAAGGTCCTTTTACCTGCTTTTTGTAAAGCGTCTTGAGATAACACTTGTTATGAATTGGCACTACAAAACGCTTTTCGTTAAAGAGCAAAATGCTTTTTTTGAACCAGAAAACACTGTTACATGATTCTCTTCAGAGCTTTGATTCTCTCTTTTACCTCACAAGACCCCGTCGCTGCTCTACACCGTACCCAATCTGTTAGTTTGTGATAGTTTGACTTTTCTTTTGGATACAACATCATGTCAGTGTTGAATACAATAATCTGGCAGCAGTAGACCAGAAACTCCAGTGGTATGTGAAATTGCAGTTTTTCGGTCAAAGTAGTCTGGTGGCTTTGAAGAGAGTAATGTAACAGCTCTGTTGTGCTGCGAGGGTGTCCTCAAGTCTTCCTGCTGTTTAATCAGCGTGCAGACATGTTCTGTCGTGCACAGCCCTCTCCATCATGACGTACCAGTACAAGATAATCCTTTTATAGTCAGACACCTCTTGTTGCTGTGCGTGGCCCTTGTTACAGTTATCTACTTCTCTTACACTAACTGGACAAAATGCATGCTAACTATTTGTTTCTCTTCTTCCAGGCTTTCTTACAGTAAAAATGGAGTCATCCGGATGGATGGCTTCTCCACTCCAGACCAGTTTGACGATGAAGCCCTTTCCCTGTGGATCCCTGGAGGGATTGATGAGGGCCACCTGGACCAAACCACAGCCAAGTACATCCTCAGCTTCATAGGAGACAAGTTCTGTCAGATGGTTGTGACTGAGAACAATGCAGCCACCTGGATCAAAAAGGATGGTAAGGTTGTCTTGCTAAGCGGCATTTATCTTGATTAAATAACACTAGATGTTGTTTTAATTAAAACCATTTTGTGTCTTTCAGCCAAACTGGCTTGGAAGCGAGCGGTGAGGGGGGTGAGGGAGATGTGTGACGCCTGCGAGGCGACGCTTTTTAACATCCACTGGGTCTGTCAGAAGTGTGGCTTTGTCGTCTGCTTGGACTGCTACAAGGCCAAGGAGAGGAGGAGCTCCAAAGGTCAGTTGTGTGTTTGTTTGGACAGTTGAGAGCTGAATGAAAGGCCAGATAAGCAGCCTGTAAAGGGAGTTTAACATGCAGTCATGTCACAGCGATGAGGTAGCCTCAGAGGTCTAACAGAGCATCAAGAAAACGTCAAGTTGTACTCCCTTCGATAGAGCGTCCTGTTTTGATTTCATTGAGTGTATCTGCATGGTTTAGGTTCTATGTTGTTGTTTTTCTTGTAAGAAAAAGTCGAACATCACAAAATCTTTGACTCGATTTGGACCAATGACTGCTGCTGATCTGAAACTCTTTTACTGAGGTCATTACAGTGTTTAACAAAATAACAACCTCCTGCAGAACTTTGTCCAAATAAACAGCTTTCTTGTGTGCATAGAGAACACACAATGCACACTCAATAATATACAATAATTAAAGCAGCATTGAGCAGAAGTTTCCTAAATAAAAACAAATAAAAACAGCGTAGAACTCTTCAGTTTGTTTCACGTCTCTGCAGGCTCGTACAGTTTTTGACTTGTGTGAATAGTTTCTAGTTTGAAAGCTTTGTTTGTACACTGAACTTCTCTTGCATCTTTTTTTGTGATCAGATAAAGAACTGTACGCCTGGCTGAAGTGTGTGAAAGGCCAACCCCATGATCACAAACACCTGATGCCCACACAGATCATACCTGGCACAGGTACAGTACCCACGGCGTTCTCTGAATCTACCTGTTGAAACATTTCTCGAACATGCATACAGTAGACTGCTGAATGACTTATGGTTGATATGATACTAAGATACTTTAAATACCATGGCAACAACAATAGAAGTCAGAAACACTCAGTATTGGGTAATGTCTTGTTTTTAAAAAACAAATATTGCAGGCAGAATCCTGCACACTGACTAAATTTCACAAATACGTTGGAATCATTTTGAACGTATTTGTGCATTTTACACTCTCTCTCTCTCTCTCTCTCTCTCTCTCTCTCTCTCTCTCTCTCTCTCTCTCGCTCGTGGCAGCTTTTGGTTTAAAATATGACTGAAGATCTGCAGTTTTTAAACCCTTTGATACTATCAGTCATTAAATTACTGAGATTGTGTCTTTAAAACGTGATATTGAGAAGAAGTATTGAATGCTTCAACAACCATACTGTGGCTGACTTTGTTTGATTTTGATGTTCGTGGAGTGAAGTAGTCAAAACAACAAATACAAAAAAACACTTTTCACTGGTTTACTGTCGTTTGATTTTAATACTTCTTTCTGGTAAGATTGTGTTACATTTAAATACAGATCTTTAGGGGTTTGTTTTAAATCTTCTTTCTAACAAATGTTGCATTCCTTTCATGTTTCAGTGCTGACAGAGTTGGTGAGCTCCATGCACTCTCTGAGAGACAAATACAAAATCAAATCCCACTGTCCCTGCACCAACAAACAGAACATCCTCAGCAAACTACCGGTCACCAACGGAGTCTCTCAGGTACTGTTGACTCATGTTGATGCTGTGTGTTGTTGTTTTTTTGCTTTTGATTATTACCTCACGCAGGGATTTGAATTCTCTGTAAACGGAAATGTAGACAGCTTTATGTGTTGATTTTTGGGTATTTTTGGGATTTTAGTTTGGTCCTCGTTCTCTTCTTAAAGATAACTTCAAGGGAGTCTGGGGTAATGCCAATCACACAGCCAGACTTTTTGATCAGCTTATTGATCAAAACTATGGGACAATATGTATTTGTGTTCTTCTTAATATGATTAATAAGAAGTCTTTATGTCGTGCACAACAGATACAGTCCTCACAACAACTGATGCTTTTGAAATATGCAGGATTAAGCGAAAAAAACAAAAACTGCTGTGTGCTGCTGTTAGGCTTAAAAATAAGTGTTTATAATGTTCTTGAAAATGCAAAAGAACAAAACAAACAGAAGAACCAATAAAACCAAAATCCCAACCACCATTGGTAACCCAAACATCATAAGAACCCAACTTGAACCTGACTCTTCCCTCTGCCAGGTTCTGCAGAACGTCCTGAATCACAGTAACAAGCTGTCTCTGGTGAAAAGTGAGCCGGGCTCTCAGCAGAACTCTGACCAAGGAGGAACCAAGGTCGAGACCAACGGTGGAGGTGGAGGGGGGAGCAGTCCAGGCAGCGACCCAGCAAGCTCTCCTGTCACCCCACCAGAGTCCCAGTCCCCTCTGCACTTCCTGGCTGACCTGGCGGAGCAGAAATCCAGGGAAGAAAAGAAAGGTGAGGGGAAGTTCTGTTGTTAAGTTTAGAATCAGTACAGTCATAACTATCAGTCAATGCTACTTGGATGAGTTCTTCTAAATCTCTACGTTCCCCTAGGGAGGTCTTTTGTATATTATTTACCTCTACATTAACGTCTTTGCCCTCCTTCTTCCCGCCCCTCTGTCAGAAAACAAAGAGTCAGTGATTCTGGGTAAAACGGTGAAGGAGGACAAGGAGGTGGACAGCCTAGAGGTCCTGCAGCAGTGTAAAACCACCTCACTAGTGGTTAATAGCTCAGAGCAGGGCTCCACACTCCGAGATCTGCTCACCACCACAGCAGGGAAGCTGAAGCTGGGCTCGACTGATGCAGGGATTGCCTTTGCACCAGTGTACTCTACTGCTTCACAGGTAAACACGCCGACATGATGATTGCTGCACCTTTGTTGTGTCCGTTAACTATACAGCTGAGCTTTCTTTATTTCAAATTCAGAAGTGAATCAGGTTTTGAAAATAGTATTTTTCTCTTTCCATTCTGTCGACAGACTGGAAAAGTGGGGCGCTCCATGCCCAACATCCTCGATGACATCATTGCTTCAGTAGTCGAGAATAAAATCCCGGCCAGTCGCCAGAACATCACCACTAAACTGTCAATGAAGCAGGAGGTTATCAAGCAGGAGGTTATCAAGCAGGAGGTTATCAAGCAGGAGGTAATCAAGCAGGAGCCTGTCAAGCAGGAGCCTGTCACCCAGGTCGGCACTGTCCCTGTCAGCACCGAGGATGTCAAACCAGACAGGAAGAAGTCAGCGCCTGTTACCACACCGACCCAAGAAGAATCTACCAATCAGTATCCAGATATCCCCCACTGCTGGTTAAACAACAGACGGTTACTGTGGCTCAAAGATCACCGCAACCAGAACAACTGGAAGCTGTTCAGAGAGTGCTGGAAGCACGGACAGGTACCCAGCAGCTTTCATAGCGTCACAGTAAAAGAACTAAAACTTGGAGGATTGTAAACATAAAAAATGAAATGCTTTAATTGAACGATCTGCTTTCACAAGTTCCTGATGCCTGAAAGTAAATTACCAAACAGTGAAGCGTTGTCAAATAACAACAACATTCTGATTGCTTTTGTGTTTGTTCAGCCTGTGTTGGTGTCAGGGATCCATAAGAGACTTAATGCCACTCTGTGGAAAGCTGACTCCTTCAACCAGGAGTTTGCAGACCACCAGGGGGACCTCCTGAACTGCAAAGACCAGGTGCTGTCCAACTCGGGGATCAAGGAGTTCTGGGACGGATTCGAGGACATCACCAGTGAGTTTTACTGTTTCTGTTTGATTCATCGGAAAGCTGCCTTACACATCATGTCAGTATGAACGAAATGTTAAACCAGTCTAACTGAAGTCTTCCTACCTTTTCAGAGCGGCCCAAGTCCAAGGATGGAGAGCCTATGGTCTACAGACTGAAGGACTGGCCTTCTGGAGAAGAGTTCATGGCCCTAATGCCCTCAAGGTTTGCACACAGACCTCTTTTTCCTCCTCTTTTTCCTCCTCAAGCTTCAAAACTGCAAAATGCAAACGCAAACTTCTAATTGCCTAAACATGCTCATGATAAATGAAGTTCAAGAGATGCAAAACTGTTTGTGTGTTTGCAGATATGATGACCTGATGAAGAACCTGCCCCTGCCTGAGTACTCTGATCCAGAGGGAAACTTAAACCTGGCCTCCCACCTTCCATCTTTCTTTGTCAGGCCCGATCTGGGGCCAAGACTGTGCTGTGCCTACGGTAGGTGACGACTTTACCTCGCCTGAAAACATTCATTCAATCCTCATTCTCACATACAGGAGTAGAAGATTTAGCCTCAACCTGCCCTTCTTATGAATGAGTGTTTTTTTTCTCTCTGCAGGTGTAGCTGCGTCTCAGGACCAAGACTTTGGGACCGCCAACCTTCATGTGGAAGTCTCAGATGTGGTCTCCGTTCTGGTCTACGTAGGAGTAGCAAAAGGCAACGGAGTCCTGTCCAAAACTGGTAATTCTCAACATTGTCAGTTTAAAGAAAGAATGTGCAACTTTTTGATCCAGTAGATGTCGCCCTTGAGCACCAGCATGAAACCAAAACAACTCGAGCTGCATTGTTGTGCTAGCAGGCTAATGGTAGCGCTCTTTAGTTAGCTCGTAGCTTCACACTGCATGTAAATTTACATGAAATGGCCGTGATCTAAAAACGCTTACGTGACATTCAAATAAGCAGTGAGTATGTTCTTCTTCTTTTCTCTAGTCCCTCACTTAAACAGCTTTTATACACAAGGGGAGGAGCCGGCCGGCCGTCCGTCCCGTCCATGTAAACACGATGTAGATACGACTCAGACAACACAGAGGATATACTGGATCTCTGCTAAAATGTTGCACATTCAGCCTTTAAACCTTTACCTTAAAGTCTGGGTGGACTAACATGAAGGTAGTCTTACTGATAAGTGTGTGAAGAAGAAAGAGCTTTGATGGGGAATGATGAATAGATGGGAGGAGACTGGGTTTAGAGCAAGATGTCACACCTCGTCACCTTATGAACAAACAACGTCAGAGAAGCCCTGTTTCTAATTTAGGAACAGTGCAGCTAAATACTGCAGTCAGCACTCGTTTTAACTGGACAAAAGAGATACAAAAAGATCTGAAACAATGAACTGTACCCATTTTAGTCATTTATTTATTAAAACCTGTGTGTGTGTGTGTGTGTGTGTGTGTTTGAAGGAGTGTTGAAGCGTCTGGAGGAGGAAGATCTGGATGAGGGAGTTCGGAGGAGGCTGAAAGACTCCAGTGAGACACCGGGGGCGCTGTGGCACATCTACCTCAACAGAGACATAGACAAAGTGCGAGAGTTCCTGCACAAGGTCAGCACTCTGATGAGCACTCCCAAGAACTTGAAATATGGTGAAATCAGTGCAAATGTTAAAGCCTCTCTCTTCTTTTTTCAACTTTCCAACCATAGCTCTGTAAGGAGCAGGGATTGGATGTTTCCTCTGAGCAGGACCCAATCAGAGAGCACGGCTTGTACCTCAGCAGGAAGCAGCGTCAGCGGCTGCTCGATGAACAAGGAGTCCAGGGCTGGACTGTAGTTCAGTTCCTGGGAGACTCTGTATTGATACCGGCAGGAGCAATGCACCAGGTGTGTAAACATCCATGCACACCGCACACAAACGATAAAGCACAATGTTGTTGTCCTAAATGACACATTAACTTCAGAGTCCATACTGATTGTTTCTCACAGTTTTCATGTCTCTTTGAAACAGACGGAGCAGAAGAGCTTACACTGTCTTTTTTAAAGATTTTTATTTTTATTTTGGGGAATTTTGTGCCTTTTTATTGGAGAGATAGGACAGTGGATAGAGTCGGAAATCAGAGAGACAGAGAGAGACAGAGAGAGAGAGAGAGAGAGACAGAGAGACAGAGAGAGACAGATGACATGCGGGAAGGGAGCCACAGGTCGGATTCGAACCTGTGCCGCCTGCTTGTAGGACCACAGCCTCCATATACTGTACATGGAACGTACTGAGACGTATTTGTATTGAATAACATTTGAATGTATTGCAGTTTAGACAGACTGCTTTTATTATTTGTTAATGCAAAACAAGAAATGACCCCATGTTGGTTGCCTTAGGCTTTTTAGTTGTTGCCATGGTATTGAAACAGTTTTGAGTTCTCTAGTGTCATATCAAAGTTCAAAATATTAACCGTACTGTACCATCAATACAGCAATATATCGTCATGTGCTCCTTGCAAATACATGTATGGATGCAGAAGTTACAGAATCGATGTGGCTGCACAGCTGTGATGACAGTTTTGAAGACAGTTGCCCTTTGGTGCAGCTCACAATAACACCATTGCCATAGCTCTGGGATTAAAATATTTTAAAGTATTTCTAGGATCTCTGAGGACCTGAACTGAAGTGTTTTAATTTGTAGGATCCTAAATATGCCTCTGTTGTTCTTCTCAACAATCAAGAACAAATGTGTAGTGAATTCTGTGTATGACATGGTCATTATCCAAAATCAATCACGATTTGTATCATATCGTGGGGCTGGTGTTTGCCAACACTTTAGATGTTGACGTATTGGTGTCAGTGTCTGTCATGTACATGTGAGCTGTCACGTTTGTGTCCAGTTGTTGTCTTGAGTTTCGGCGTTGAGTGAAGTGTGCTGACATCCTCTCTGCGTTTTGTCCGACAGGTCCAGAACCTCCACAGCTGTGTTCAGGTCATCAACGACTTTGTGTCTCCTGAGCACGTGGCCAACTCCTTCCACCTTACCCAGGAGCTGCGGCCCAACAATGAGGAGGTCAACTATGAAGATAAACTACAGGTGATGAACTGAACCACAGAGTGTTTGAATATATTAAAAAGAGGCATTAAAGGTAGGGTTGGTAATTTTCTCCAGATCCACTTTTTAAGATTTTGGTTGAAACTGTCTTTAGGTCCTGACAGAAATTAATAACTCATGTGCTCTGAAAAAGGAACAAAGAAAATCCGTCATCTGTAGCAGTTGTAAGCCTGTAAAAACTTTGACGAATGTCTGCACTCGGTACGAGTTTCATGAACCAATCACGCCTCCCTGTCTCCCTGCTCGTTCTCTAACCCATGCATGCACGAGCCCACACTCAAAGCATGAGCTGAGGTCCGCTTCTGGACCAATGGTGCTAGTGCATGTAAGTGAGGGGCGTGGCTTTTGAGGGAGCACAGAGGGGAGAGGGTGGGTGCAGACGGAGCACGGAGGGAATGCTACTTTCTAAATCATGCTAGTTTTCGAAAATTACTAACCCTGCCTTTAAGAGTGATCAAACTGAAAGTGGAATGAGCAACACAGCTAAACGTGTTTGTGGAGTACAAGGCACACTTTAATACCAACATATCATATAAAAAGTAGGCGGAGTCCTATTTAGCAGTGCGACTGATACACCAGTAAAAAATTCTAAGACGTGCAGCATGATCACAAGTGCAGTCGCCACCATCACCCACTGTGTGTACTGCAAGTGGCTGCTTCGCTGGACCAGGCGACGCCACCTTTTACCAGCTTTTCTCCCGCATTTAGTCATTTGAAGGAAAGCTTGTATTCTGTTAAGCAAATGAAGATTGTGGGCTGCTGGGTTGATTGAAAAGACTCTGAATTAAAGACAACAAGTCATCAGGGGAGGTGGGCAGAGTGACTCTCGGCAAATCGGTCGCAGGTGTTGGGTCTGAACTTCACAACTATAAACGTTACCGAAGAACAAGAGCTCGACTACTGTACTGGTAGGAAGGATGCAAACTCCACATGGCGAACACAGACAGTAATAAAAAGAGCTTCACAGCTGCAAAGAAGCGGTACATTGTGGACTTTATTGAATGCGATAAAAATCATTACACAGGTGAAGAGTTAAAACCATTTTACCCTTTGGCAGACTCCCAACAACAGACTGTGTCTTACATACCAGTGCAACTCATGGGATTGTAAGGACAAAGTGTCAGAGTGAGTCATCATCAGAGATGTTCTCTGGACATTATGTCCCCCACTTGTTTTGAATTCACTCCACACACATTCATCCTACCACAGACGGGGACTGTGAAAGGTGTATGAGTCACCATCTGTGTGTGTCCGCACCCTGGCTGTGTTCTCACTGACAGGCTGCAGGGTGAAAAAAGGCTGAAATGTTGCCTTTGACACATTGCAGTTCTGCAACAGCAATGTAATGAAGCTCTGCGGTCATTACACCTTTGTGTTTTTAATTCCAGAACAGCAAATGATTGGTGTCCCAGTCTGTGACATCACATTTTGTTGCGACGTTGCAGAAGCATGATATGTAAAGAAACAGCTACAGCTGTTCTACCCTGCTGGCTCCACTGTCTTACAGTGATCCCTTCTCGCCCCGGTAACGCCTCTCTTACTACCTCTGATGCCAGCATAGAGGTGGGCCGTTTGATAGGTTTTATGATTCCAAAGCAAAGGCAAAGACAAACTGTAAATATTTATCAGTCAAAGATTGAAAAACAGGCTTCGTCTTCAGCTGATGCCTGTAGTGAAATGGTTTTGTAACAAGAGCAGTTGTGTAAACTCTCTCTCCTCCTCCTCCTCAGGTGAAGAACATCCTGTTCCACTGTGTGAAGGAAGCGGTGAACTCCCTGAAGAGCTCAGAGGAAGACGACGATGAAGAGAACTCATGACGCCACCTCGGTCTCCTCTGCGTCTTCCAGAGAGGGACACGCCTCCCATCAGCACCTCGCTCACCCCGCGCCCCCCTCATTCTCACGAGGAGGACTGTGTCATGGGGACTTCGCGTTGTGAGCTATCCAGGTGGCATCCAGTGAGGCACGCCCGCCTGTATCACCACCCTTAACCTTCAGTGCCAAGAGGAGACTAAATCTTAACCTGAGGGTCTGCTGGGCTGACAGGGATTAAACCTGGACCACCTCATCTTTGTGTTCCATGGACTCACAACACAAAGAGGACACAGGGAGCCTTAAAAAGCCACTACGCTGCAGTCAAAGTGCACTAGAAGCCTCCTCTGAAACCGGACTGAACTCTTTGTAAGCGTGACTGAAGGTGCATCCTGCTCCATCCTCCAGTTTCCACGGAGACGGTCTTCTAAGCTAGTATTCACAGGTTTGATGGAGACGCTGTAGTCTGCTGTGGATTATAAAGGCCAGGAGGTTTAATCCCTGTCTGCAACATTCAGCAGCCCATTTGGACGGGACAATTTCGCCAATCACGACAGCATCACCAGCAGCAAGCAAAGCAGCATCAGGACCCAAACTGTCATCTCTGCTGTTTAAAAAATGAAGAAGAAGAAAAAAAAAAAGATGTGAGGGGGAAAAAAAATGCAAAAGAGAATCTCTCAGATGTTCAAGTCAGCGGGCGTCGAGCTCCGCTGCTCCCTCGTTTGTCGTTCCTTCTGTAACCTGTCAGTTCTCGTCCTTTTGTTCTACTTCTATCTGTTGCTGTTTTTGTTCTTAATTTTCTTTTCATACCGATGTCGTTTTATTTCCTCTGTGAAGATGTATTTATTTTATAACTCTATGTTGTGCGATGTTATTGAAACGAAAAAGCATTAATGTAAATGTGACGTGTACAGTTTCCGTTGTTTTCTTTTGCTATGTGATTTTCAGTTGTAATACGGCTCTACTGTGATGGAGGACACACACGCACGCACGCACACACACACACACACACACACACACACACACACACACACACACACACACACACACACACACACAATGCCTGTATCTTTGGGAAATGTTGATGCTCTACAGTCCTCATGCCATAAAAACATTTTTTTTTAATGAACTGCCAAACTATTGTAAAGACTGTAAAGTTGTATTATGTAAAGAAAGAACAAAAACGCTTCTACTCCTCAGCATTTTATGACATAAAAGTATTTGCTGTAAAATGAATACATTTAGAAAAAAAGATGTAATTTATTTAAGAAAGAATGAACTGTGTTGTTTTTGTTTTGTTAAGATTTACTATGGTGAACTTTTGAAGTTAAAAGATGAGATAATGACAAAGTTTACTATAATGTGTAAATATATACATATATACATTCACTGAGGTATTTTTTTAAAACATGGCTTGCTTCAATTTCAAATTTTAAAGTGCAAGTGTTACATGCTTTGTACATTGAAGTTCAAAAGGGTTTTACATTTTCCATTAAAATGGATTTATCAAACATTTGGTGTTGGGTATTTCATAAGAATAATTATAATAATAACTTTATTTGTATAGCACTTAAAAAAAGGGTTTACAAAGTGCTTTGTAGACGCAAACATAACGACAAAGCAACCCAGGGATGAGACACCCAACATACAACAACAAAACCCCAACATAAGAACCCAAACAAAAACCAGACCAGGGTCAGAACCTGAACACCATCAGAGTTCAGGCAACACAAGAACCCAGGCAACTTAGGTTGACACCAAGAGGATCGCACTTAAAGAGATGGAAACTATTTTTCGGGGCGCAGTGGATAGTGAGCGCGCCCCATGTATGGAAGCTGTTGTCTTCCAAGCGGGCGGACCAGGTTCAAATCCGACCTGTGGCTCTCGTCCCGCATGTCATTCCACTCTCTCTCTCTCTGATTTCCGACTCTATCCACTGTCCTGTCTCTCCAATAAAGGCAGAAAAAGCCCCAAATCAAAGCTTTACAAAAAAATAAAGAGATGGAAACAATAAAAAGTGACTAGAAGCGTTAATGCTGGAAGCTGGAGAGTTCACACCGTCTTTGTAAAATGTCGAGAAATTCAAGAAAGAAAGAAGAACAAGAAATCCAATCCAACTTTATTTATAAGCACATTTAAAAACAACAGTTGACCAAAGTGCTTTACATCAAATGAAAAGAAGAAACAACAATAGACAAAACGAAACAAACAAAACAGAATAAAACCATAAAAACAAACTCCTGTATTGTAGTCTAGGAACGCCAAAGCATGGAGAAGTGCTCAAACTACAAACACATACAATTTTTGGTTTTGAAAAAATAAATCTATTTCCTGTTCTGCAGAATAAACGACCCGAGCATCTTCGTTTTGAGTCCCAAGTCAACTAAAAAAAAGAGAAAACAACAAACACAAACCTCTCCATCACAAACTTCACTTTGAGCCACAATAAACAGGGGCAGTAAGGACTGTGTTTTATTTATCCACGGAGAAAGAACATCAACAATCCTTAGAGCAATAATAAATGACTAATATCTAATCTCTGATCTGATATGATGTAAATATGAACAATGACCACAAGGTGGTGCTGATGTTCCTTTGTTGGAAACGTGATCTACAGCTTTGTTCAAACTTCACAGACCACTCTCTCTGTTTCCTTTAATCAGCTGCTCTGCTGCTAACACCACAACACTTTATTATACTTATCTGATCGAGAGGAAGGATGCTCAGAAAACATCACACAAAGCCAAGAGCGACATCACGTGCCACAACAGCAGTGATGTGCCAAGACACATAAAAAGCTGAAGTTAAAGATGTCTAAGGGACATGTGTGAATAATAACTCTGGTGGATTTTAGAGGAAGGCTGTCCTGAAATCTTCTAGAAATCTTCATGTGCATGAAAACAGCTATTATAAGGAAAATGAGCAGCAACAAAAAGACGATTGTGGACCAATAGGGTTAAAAACAGAATCAGAAGAATCAGAATCAGCTTTATTGGCCAGGTATGCTAACACACATAAGGAATGTTTCTTCGGTGCAGTGAAAGTAAAGATTACGTTTGTATTTCCTCAAACTCCAGCCCTTACTCTAACCGTGAAGTCAATCTTAAGTAACATTACATGTTACATTGATGAATATCATTTCAGTCATTCATCCATTCAACGTTTATTTCATCTTGAGAAATCTTGAGACCAAAACAGAACAAACTCAAACACTAAGAAACCTCTAAAAATTAAATAAACCACTGACCATAGCTCTCGTGTTTTTAAATTGACCCGTGGTAATCATTTTAACAAAATATTAACATAAACATGGTGCCATATCAAACTGTGACAGAGCTGCTGTGACGTCGCTGCTTTGACATGCAGTAGTCACACCTCACCACAAGAGGGAGCTGTGATATAGAAATTCTTCCTGGGAGTTGATTGTGAAACTCAAATCAGATTTAAATTATTTAACTCAAGTAGTAATAGAGATAAATTGATGCATCAATAACTCAGACATCTGATCAAGTGGTCGGAGAACAAAACAGACAATCCTAAAAACAGGATGCAGGATGTCTCTGAATCATCCTGGGGTGTTATTATAGAAATGGCTCTCACAGATCATAAATAAAATATGATTCCACTTCACTTTTAAAAACACACACCAGAAAACGCATCGGAACCATCTGATTCTGCCAAAGATGTTTCCCAGCACGCCTCAGTGTGAACTTTCCACTGCTCACTCTTCTCTTTAAACATCATTTAAAGTGCATAAAAACAGAAAACATTCTTGTACTCAACACAGTTTTTAAACCATAGAAAGCTCTGACAGTCAGCCTGACAGTAAAAATCGTCCTGTCAACAAAAACACATAATTAGTTGTTGTGCCTGAAAGTATCCAAAACCCAGTGGAGATTGTTTATTTGAAAACGTATCTAAATATCTGACTTTTGTGTCAAGATGGCAGAAAAGGAAGGAGGCTAATTTGATCACAACAGCTACTTGATGACAAGCTTTATTTTCAGTCATCTCCAAAAGCTGATCTGAGCCCGGCTGAGAAGGCAAGTGTTTGCCAGGAGGTCTCCAGGCGGCCGTGGCTCAGTTGGTAGAGTTGTTGTCTCTCAACCGGGAGGTCGAGGGTTCGATCCCCAGCTCCTGCAGCAACATATCAGATGTGTCCTTGGGCAAGACACTTAACCCCGCTGCTTCATCGGCGGCGTATGAATGCATTTGAATGGGATTAGTTACTTCTGATGGTCTCACTACGTAGCAGTATCTCTGCCATCAGGGTGTGATATGCAGTGTAAAGGTGCTTTGAGTAGTCAGAAGACTAGAAAAGTGCTACACAAGCTCAAGTCCATTTAGCATTCCAACACGCATGTATTGACTTTATTAAATGACATCTGCAGAGGGCCCATTCACCTGGCCTTTCAGGGGGCCCAGCCGTTTGTTTGGGCTGACATGGATACAGTACCTGACCCTTCTCTTGGATATCTTTGGATATCCTTTTTACCTCATGCCTTCCTCCTGACAATCCACCACCTCCTCTCTTAACATTTCTGTTATCTAGTTAACATCTAACTCCACCACAAGCTGTCTCAGATCACGGTTTGTAAACCTATAATGCAAATCATAGCATTACTGGTGGCCAGTAAATTGCTCCTCCAGTGAGCACTAACGTCTGTCCAACCGTTTTCAACTCAAACTAATTAAAATACAGTTACAACATCAACACACAGAGCAAAACTGCGTCGTATAAATTGATCATTTGTTCGTTTTAGGGTTGCAGTGAAGACAGAACTCATCATTTCGCAGCCGTGAGTGAAACCTTGTTTCTACATTTTACGGGATAAAACACAGCAATGAAATGTGTCCCTTTTGATGCCACTTGTCCTTTTAATTCTAGTGAGTGCTGATGTAGTTTATTGTCTTCTGATGGCAGGTCGAGTAGGAGAGAACACACATTTAAAAACGTTATTCCATCGCATTTTATTCTTCATGCAGAAATCAGGAACACAGCGCTCTATTGGCTGTGTGACGTCAACAAGAAGGTTCAGAGCAGTTTCAAACATTCCTCACAGAAGAAGAAGAAATGAGACTGCAGGTAGGTGCAGGCAGCTACTTAGTCCGTGCAGCTCTGACTATGAGGCAGAAACACCCCGGGGTGCTGACGTAATGTTTGAAAACTCACGGGAGGATTGGTTTGAAAGATGAAGATGATGACATGCAGCTCGTCAAGGGATGGAATCCAGCTCAATTTGCATTGCTCACTGCGTACTACAATCATTTTGGCTCCGATTTATACGACATGCATCTTGAAATTCTCAGTTCATGAATGTGTGCTGATTCTTCTGACGTTAACAAGTTTCCAGGTCAAATCTGGTCTAAACAAAGATGTTTAAACGTTAGCTTTTGAACCAGTTTTGAACGTCTTTTCAAAGGTAAAATGCTAGCTGGGTTTGTTCAATATCACAACAGTATTCCGTGACCAAGCTGAGTTTAACATCATGGGGAAAGAGCCCTGTTTTATACGATAAATGTAATACCTGGTAGACTTGGTTGGCTCTGCTGCATCTGGTGCAAACAGACATACCAGGGATTCATGAACTCAGCCTTTGTTTTTATGTGTAAAAAGTGACAGGTTCATTTATTATTAGTCTGTGTTTGCTAATTTCATCCCAGCTGTACCATCAGCTGCAGATTTAACCTCCAGTGGTGTGTTTTTCTTTGACTTTCTGGGAGTTAAGGTGACATCACTTAGCAGGCGCTGACAGACACTCTGTCTGTTTTTCTGCCCGATCTCATGTTTTCTCTCTGCTGATGTGTTTGCTTTGAGAAACTGGAGGTCACGTGTGTGTGTGTGTGTGTGTGTGTGTGTGTGTGTGTGTGTGTGTGTGTGTGTGTGTGTGTGTGTGTGTGTGTGTGTGTGTGAGTGACAGAGTTAGAGATAGAGACAGAGGCAGTGCTGACATGACTAATGCCAGGATCAGCTCCCATTCATACTTTTAAAGCTGAACTGGAAACACACATATTATCATCCTGCTCTCCATTATATAAACTGAAACTGTGCCTCCTGGCCCAGTGTGTGTGTGTGTGTGTGTGTGTGTGTGTGTGTGTGTGTGTGTGTGTGTGTGTGTGTGTGTGTGTGTGTGTGTGTGTGTGTGTGTGTGTGTGTGTGTGTGTGTGTGACAGGTTAACTGGAGTACACTGAGGCAGAAGTTCACCAGTGAGTTCAGACAGAGGTCACTCTCTCTCTCCTCCTGTTCCCTCGTCTCCTTTGTTTTCTCCTCGTGTCACACACTTTTTCTAACTCTATTTTAATTTCCTGCAGCTTCTATTTGCTTTCTTTCGTTTCTTTCAACCATCTTTCTTTCTTTTCATCTTTTTCTATCTTTCTTCTTCTTCTCTCTCTCACAGTATCTACTATCTTTATCCTCTCTGTGTCTCTCTGAGTCCTTCACGCTTGTTTTTTTTAATCCCAAACAAATCCGACATGTGTGTTTACATGTTGGTGTGTGTGTGTGTGTGTGTGTGTGTGTGTGTGTGTGTGTGTGTGTGTGTGTGTGTGTGTGTGTGTGTGTGTGTGTGTGTGTGTGTGTGTTGATGCCCTGCCTGTCAGAGTACAGCAAGAGGAAGCGTCTTCAGGGTTCACTCATAGGTCACTTTTAATGTAACTCCGCCCCCAAACACACAGAGACTGCAAATACCACTGCCTCCAAACATAACAGTGTATCAACATGACTCTAACAGTGTTTTCACACATGCACAAAACTCTTGAAAATTTGAAGCTGCATGTGTGCAACTCTACCTGTTAGTTTTCCAAGCAGCCTCTTCGTAGATGTTCCACTTTGAGTCGAGGTGAGCCGATGAGTGAATGCAACAGCAGCATTTTCAAAAACTGGCATGATTTTGAAAGTACTCAGAACCCTCAGTGCTCCATCAAGACCCACGCCCCCCCGTGTGCTCCCTCAAAAGCCACGGCCCTCACTTACATGCACATGCGCCGGCCCGTTGCTGCAAAAGCGGACCTCAGCTCATCGTTTGCATTGTGTAGAAACTACGTCGTAGTTTCGATTAGTCCACACAGTGCGAGCTGACTGGTTAACTGTTTAGACATTAAATTAAGAGTCAGGGAGCGCTGCAGGTAATCTCCGTGCTGAGTAGTGCCTGAGTGGGCCCTAGTCATTACCACAGCCAGGTGTGACAGGTGTGATCAGCAGCCTCCCAGCAATCACATTATTCAAGACCAGAGGACGCCTGTTTCATAAACTCTTTAGTTTTTACTTTAATTTCAGAGAATTTCTACACATGAGACCATCATTTATATTCTTCTTCTTTAGAGGGCCCGTTATATCTACATCAGTACAGTATCGTTTGTGTGTGTGTGTGTGTGTGTGTGTGTGTGTGTGTGTGTGTGTGTGTGTGTGTGTGTGTGTGTGTGTGTGTGTGTGTGTGTGTGTGCGTGCGTGCGTGCGTGCGTGCGTGCGTGCGTGCGTGCGTGCGTGCGTGCGTGCGTGCGTGCGTGCGTGCGTGCGTGCGTGCGTGCGTGTGTGTGGATGACTAGTAGCACTGTGATTTGCTTCCAACACAGATGCATTGTTTTGTTTTTTCTGTGCTTGTGTTCCTGTGGGGGCCGTGTGTGTGTGTGACTGGTTGCAGCCGTCAGTGTGTACAAACAGAAGCCCGTTTTCAAAGTGAGATTAGGCGTCATAAATCCTGTGTGTCGACAGCAGGCGGCCTGCTGCTCCACCCCGTCTGAGGGGTGCAGATCCTCAGAGAGACATCCAGGACAAAACGCCCCACAGGTACCTGCAAACAAGGTCAGCCCACAAGGGGCGGCTACAAGAGCGCATGACTGTAACTGTGACATCCGTCCTTTTCATCTCCTTAAGATGTCTCCCTGTATTTAAATTTACCATGGCAGATTATTGTCTCCGTTTCCATCCAGGCTCATCTCCTCACCGTCACAAAAGAAGACCACAGAGAGCTGTTTTTCAGGTTTCCAGCAGGGTTAAAGAAAAGATCTTAGGCCGTTTTCACACATGCACTCCAAAACAATGTCTATAAAATTCAGGACAGCATGCCCCCTGAAATTTATCAACGTTTAGGAAGCCTTTAAATCTCTGCTACGTGATCTTATCCACCTTGTCAACTTGAAGGGGGGGGAGGGGGTAGGAATGTACTGGCGAGCAGGAGAGAATGAAGCTGCTTTATTTGACGACAATCACGTGATCTTCCAATCCATGATTGAAGTGAATTTTCCTAAATATTTTCTGCTACATTCACACACCAGCTCATCCAACTTCATTTTTTCGCTCAGACTTCACCCAGAGTTTCTCCTGCCAGACCCCTAGTATTTTTACCGCAGCAAGTCCGAGTGAGCTGATGTGAGAACGCAGCAGGATATTATCCGGAGAATTCACCTCCAGCCAATGGGAGGCGGGAGTGACATTTATATACTGGGACTGGAGTGAGTGCATTGACTGTCTGCCCTCGACTGCTACGATCTCTCCGTGCGCGTAAATAAAAGGCTGCATAATGTTTTCTGTTCGTCAGTGTGTTCTTATTAAATTCTTATCTAGATATTTTCAGGAGTGCATATGTGAAAAAGGCTAACCACTGTTTCCTCGAGACAATGAGGCAAAGTTTCCTTTCTCTTGTTTCTACCTGAAGAAGTGAGACCTCTTGGTCCATTGAACCACTTCTCAAGGAGCTAAAAAGGGAATCCTGCGAGTTGTTTTTTTGCGATTCCACAGCTGTTTAAAGACGGGAAAAAAACAGGTAAACCAGTTTGCTTTTGTGTTATATTTTAGCACAAGTAAACAGCAATATTTACACCATATAAAATAAACTCCTTATTAATTTAATTGACCACTGCCAGTAGCCCCTGAATGTCTTCCTCAGCGTAGATGCTCAGTATGGCTCGGGTATCGTTATTGTCCTAACACTCTAATGCAATAAATGTGTTACAGCACTAATATCTAACATACTGATCAATGGGTGCAGATTATAAATACTCAGTACTGGTTTCACTGCAAACCCCACTCTCCTTTACTTCCTATACTTTTGGAAAGTGTAACCCCTAAAGTTGGAACTTCTTAGGGATAGATACAATCAAAGACGCTTGATTTAGAGAAAGAGATCCTGCAGTGGGATTGCAGACAAAACGTCTGCATGTTTACCAGGAGAAATGTGTTATCATTACCAATCAACTGTTTGAAGTCAGGTTGTAATGGCTTGTTCTGTGTGTGTTTGTGTTGGTGGGGGTGGTTGGGTGATATGCTGGAGGAGGGGTTTGAAGAGGTAACAGGGTTAGGGGGCAGTGGGCGTTGGAAGTCGGGTGGGGGGTTAAGACTACGTGGAGAGGGTTGGGGTAAGATTGGGGTGAAGGTTTAAGTTGAGGGCAGAGGGGAAAGAGAGGAGAGGAGGCGTGTGTGTGTGTGTGTGTGTGTGTGTGTGTGTGTGTGTGTGTGTGTGTGGGTTTACATGAAGGGCAGACTGCCTGTGTGTTTCTGTCCTCTGAACGACCCCCTCTACTTCTACACTTGAACAAGAGGCTCCCATCTTAACATGCGTAAGTGTGTGTGTGAGTGCGTGTTTGAGAGAGAATGAAAGAAGTACAGGTGAGAGCATTGTGTGTGACAGCCATACAGTCAGCTCGGGCAGAAGTGGACAAGGATGCACTCTTTCAGTGGATGTCAAATAAAACAGCCGATAGGAGCTTTCACTCATTCAGCTTTAAGACGGCCTATATGATGTAAAAGAAAAAGTCTATTTGTTGAGTTTGTCGGATGTTTAAAAAACATGTTAACACTTTATTCCGGCTGAAATCGTACAAAATCAAATTTCTCAAAGTCGCACTAACACACCTAGATGATGTGATTAGGAGTTGGATTATTCTTGCATGTATACATCAGGTTTGGCCCAAGCGACGACCTCCGGTGTTGAAAAAGGAAGTCAATTCGGAAGTGCAAAATCCTTCAGTACCTCGAGTGTCCGCTTGAGGCTGGCTCCAGGAGCCCCAGAAGTCACATACACACAACAGCCTGGAATCAAATTACCAAAGGCCCGTTTTTACAGCATAAACATGTTTACAGCCTGGTGCAAAAAAAGGAAATAGGTCTGATTAGTTATTGTCCTTATGGGGACACACTGTATGGGGGTGAATGTTTTTATAACCCACTGTTTTAATTTTTTTAAAGATACGTGTTATCCATAGTTAGACACGTAGCAGACCTGATTGACAGGTGGGGTCGGCGTAGCGGTTTGTCAAGAGGCTTAAAACCTGCCTCAGCTCCAGCTCTCAGCCTGTCGTTAGGTTGACTGAAAGTTAGGCTGAAACAAGATATCCAACATGGTGGCTGCTGCCGATGAGCTTCTGGGGCCCCCTGCATAACAGATGGGTGACGTCACTCAGGCTCGGTCCATTAATATTTACAGTCTATGGTTTGGCCCCAAACGAGGCGTTCTCAGCATGTTCCAAACTGGGCTCTGACCTGGATGTCGAACAGCATAAATGCAATGTTGTCATCTGCCTTCTAAGTAAGAGGGATAGTGTGCATCTCATTTGCACTAAAAGTAAAGCAGAGAGTACGTATGAATTGTACAGCGCTGTAAAGTTTTCCATGTATTCACAGTGAGAGGTACAACCAGTTTGCAGCTTGCTAATGATCGATATATCCATTGTCGATTGTTTGGTTTGTGAAGCATTAAGTCAACCTGAAGACGTCCAGTAGTAACTTGCTGAAGGGGCATATTGTCGTCTAATGTAGCGCAGTCAAATGGCCGTATCAAGCTTTATCTGTAGCTCGACTTAACTGTGCACGTAAATGTACTGACTGTTACCCGCAATCCCTACAGGGTCTGTGCGCACCACGGAGCTGATCAATCGATCTAAAGTCAATGATTTTGTTTCCACAGCACGTTCTGTGTCCGTCTCGGGAGCTAGCCAGTTTTTACTTAACTCCAATAAAGAGCTTTTATGTAAAAACGGACAAAAACAAGATAACCTGTGTGTGACTTTTCATTTGTCAAGCTCACGTTTCCGATTGATTTGTTATTGTTTACACAGTATTTGATTACTAACTGTCCAGACAGGAGCTCTGCTAAATCTGATATGTTTTGTCTGAAGTCTGCAGGATCAACACGGATATCAGGATCTGAAAATGTACTCAGGTATTTTTTTCTCTGTCTGTCTGAGTGTTGGACACATTCA